>LR738711.1:931061393-931149328 GCA_902687465.1 Secale cereale | reverse complement strand
GCAGGGTCTCGGCGAACCCCTGCAGTTTTTCCCGTTGCATCCACAACCACGCCGTCGAGCTGCTGGATCTCCATCAACCTCTCCTCCCCCCTTGCTGGATCAAGAAGGAGGAGATGTCGCTGTACCGTACGTGTGTTGAACGCGGAGGTGCTGTCCGTTCGGCGCTGGGATCATCGGTGACGAGGATCACGACGAGTACGACTCCATCATCCACGTTCCCTTGAACGCTTCCGCTCGTGATCTACAAAGGGTATGTAGATGCACTCCTTTATGCTTGTTTCTATATGACTCCTTAGATTGATCTTGGTGAAGCGTAGGAAATTTTTTGAATTATGCTACGTTCCCCAACAGTGGCATCTGAGCTAGGTCTTTGCGTAGCATCTTGCACGAGTAGAACACAAACAAGTTGTGGACGTTGATTTTGTTCAATTCTATTGCCGCCACTAGTCCAATCTTGATTCGGCGGCATCGTGGGATGAAGTGGCCCGGACCGACCTTACACGTACGCTTACGTGAGACTGGGTCCACCGACTGACATGCACTAGTTGCATAAGGTGGCTGGCGGGTGTCTGTCTCTCCCACTTTAGTCGGATCGGATTCGATGAAAAGGGTCCTTATGAAGGGTAAATAGAAATTGACATATCACATTGTGGTTTTGGCGTAGGTAAGAAACGTTCTTGCTAGAAACCTATAGAAGCCACGTAAAAACTTGCAACAACAATTAGAGGACGTGTAACTTGTTTTTGCAGCATGTGCTATGTGATGTGATATGGCCAAGAAGATGTGATGAATGATATATGTGATGTATGAGATTGATCATGTTCTTGTAATAGGGAATCACGACTTGCATGTCGATGAAAATGACAACCGGCAGGAGCCATAGGAGTTGTCTTATTTATTGTATGACCTGCGTGTCACTGAATAACGCCATGTAATTACTTTACTTTATTGCTAAACATTAGCCATAGTGGTAGAAGTAATAGTTGGCGAGACGACTTCATGAAGACACGATGATGGAGATCATGGTGTCATGTCGGTGACAAAGATGATCATGGTGCCCCGAAGATGGAGATCAAAGTAGCAAAATGATATTGGCCATATCATGTCACTTTGATTGCATGTGATGTTTATCATGTTTATACATCTTGTTTACTTAGAACGACGGTAGTAAATAAGATGATCTCTCACTAAAAATTTCAAGAATTGTGTTCCCCCTAACTTTGCACCGTTGCTAAGGATCGTTGTTCCGAAGCACCACATGATGATCGGGTGTGATAGGCTCTAACGTTCGCATACAACGGGTGTAAGCCAGATTTACACACGCAATACACTTAGGGTTCACTTGACGAGCCTAGCATGTACAGACATGGCCTCGGAACACGGAAGACCGAAAGGTCGAACATGAGTCGTATAGAAGATACGATCAACATGAAGATGTTCACCGTTGATGACTAGTCCGTCTCACGTGATGATCGGACACGGGCTAGTCGATTCGGATCATGTATCACTTAGATGACTAGAGAGATGTCAATCTGAGTGGGAGTTCATTAAATTTGAATAGATGAACTTAATTATCATGAACTTAGTCTAAAATCTTTACAATATGTGTTGTAGATCAAATGGCCCACGCTCAAGTTGCCCTCAACTTCAACGCGTTCCTAGAGAAAACCAAGTTGAAAGACGATGGTAGCAACTATACGGATTGGGTCCGTAACCTGATGATTATCCTCATAGCTGCCAAGAGATCATATGTCCTTGAAGCACCGCTAGGTGATGCACCCGTTCTCCCAGCGACCCAAGATGTTATGAACGCCTGGCAGTCGCGTTGTGATGATTACTCCCTGGTTCAGTGCGGCATGCTTTACAGCTTAGAATCGGGGCTCCAAAAGCGTTTTGAGCACCACGGAGCATATGAGATGTTCCAAGAGTTGAAAATGGTTTTCCAAGCTCATGCCCGAGTCGAGAGATATGACGTCTCCGACGCATTCTACATTTGTAAGATGGAGGAGAATAGTTCTGTCAGCGAGCACATACTCAAGTTGTCTGGGTTGCACAACCGTTTGTCTCAGTTGGGAATGAATCTCCCAGACGAAGCGGTCGTTGACAGAATCCTTCAGTCGCTCCCACCTAGCTACAAGAGCTTCGTGTTGAACTTTAATATGCAAGGGATGGAGAGGTCCATTTCCGAGGTGTATTCAATGCTGAAATCAGCGGAGGTGGATATCAAGAAAGAACATCAAGTGTTGATGGTCAATAAAACCACTAAGTTCAAGAAAGGCAAGGGTAAGAAGAACTTCAAGAAGGATGGCAAAGGAGTTGTCGCGCCTGGTAAGCCAGTTGCCGGGAAGAAGCCAAAGAATGGACCCAAGCCTGAAACTGAGTGCTTTCATTGCAAGGGAACGGGTCACTAGAAGCGGAACTGCCCCAAATACTTAGCAGATAAGAAGGCCGGCAACGTCAAAGGTATATATAATATACATGTTATTGATGTGTACCTTACCAGCGCTCGTAGTAGCTCCTGGGTATTTGATACCGGTGCAGTTGCTCACATTTGTAACTCAAAGCAGGAGCTGCGGAATAAGCGGAGACTGGCGAAGGACGAGGTGACGATGCGCGTCGGGAATGGTTCCAAGGTCGATGTGATCGCCGTCGGCACGCTGCCTCTACATCTACCCTCGGGATTAGTTTTAAACCTTAATAATTGTTATTTAGTACTAGCTTTGAGCATGAACATTGTATCTGGATCTCGTTTGATGCGAGATGGCTACTCATTTAAATCCGAGAATAATGGTTGTTCTATTTATATGAGAGATATGTTTTATGGTCATGCCCCGCTGGTCAATGGTTTATTTTTGATAGATCTCGAACGTGATGATACACATATTCATAGTGTGGATGCCAAAAGATGTAAAGTTGATAATGATAGTCCCACATACTTGTGGCATTGCCGCCTTGGTCATATTGGTGTAAAGCGTATGAAGAAGCTCCATACAGATGGGCTTCTAGAGTCTCTTGATTATGAATCATTTGACACATGCGAACCATGCCTTTTGGGCAAGATGACCAAGACTCCGTTCTCCGGAACAATGGAGCGAGCAACCAACTTATCGGAAATCATACATACCGATGTGTGCGGTCCAATGAGTGTTGAAGCTCGCGGAGGCTATCGTTATGTTCTCACCCTCACAGATGACTTGAGTAGATATGGGTATGTCTACCTGATGAAGCACGAGTATGAGACCTTTGAAAAGTTCAAGGAATTTCAGAATGAAGTTGAGAATCAACATGACAGAAAAATAAAGTTCTTACGATCAGATCGTGGGGGTGAATATTTGAGTCATGAATTTGGCACGCACCTAAGGAACTGTGGAATTGTTTCACAATTGACACCGCTAGGAACACCTCAGCGTAATGGTGTGTCTGAACGTCGAAATCGTACTTTGTTGGACATGGTGCGATCTATGATGTCTCTCACCAACTTACCGCTATCTTTTTGGGGATTTGCTTTAGACACTGCCGCATTCACTTTAAATAGGGCTTCGTCAAAATCCGTTGAGACGACACCGCATGAACTTTGGTTTGGCAAGAAACCTAAGCTATCATTTCTGAAAGTTTGGGGTTGTGATGCTTATGTCAAGAAACTTCAACCTGAAAAGCTCGAACCCAAATCGGAAAAATGTGTCTTCATAGGATACCCAAAGGAAATGATTGGGTACACCTTCTACCTCAGATCCGAAGGCAAGGTCTTTGTTGCCAAGAATGGATCCTTTCTGGAGAAAGAGTTTCTCTCGAAAGAAGTGAGTGGGAGGAAAGTAGAACTTGATGAGGTGACAGTCACCCCTCCCGAACCAAAAAGTAGCGCAGCGCAGGCAATTGTTCCTGAGGTGCCTGCACCGACAAGGGAGGAAGTTAATGATGATGATCATGAAGAAATAGATCAAGTTACTACAGAACTTCGAAGGTCCACAAGGACCCGTTCCGCACCAGAGTGGTACGACAATCCTGTCTTGGAAATCATGTCGTTAGACAACGGTGAACCTTCGAACTATGAAGAAGCGATGGCGGGCCCAGATTCCAATAAATGGCTTGAAGCCATGAAATCGGAGATAGCATCCATGTATGAAAACAAAGTATGGACTTTGGTGGACTTGCTCGATGATTGGCACGCCATAGAAAATAAATGGATATTCAAGAAGAAGACGGACACGGATGGTAATGTGACCATCTATAAGGCTCAGCTTGTCGCTAAGGGTTATCGACAAGTTCAAGGGATTGACTACGATGAGACTTTCTCTCCCGTAGCGATGCTAAAGTCTGTCTGAATCATGTTAACAATTGCCGCATTCTATGATTATGAGATATGGCAAATGGACATCAAAACAGCATTCCTTAATGGCTTCCTTAAGGAAGAGCTGTATATGATGCAGCCGGAAGGTTTTTTGATCCAGAAAATGCTAACAAGGTATGCAAGCTCCAGCGCTCGATCTATGGGCTGGTGCAAGCATCTTAGAGTTGGAATATTCGCTTTAATGATGTGATCAAAGCGTTTGGCTTTATACAGACTTGGGGAGAAACTTGTATTTACAAGAAAGTGAGTGGGAGCTCTGTAGCATTTCTCATATTATATGTGGATGATATACTGCTGATGGGAAATGATATAGAATTCTTGGAAAGCATAAAGGCCTACTTGAATAAGAGTTTTTCAATGAAGGACCTTGGAGAAGCTGCTTATATATTAGTCATCAAGATCTATAGAGATAGATCGAGACGCCTCATTGGTCTTTCACAAAGCACATACCTTGACAAGATATTGAAGAAGTTCAATATGGATCAGTCCAAGAAGGGGTTCTTGCCTATTTTACAAGGTATGAGATTGAGCACGGCTCAGTCCCCGACCACGGCAGAAGATAGAGAAAAGATGAGTGTCATACCCTATGCCTCAGCCATAGGTTCTATTATGTATGCCATGCTGTCTACCAGACCTGATGTGAACCTTGCCATAAGTTTGGTAGGGAGGTACCAAAGTGATCCCGGTATGGAACACTGGACAGCGGTCAAGAACATCCTGAAGTACCTGAAAAGGACTAAGGATATGTTTCTTGTTTATGGTGGTGACGAAGAGCTCATCGTAAAGGGTTACGTCGATGCTAGCTTCGACACGGATCTGGATGACTCCAAGTCACAAACCGGATACGTGTATATTTTGAATGGTGGAGCAGTCAGCTGGTGCAGTTGCAAGCAAAGCGTCGTGGCGCATTCTACATGTGAAGCGGAGTACATAGCTGCTTGCGAAGCAGCGCAAGAAGGAGTCTGGATGAAGGATTTCATCACCGACCTAGGAGTCATTCCAAGCGCGCCAAGCCCAATGACTCTCTTCTGTGACAAGACTGGAGCTATTGCCATTGCTAAGGAGCCCAGGTTTCACAAGAAGACCAAGCACATCAAGCGCCATTTCAACTCCATCCGGAATTATGTTCAAGATGGAGACATAGATATTTGTAAAGTGCATACGGATCTGAATGTCGCAGACCCATTGACTAAACCTCTTCCACGGGCAAAACATGATCAACACCAGAACTCTATGGGTGTTTGATTCATCACAATGTAACTAGATTATTGACTCTAGTGCAAGTAGGAGACTGTTGGAAATATGCCCTATAGGCAATAATAAAAGGATTATTATTATATTTCCTTGTTCATGATAATTGTCTGTTATTCATGCTTGAATTGTATTGTATGGAAACAACGATACATGTGTGAATACATAGACCACAACGTGTCCCTGGTAAGCCTCTAGTTACTAGCTCGTTGATCAACAGATGGTCACGGTTTCCTGACCATGGACATTGGATGTCATTGATAACGGGATCACATCATTAGGAAAATGATGTGATGGACAGGACCCAATCCTAAGCCTGGCATAAGATCGTGTAGTCCGTAATGCTTAAGCTTTTCCAGTGTCAAGTATTTGTTCCTTATACCATGAGGTTGTGCAACTCCCGGATACCATAGGAATACTTTGGGTGTGCCAAACGTCACAACGTAACTAACTGGCTATAAAGGTATGGAACGGGTATCTCCGAAAGTGTCTGTTGGGTTGGCACGAACCGAGACTGGGATTTGTCACTCCGTATGACGGAGAGGTATCTCTGGGCCCACTCGGTAAGACATCATCATAATGAGCTCAATGTGACTAAGGAGTTAGTCACGGGATGATGGATTACGTAACGAGTAAAGAGACTTGCCATGACGAGATTGAACAAGGTATCGGTATACCGACGATCGAATCTCGGGCAAGTACCGTACCGATAGACAAAGGGAATTACATACGGGATTAAGTGAATCCTTGACATCGTGGTTCATCTGATGAGATCATCGAGGAACACGTGGGAACCAACATGGGTATCCATATCCCGCTGTTGGTTATTGACCGGAGAGTCGTCTCAGTCATGTCTGTGTGTCTCCCGAACCCGTAGGGTCTACACACTTAAGGTTCGGTGACGCTAGGGTTGTAGAGATGTATGCACACGGAAACCCGAATGTTTTTCGGAGTCCCGGATGAGATCCCGGACATCATGAGGAGTTCCGGAATGGTCCGGAGGTAAAGAATGATATATAGGAAGTCCAGTTTCGGCCATCGGGAGAGTTCCGGGGGTCACCGGTAGGGTACCGGGACCACCGGAAGGGTCCCGGGGGTCCACCGGGTGGGGCCACCCATCCCGGAGGGCCCCGTGGGCCGTAGGGGGGGGACCAGCCCCTAGTGGGCTGGCTCACCCCCCATGGGCCTCCCCCCATGCACCTAGGGTTGAAACCCTAGGGGTGGGGCGCCCCCCTTTGGCATGGGGGGCAAGCTACCCCCCTTGGCCGCCGCCCCCCTAGGAGATTGGATCTCCTAGGGTCGGCGCCCCCCTGGGCCCCTATATATAGTGTGGGGGAGAGAGGGCAGCCGCACCTCAGCCCCTGGCACCTCTCCCCCCCCCCCCGTTACATCTCCAACTCCTCCTGCTTGGTCTCGGCGAAGCCCTGCAGTTTTTCCCGTTGCATCCACCACCAGCTGTCGTGCTGCTAGATCTCCATCAACCTCTCGTCCCCCCTTGCTGGATCAAGAAGGAGGAGACGTCGCTGTACCGTATGTGTGTTGAACGCGGAGGTGTCGTCCGTTCGGCGATGGGATCATCGGTGACGAGGATCACGACGAGTACGACTCCATCATCCACGTTCCCTTGAACGCTTCCGCTCGCGATCTACAATGGGTATGTAGATGCACTCCTTTATGCTCGTTGCTAGATGACTCCTTAGATTGATCTTGGTTAAGCGTAGGAAATTTTTGGAATTATGCTAGTTTCCCCAACATCTACCCCACCATGACCATCGCCCACGAAGGACTTGCCTCACTCGGGTAGATCTTCACGAAGTAGGCGATCTCCTTGCCCTTACAAACTCATTGGTTGAACTCCACAATCTTGTCGGAGGCTCCCAAGTGACACCTAACCAATCTAGGAGACACCACTATCCAAAGGTAATAAATGTGTGTTGATGATGAACTCCTTGCTCTTGTGCTTCAAGTGATAGTCTCCCCAACACTCAAATCTCTCTCACAGATTTGGATATGGTGGAAAGATGATTTGAGTGGAAATCAGCTTGGGGAAGGCTAGAGATCAAGATTCTTCTGGTAGGATTGGTATATCTTAGTATCAACACATGAGCAGGTGGTTCTCTCTCAGAAAATGAGTAGTGGAAGTGTAGGCACGTTCTGATGGCTCTCTCTCAAATGGAGATGGGGTTGGAGGGGTATATATAGCCTCCACACAAAATCGAACCGTTACACACATTTGACCCAACTGGTCAGACCGAATAGAAGAACTCGGTGAAACCGAAGTAACTCAAAATGTGAACGTTAGGAATCTTGGTGGGATCGACATGATCAACTCGGTCTGACCGATGTGCTAGGTCTAGGGCAAAACCTCAACTCGATGAGACCGATTGCATGCACTCGGCGGGACCGATTTCAGCAAAGGATCAAATAGAGAGTTGGTCAAGCAACCTCTATGGGACCAAATGCTTGAACTCGATGAGACCAAATTCAACAAAGAGCAATCTAGAGAGTTTGCAAGGCCATTTCGGTGAGACTGCTACTTCTCGAGCTTGCGTTGTATTCCCTTGAAGAGGAAAGGGTGATGCAGCACAGTAGCGTAAGTATTTCCCTCAGTTTTTGAGAACCAAGGTATCAATCCAGTAGGAGACCACGCGCGAGTCCCTCGCACCTGCACAAACAAATAAGAACTTCGCAGCCAACACGAAAAGGGGTTGTCAATCCCTTTACGGTCACTTACGAAAGTGAGATCTGATAGATAGGATAGTTTGATATTTTTGGTATTTTTGGATATAAGAACAGAAAGTAAAAACGGAAAAGTAAAGTAGATTGTAGATTGATATGTTGAGAATAGACCCGAGGGCCATAGGTTTCACTAGTGGCTTCTCTCATGAAAGCAGAATTCTACGGTGGGTGAACGAATTACTATCGAGCAATTGATAGAAAAGCGAATAATTATGAGAATATATAGGCATGATCATTATATATAGGCATCACGTCCGAAACAAGTAGATCGAAACGATTCTGCATCTACTACTATTACTCCACACATCGACCGCTATCCATCATGCATCTAGAGTATTAAGTTCATAAGAACAGAGTAACGCCTTAAGCAAGATGACATGATGTAGAGGGATAAACTCAAGCAATATGATATAAACCCCATCTTTTTATCCTCGATGGCAACAATACAATACGTGCCTTGCTGCCCCTACTGTCACTGGGAAAGGACACCGCAAGATTGAACCCAAAGCCAAGAACTTCTCCCATTGCAAGAACTATAGATCTAGTAGGCCAAACCAAACCAATAATTCCAAGAGACTTGCAAGGATATTATAATCATACATAAATGAGTTTAGAAAAGAACCAAATATTTCTCATAGATAATCTTGATCATAAACTCACAATTCATCGGATCTCGAGAAACACACCGCAAAAAGAGATTACATCAAATAGATCTCCTTGAAGACCGAGGAGAACTTGGTATTGAGATCTAAAGAGAGAGAAGAAGCCATCTAGGTACTAACTATGGACCTGAAGGTCTGTGGTAAACTACTCACAACTCATGGTGAGGCGATGATGATGATGTAGAAGCACTCCGTGGTAGATCCCCCCTCCAGCGGAGCTCTGGAACAGGCCCCAAGATGGGATCTCATGGGAACAGAAGTTTGCGTCGGTGGAACTAGGGTTTTCCTTATTGTTCTGATGGTTTCGGGGTACATAGGTATATATAGGAGGAAGGAGGGCACCGGGGGCCAAACGCGGGGCCCACGAGGCAGGGGGCGCGCCCTGTAGGGGGGGCGCCCCCCACCCTCGTGGACGCCACGTCAGCCCAATTATGTGGTTCTCAAGTCTCCCGTGAAGATATCGCTCCAAAATTATCTCTCCCAAAGGTTTCATTCCGTTTGGACTCCGTTTGATATTCCTTTTCTGTAAAACCCTGAAATAGGCAAAAAAACAGCAATCTGGACTAGGCCTTTCGGTTAATAGGCTAGTCCCAAAAATAATATAAAAGGTATAACAAAGCCCATTAAACATCCAAAACATCATAAATAATAGCATGGAACAATCAAAAATTATAGATACGTTGGAGACGTATCAAGCATCCCCAAGCTTAATTCCTGCTCGTCCTCGAGTAGGTAAATGATACAAATAGAATTTTTGATGTGGAATGCTAACCAACATAATTTTCAATGTAGTTCTCTTTATTGTGGCATGACTGTTCAGATCTGAAAGATTCAAGACAAAAGTCTATATTGACATAAGAAATAATAATACTTCAAGCATACTAACAAAGCAATCAGGTCTTCTCAAAATACTATGGCTAAAGAAAGTTATCCCTACAAAATCATATAGTCTGGCTATGCTCCCTCTTCATCACACAAAATATTCATATCATGCACAACCCCGGTTTCAGCCAAGCACTTGTTTTCATACTCTATTCTTTCAAACCTTTCAACTTTCACGCAATACATGAGCGTGAGCCATGCATGGATATAGCACTATGGGTGGAATAGAGTGGTGGTTGTGGAGAAGACAAAAAGGAGGGAGATAGTCTCACATCGACTAGGCGTATCAACGGGCAATGGAGATGCCCATCAATAGATATCAATGTGAGTGAGTAGGGATTGCCATGCAAAGGATGCACTAGAGCTAAAAATGTATGAAAGCTCAACAAAATAAACTAAGTGGGTGTGCATCCAACTTGCTTGCTCACGAAGGCCTAGGGCATTTGAGGAAGCCCATCGTTGGAATATACAAGCCAAGTTCTATAATGAAAAATTCCCACTAGTATATGAAAGTGACTAAACATGAGACCCTCTATCATGAAGAACATGGTGCTACTTTGAAGCACAAGTGTGGAAAAAGATAGTAGCAATTGTCCCTTTTTTGGGCCTTTCTTTTTTCTTTGGCCTTTCTTTCTTTTTTTTCTTTGGGACAATGCTCTAATAATGATGATCATCACACTTATATTGATTTAGAACTCGATACTAGAACAAAGTATGACTCTATATGAATGCCTCCGGCGGTGTACCGGGATGTGCAATGAATCAAGAGTAACATGTATGAAAAATTATGCATGGTGGCTTTGCCACAAATACGATGTCAACTACATGATCATGCATGGAAATATGACAATATGAAGCGTGTCATATGAACAGAATGGTGGAAAGTTGCATGGCAATATATCTCGGAATGGCTATGGAAATGCCATGATAGGTAGGTATGGTGGCTGTTTAGAGAAAGATATATGGTGGCTGTTTTGAGGAAGGTATATAGTGGGTGTATGGTACCGGCAAGAGTTGTGTGGTACAAGAGAGGCTAGCAATGGTGGAAGGGTGAGAGTGCGTATAATCCATGGACTCAACATTAGTCATAAAGAACTCATATACTTATTGCAAAAATTTACGAGTCATCAAAACAAAGCAATCAACGCATGCTCCTAGGGGGGAGGTTGGTAGGAGTTAACCATCGCGCGCCCCCGAAATCCACACAAAGGATGACACTCTACAAATACATCATGCTCTAACTTCGTCACATAGCGGTTCACCATATGTGCATTCTACGGGAATCACAAACTTAACACAAGTATTCCTCAATTTCATAATACCTCCACTAGCATGACTCTAATATCACTATCCTCATATCTCAAAACAATTATCAAGCATCCAACTTCTCTTCATATTCAATGCACTTTGTATGAAAGTTTTTACTACATTCATCTTGGATGCCAATCATGTGAAGGCTAGTTTTATAGCCAAAGGACATTACCATGCTGTTCTAATAAACTCTCAAAGGATACAAGTGAAGCATGAGAGATTAACAATTTCTTTAAAATAAAATCACCACCGTGCTCTAAAAGATATAACTGAAGCACTAGAACAAACTATTTAGCTCCAAAGATATAAGTGAAGCACGTACAGTGTTCTACCAATTCCTAGGCCAAATTTATCTCTCTCAAAAAGGTGTGTCCAGAATGGATAATTGTGGCAAACTAACAAGCAAATACTCAAATAATACATGACGCTCCAAGTAAAACACATATCATGTGGTGAATAAAAATATAGTCCCGAGTATAGTTACCGATAGATGTAGACGAAAGAGGGGATGCCTTCCCGGGGCATCCCCAAGCTTAGGCTTTTGGTTGTCCTTGAATTTTAACTTGGGGTGCCTCAAGCATCCCCAAGCTTAGGCTCTTGCCACTCTTTGTTCCGTAGTCCATCAAAGCAATACTCAAAACTTGAAAACTTCACAACACAAAACTTAGCCAAAAAAAACTCGTGAGCTCCGTTAGTATAAGAAAACAAACCACCACTCAAAGGTACTGTAATGAACTCATTCTTTGTTTATATTGGTGTTAAACCTTCTGTATTCCATCTTCTCTATGGTTCATACTCCCCAATACTACTCATAGATTCATCAAAATAAGCAAACAACACATGGAAAACAGAATCTGTCAAAAATAGAACAGTCTGTAGTAATCTGTAACTTTCGCATACTTATGTAACTCCAAAAAAATTGAAATAAATTGGAAAACATGAGGAATTTGTCTATTAATCATCTTCAAAAAGAATCAACTAAATAGCACACTCCAGTAAAATCTTGTGACTATTCTAGTGAGCGCTAACGATTCTGTTTTTCACGGCAAGATCATATAAACTTCACACAAGTCTTCCCAAAGGTTCTACTTGGCAAAAACACTAATTAAAACACAAAACCATATCTAAACAGAAGCTAGATGCAATATTTATTCCTAAACAGAAGAAAAACAAAAAATATAAAATTGGGTTGCCTCCCAACAAGCTCTTTCTTTATAGCCATTAAGATAGGCTTGGGATTTCAATGATGCTCACATGAAAGATAAGAATTGAAGCACAAAGAGAGCATCATAAAGCATGTGAAAATCACATCTAAGTCTAACATACTTCCTATGCATAGGCATTTTATAGGAAAACAAATTAGCAAGACAAGCAAGATCTAACATATGCAAGGAAGAAGAAAGAAACAAGATCAATATCAACATGAAGAGAGGTAATTTAGTAACATGAAGATTTATACAACCATATTTTCCTCTCTCATAATAATTGCATGTAGGATCATAAGAAAATTCAACAATATAGCTAGCAGAAAACATATTCTCAACACGATCCACATGCATACGAAGTTGACACTCTTCCAAAATAGTGGGATCAATATTAACTAAAGTAATGACCTCTCCAAACCCACTTTTATCAAAAATTTCATAAGATTGATCATTCTCCAAATATGTGGGATCTAAAGTTGACACTCTTCCAGACCCACTTTCAATATTATTGCAAACATTATTATCAATCTCATATATATCATGGGGCTTAAATAAATTCTCAAGATCATAAGAAACCTCACCCCAATCATGATCATTGCAACAAGTAGTGGGCATAGCAAAACAAGCATCACCAAGCTTAGGGTTTTGCATATCATTAGCACAATTGACATTAATAGAATTTATAATAACATCATTGCAATCATGCTTTTCATCGAAGGAACTATCATGAATCACTTTTTCTTTTAACAATTCCTCACAATTTTCATATTCATGAATTTCAAGCAAAACCCTATAAAGATAATCTAGTGCACTCAACTCACTAGCAATAGGTTCAACATAATTGGATCTTTTAAAAAGATTAGCAAGTGGATGAGGATCCATAATTTAGCAAGCGAAGATGCAAGGTAAAAGAGGGAACATAGCAACACAAGCAAACAGGAAATAAGCGAAAGGTAAACACACAGCAAAAAGAAGGGCAAATAAAACGGCAAGGGTGAAGTGGGGGAGAGGAAAACGAGAGGCAAATAAATGTAATGCGAAGGATAAGAGTTTGTGATAGTTACTTGGTATATGACTTTTGCGTAAGCCTCCCCGGCAACGGTGCCAGAAATTCTTCTTGCTACTTATTGAGCTTGCGTTGTATTCCCTCTAAGAGGAAAGGGTGATGCAGCACAGTAGCATAAGTATTTCCCTCAGTTTTTGAGAACCAAGGTATCAATCCAGTAGGAGACCACGCGCGAGTCCCTCGCAACTGCACAAACAAATAAGAACTTCGCAGCCAATGCGATAAGGGGTTGTCAATCCCTTTACGGTCACATACGAAAGTGAGATCTGATAGATAGGATAGTTTGATATTTTTGGTATTTTTGGATATAAGAACAGAAAGTAAAAACGGAAAAGTAAAGTAGATTGTAGATTGATATGTTGAGAATAAACCCGGGGGGGCATAGGTTTCACTAGTGGCTTCTCTCATGATAGCAGAATTCTATGGTGGGTGAACGAATTACTATCGAGCAATTGATAGAAAAGTGAATAATTATGAGAATATCTAGGCATGATCATTATATAAAGGCATCACGTCCGAAACAAGTGGACCGAAACGATTCTGCATCTACTACTATTTCACCACACATCGACCGCTATCTAGCATGCATCTAGAGTATTAAGTTCATAAGAACAGAGTAACGCCTTCAACAAGATGACATGATGTAGAGGGATAAACTCAAGAAATATGATATAAACCCCATCTTTTTATCCCCGATGGCAACAATACAATACGTGCCTTGCTTCCCCTACTGTCACTGGGAAAGGACACCGCAAGATTGAACCCAAAGCCAAGCACTTCTCCCATTGCAAGAACTATAGATCTAGTAGGCCAAACCAAACCAATAATTCGAAGAGACTTGCAAGGATATTATAATCATACATAAAAGAGTTTAGAAAAGAACCAAATATTTCTCATAGATAATCTTGATCATAAACCCACAATTCATCAGATCTCGACATACACACCGCAAAAAGAGATTACATCAAATAGATCTCCTCGAAGACCGAGGAGAACTTGGTATTGAGATCCAAAGAGAGAGAAGAAGCCATCTAGGTACTAACTATGGACCTGAAGGTGTGTGGTAAACTACTCACAACTCATGGTGAGGCGATGATGATGATGTAGAAGCACTCCGTGGTAGATCCCCCCTCCAGCGGAGCTCCGAAACAGGCCCCAAGATGGGATCTCATGGGAACAGAAGTTTGCGGCGTGGAACTAGGGTTTTCTCTGCTGTTCTGATGGTTTCGTGGTACATAGGTATATATAGGAGGAAGGAGGGCACCGGGGGCCAAACGCGGGGCCCACGAGACAGGGGTGCGCCCTGTAGGGGGGGCACCCTCGTGGACGCCACGTCAGCCCAATTCCGTGGTTCTCAAGTCTCCCGTGAAGATATCACTCCAAAAATATCTCTCCCGAAGGTTTCATTCCGTTTGGACTCCGTTTGATATTCCTTTTCTGTAAAACCCTGAAATAGGCAAAAAAACAGCAATCTAGACTGGGCCTTTGGGTTAATAGGTTAGTCCCAAAAATAATATAAAAGTGTATAAAAAGCCCATTAAACATCCAAAACATCATAAATAATAGCATGGAACAATCAAAAATTATAGATACGTTGGAGACGTATCAAAGACCGAGATCCGTATCGGTGTGACCGAATTGTCTAGAGTTTCTGGCAATGGCTATGTCGAATGAACTCGGTGGCGCCGGATAGATCAAATCGATGGGGCCGAGTTTGACTTAGGGTTTTGGACAAATGTGGAATTTGAGAAAGTGGCTGAGGGATTTGGAGCAATATCATTAAGCACTTGAGCAACCAGATCATTAAGCAACACCTCATCCCCTTTTAATAGTATTGGCTTTCCTATAGACTCAATGTGATCTTGGATCACTAAAATGGAAATGTAGAGTCTTGAGCTTTTGCCAATCTTTTTCCTTAGCATTTTGAAGGGGTTCCACATCCTCTTGTCCTTGCCACTCCAATATTGAACTTATCTGAAATACACTGGGTAAAGGTACTCATCCAATAGGGGATATGTTGGCATTAATTTCCAAAATCACTCAGGGAGCACTTGTGCTTTCAATTTCCCCCTTTTTGGTAATTCATGAGAACATACATCAAAGCTCTAGGTAAAAGATATGAAGAGTAATAAGTAAAGCTTTGGAAGGACATGTAACTTGCATAGGTTCCCCCTACATGTATGCATTCATGCAAGGATTGAGTATAAGAGCATGAGAATGCATGAGCATGACAGAGAAAGTAATGAGTTACATGTATCTTGGCTATATGCATCAGAGTGAATGAATGAGATGAAGAAATGTGTACCTTCATGTTCATGAATCCTTCTTGCAAACAATATGTACATCAGCAAGGGACCATCATGTACATGATTATGATGCATATACTTACCTTGTGGTCATGAATTGGCTTCAGAAGAAGTGCACTTGAGAAAACAAGAAGGTTAGATGACACAAGAACACCCTAATGCAAAGCAATTTCAGGGAACCACTAGAGTACCAAGACTGGGATGACATGTAATAGGTGGGTACTCAGTACTTCATTTGGAAATAGACATCTCCCCATAGATTGTAAAGATATGCAATGAATTCCAACGATTTTATTCACTGGAAATGAGATCTTTCTCCCCCTGGATCTAATATTGGATAATGGGAGAAGATATGGAAATAGAAAATCAAAGCAATAAATGAATCA
Organism: Secale cereale; assembly: GCA_902687465.1. Classification (NCBI taxonomy): domain Eukaryota; kingdom Viridiplantae; phylum Streptophyta; class Magnoliopsida; order Poales; family Poaceae; genus Secale; species Secale cereale. The sequence goes on along the minus strand of LR738711.1, from coordinate 931,133,172 downwards.
GAGCATAGGTTATCAGAGCAAGAAATGAATCAGAGCATAAGACAATACTCAGACAACCATATATAGACATGTCTTTCCCCTCTTAAAGACATGTGACTTCTCTCCTCTTGGTGAGTGTGCATCTTTGTGAAAGAAACTTTGATGCTCTTTCTTTGATAGGCTTTGATTGAGCTTTGATGTTCTCTCCCCCCCCCCCCCTGACATCAATTTCCAAGAAGGGTTTCTTCATGAATTTGAGTCAAGTACATTTGGTCCTTGAGAGATACTACAAAGCAGCATATAGCTCGAGATGTTGGTAGAGGATAAGAATCATTGAGTGGAGCTGGAGAAGAGATCAAATATGCAATGGCAAAACATTTTCTCAATAGTGATATCGGTAACACCGATTTGTTTTCATCGGTGACACCGAGTTAGCAGTGTCATGGATGATGCATATCGGTCAGACCGGGTTAGTCCTTTTCGGTTGAACCGATGAACTACACACAAGGAGTCCTTGTGCTTCGGTCTAGCCGATAGGCTGGAATCGGTGTGTCCGAGTTCAATGCAGAGAGAAAATATTGGCAACTCAGTTCAATTGGCAAGTGAAATTTCTCAAAGATTTGCAAAGAATTAAATGAAAGATTTGCAAGGAATTTGCTAAAAATAATATACAAAAAGAAAGAGAATCTAGATGATGTTTTTTTGATAAGGGGAACAAGATAGCAAAACACAAAGTAAGAGCAAGAAACACTAGAGAGCTTCATCTAGAGGAGGGTCGATGATAAAGTCACCTATGTTAGAGTATATTGACTTAGGAGTCAAGTGAGTTCACTTGATCATAGGTCATACTCATCGTTTAAGCTCAAAATGGGGTTACCATTTTTCGTTTAAGCATTTAGATGTGTTCACATCTTGTTGAGTTGCTTTGACTCATGACTTTGAGTAAATCTTCTCTAAGATGGAAAAACATACATTGGATGATGTTGATCTTGATCATGTAGTCCAACTTGTGTTGGATGCTCAAAGTTGATGTAGTCCATCAAGAGTTGGGAGCACCACTTGTAGTTTCAATTCATCTTCCTACATGGGTCAGTTTTGCAAGGAAGAGCACTTGTGCATCCAAAATGACAATCATGAAACTTGATACCAAATTAAGTTTGATATAGAGAAGTTGTCAAAGGATATATTGAGTGATTTCATGATTCCTTGTGATCAACACTAATGAAGTAGAAACTTGGTGAAGTAGAGATCGCTCAAGATGTGAGTGATTTGCAACCTCAGAGATTTGAGCTCATCCAAGTATCTACAAGGGGTTAGATAACATGCAAAGGTGCAAATATGAATCCAAGACATAAGATTATCACAAAAGAAATATCAAGGATTAGTCATAAAGGGCTCATGCCTTGCATGTATCCAAAGGAGTTTCTACTCCAAGTTTGAGGCATAAATTGTATTCAATTCACCTCTCAAACGGAAAAAAACTTTCTCATCAAGCGGTTTTGTAAATATGTCCGCCAATTGCTTATCGTTACGAACATGCTTAAGATTGATATCTCCTTAAGCAACATGATCTCGAATGAAATGATGACGAACTTCAATATGCTTAGTTCGAGAATGTTGGTTGGGATTGTGAGAAATATTAATATCACTCTCATTGTCACACAACAAAGGAACATGTTTCACATATATCCCATAATCCTTAAGGGTTTGGGTCATCCAAAGTAATTGAGCACAACAAGATCTGGTGGCAATGTATTCCGCTTTGGCGGTGGATATGGATATCGAATTTTGTTTCTTGGAGGACCAAGACACAAGAGATCTACCAAGAAATTGACAAGTACCCGAAGTAGATTTTCTATAAACCTTGTCACCGGCATAGTCCGAATCGGAGTAGCCAACAAGATCAAAAGAAGACCTCTTAGGATACCAAATGCCAGAGTTTGATGTATGAATTAAGTATCTCACTATTCTTTTCATGGCCTTAAGATGACACTCTTTAGGGGCCGCTTGATATCGTGCACACATGCACACACATAGCATAATATTGTGACAGGAGGCACATAGATATAACAAAGAACCAATCATAGAGCGGTAAACCTTTTGGTCAACCGGTTTGCCATCCTTAGTCAAATCAAGATGTCCACTAGTAGGCATGGGTGTTTTCATACCTTTCCTTACTTGCATATTGAACTTCTTGAAAAGATCTTTGGTATACTTTGTTTGAGAAACAAAGGTACCTTCTTTAGCTTGCTTGATTTGCTAACCAAGAAAGAATTTGAGCTCACTCATCATGGACATCTCAAACTTCTCCGACATTAGCCTTCCAATTTTTTCACTAAAATGGGGGTTAGTAAACCAAATATGATATCATCAACATAAATTTGGCACACAAATAATTCACCATTAACCCTTTTAGTAAAAAGTATGTAATCAATTTTCCCAATTTCAAAGCCTTTTTCAATAAGAAACTTGGTCAAACATTTATACCATGCTCTGGGAGCTAGTTTAAGACCATAAAGAGCTTTGTGAAGTTTGTAAACATGATTAGGTTTCTTCGGATTAACAAAGACGAGAGGTTGTTTAACATAAACTTCCTCCTCAATTTCACCATTAAGAAAATCACTTTTAATGTCCATTTGATACAAAGTGATGTCATGGTGATTGGCATAAGCAAATAAGATACGTCTGGACTCAAGTCTAGCAATGGGGGCATATGTCTCACTGTAATCCATACATTTGACTTGATTGTAGCATTGGGCGACGAGACGGGCTTTGTTGCGTACAACTTGTCCATCTTCATCTTGCTTATTCCGAAACACCCACTTGGTTCCAATGACATTGTGCTTGTTGTCGAGCTTCTCAACCAATGTCCAAACTTGGTTTCTCTCAAAGTTATGTAGTTCCTCGTGCATAGCATTCACCCAATGTGGATCATCAAGAGCATCTTCAACCTTCATAGGTTCAAGGTTAGATATGAAAGAATAATGCTCACAAAAGTTAGCTAAACGATATTTACAGGAAGTGATTCTCCCGGTTTGAATCTCATTGAATATTTGTTCAACAGGATGATATCGTGCAATTCTTGCTCTAACTCGTGAGAGCTTTTGTTTGGGTCGGGGTGGAACATTTTCTTCATTGTCTTCTTCTTCTTGTTCTCGTCCTTCTTCATTGTCATCGAAGTTGTTGTCTTGTGGAGGTGGAGAAGGAGGTCGAGATGGTTCATCTAGTTGGACTTCATCTCTTCCTTCGTCTTGATGTGCTCTACTTGTGGATGCCTCCAAGTCAACTTGTGGTTCACCTTGGTGTGAGTTGAGGCTTCCACTTGAATGGGCAAAGTACTCTCTTTCACCTCCGTTGCCAATAGATAAGTCTTGGATAGCTTCTGAAGGATCTTTGTCTCATGCTTCAATTGACAATTGCTCTACTTGCGAGCCATTAGATTCATCAAACTTCACATCTACCATCTCTTTAACCTTTCGGGTGAAATTGTTGTAGACATGGGAAGTGTGAGCGTTTGAGCCCTAACTGAGTAGAAAACCTTCAAGAGATTTAGGGACAAATTTCGAACAATGATGCTTGTCAAGAATGTAACATTTTGAGCCAAATACTCGAAAGTATGCAACTTGGGTTTTGTTACCTGTCGTGGAATTGTCACACCAGATGTCCTAGTGTAAGGACTTAATCGCGAGGCCAACGCATCTATGTAGTAGCTTGAGAGGGGTTGATCGGGATCAAGAGACGCAATGCAAGACAAGGGTTTAGACAGCTTCAGGCCCCGGGAAACATCATCCGGTAATAGCCCTACATGATGTTTGTGGCTAGGTCTCATTATGCTCATAAGGGAGTCGCCGCATAAGCCGGCTCTCCTTATTGTGTCTAGCCCTAGAGATTATTTTCTCCTCTCCCTCTTGGGGTGCTCTGCCCCTCCATATATAAGTTGAAGGGGCGGGTTACATGTAGAGTCCAACTCAGACTTAAGACTTAACTATTCTGACCTCTCTTCACGGGCTTCTCTCCATGGGCTTGTTAACGTTTCGGGCTTACTAACCCCAGGCGACTCTAGCACAGTCTGACTTAAACATCTGGCTTAAACAATCTGCCGGCTTAACATCTGGCTTAACTGTCTGGATTAACTATCTTGCTTAACTGTCTGGCTCAACTGTCTGGCTTAACTGCCTGGCTTAACTGTCTGCCGGCTTACCATGCTTAACTGTCTCTGTCGGCTTACCATGCTTAACCGTCTGTCAGCTTACCCTGCTTAATTGTCCATCAGCTTACCCTGCTTAACTGTCCGCCGGCTTACCCTGCTTAACTGTCCGCCGACTTAAACAGCTGAAACAATATGTCGGGTCACCAATGAAACACCAAGTCCCAGCCGGGTCATACCGTTGGGTATATCCCCGACATTAGCCCCTAGTTTAATTTGGATTCATCCATGTTAAACTGATCCTGTAAAAAAACACAAGAACAATTTTAACAGGTTATACTCCAGGTAAATATTCTTGTAAGTCGGCACCTGATCATCCTTTACTCCTTGTTATTTCCTTCTTCTAGAAAGTCCGGGTCAATAAGCCAACTTCATAATCAATTTGCTAACTTTGGTTTCTCACAGAGAGACTATGAAGAATAATTCATTTGATTCACCTCCCAATGCTTAAAAATATTGGTCTTGAAATACTCATGTGACCTTCAACCAGCTTAAAGATGAACAAACTTGACGGGTTATAAATAGATGATGCCGAGTCATAATTGTTGGCGACGCCGTGTGACACCCCGAGACCGATGCGCCAGGTGTCAGCCAGCTATTCGTCGTCGTTGCCATGTCATCTACTTGCGTGTTGCATTATGCCATGTCATCGTGTGCATTGCATCATCATGTTTTCAAAACTTGCATCCGTCCGAGCCCGCTCGTCCTTTCCGTTGTCCGTTCTGAGCCCAGACACACTTGCACGCGCCCGCGGCACCTCCGAATATTTATTTTATGAGTGGCCAGAAAATTTTCTCGGAATGGGTCGAAACTTGACGTGCGGTCTTATTATAGCATAGGAAGACCAAGTGTCAAATTTTGTCGCATTCGGAGTTCGTTTGATGCCCCAACGGTTAATAGCGTTAACCGCTGGTAGCCTTTTCTATTTTGGCCCAGTACCCCTTCACAACAGCCCACTAGCCAATCCCAACCACCTCCATGCTCTCGGTCGTTGGATCGTGATCGCGTGGCCGAAAACCACACCTCATTTGGACTCTCCTAGCTCCCTCTGCCTATAAAACAGCCCCCTCCCCCGAAATTTCGGACGAACCCCTAGTCTTCTTCCTCCCTCCGCGCCGTCGGACGCGTCCGTCGACGGCTGGACATGTCCACCGCCTCCCGGCGACATCGCCCGAGCCAATCACCGCCCACAACCTCAGCGCGCCGCCTCCCCAAGCCAATCCACCGCCGCCACGTGGCCTCCGCCATCGTCCAGCCGCCGCGCGCCGCCATCCGGCCCGCCCGGGCCCAAGGCCGGCCCGGGCCCAAGGCCTGCCAGCCCCGGGCCAGATCTAGGCCGCGTCTCGCCCCCGAGCCGGTCACCTCCTCCACCGCCATGTCGTCTGACGTCCGCCGCCGCGAGCCCGCCTCGCCTCCCGCGCCCCTGCGCTGGCTCCCGCTCGTCCCGCCGCCGATCTCCTCGCCCGCCGCCGGAGGCCGAAGCCACGCCATAGCCGCGCGCCCGCCGCCATCATCCTCCGACTAGCCCCGCCGGGTGCCTCCCCGTGCCGCCCCAAGACGGAGACCGACCGGATCCGGCGAGTCTCGGTCGGATCCGCCCGTCCCCGTCCTCCGCTGATCGATCCAGCCACCGGAGCGCCGCCCCGCCGCCATTCATCGTCGCCATCGTCTCTGCCTCACGCACGAGGGAGACGATGCCCTGCTCCCCTGCCTCCCTGGGTCGGCCTGCCCGCGGCCCAACGCTCCGATCCAGCAGCGCCTGGCCCATTTCCAACCTCCACACCGGACCGGCCCCTTGGCCCATGGTGAGCCCAGCCCCAAGCCCCTACGTTTCGCCTATGCGTATTTTAGCTAAACTGCGCTCACATGTTTTTTCTGTGAAACGACCAAGTCCCTGGCATGTTTTTTGTAAATATGTGTGCATGTTTGCATAGTGATAACTTTGTGCATGTGGCTCCGCTTTGCGCGTATGATATGTCAAAATGTTCATCTCGTGATGCTCTTCATATTGTTGTACTGTGGCATGCTTGTTTGAGTTCATCTTGATGCCCTAATCATCGTTGCAAAAGTGATAAATGTTATAAACTGTTGTTAACTGTTAATATGTTAGCATGTTTGAGAGGTCACATCTTTGTGCATGTTGGTCCAAATGGAGTGTATGATATGTCAAAATGTTCATTGTGAAGTGCTCTACAAGATGGTTGTTGTAGCATTCATGTTAGGTGTCATATTGTCATGTTTCTCTCTATTGTAAAAGTGCATGTGGCTGTTAAGTGCTGAAAATTGTTATGAGATGCTAATTTGTCATTTTTGTATCTTTATGAATGATTTTTATTTGAGCTACATGTCAATAGGTTTTAGAAGCACAATCATGTCATCTTTGGTGTGGTGTAATTAGTTTTCCATGTTATGCCTTGTCCTGATTTCAACAAGCTTGTAAAGTAGCCTACTTGTTGTTGTTATTTTCTGAGACTTGTTAAAAACTACCAAGTTTGAAACTGTTATAACCTGATGACATGTTTGCTTGATGCCCCACTCAAATCCATGAATGATTTGGGTTGGCCAATGATCATGTCTTGTTGTCCATGTTATGCTCTATCCATCAATGCACTTGTTTGCATATATGGCCTGCTGTAGATTGTTGTTTTCATGCTCTCAAGTTGCTATAAAATGTTTCTGTCAGCCAGTTATCAGCAAGTTCAGTTTGGCCATGTGAATTGATAGTGATCTATGCATCCTATGAACATGTTCTTGCCATGAGTAGCTTCATAAACATGTCTTCTTGCTGTTGGTTATATTCACATGCCATGATATGCTCTGAGATGAGTTGCACAAGCTTGCAAACATGCCTACTTGTCGTTGTTGCTGCCATGTCTAGTTTATTTTCACCAAGTCTGTGAAACTGTTATTTTTTGCAATCTTGCCATGATGTTTTGAGAGTGTTCTAGTAGTGTTTTGTAGTAGCTCATTGGTCATGCTTGTAGTGCTGGACATGTACATGCTTGCCATGCCTTTTGTTGCCATGAGATGTTATTGTATCATGTTTTTTTAATGTCAACTAAGTGCCATGTTGCTGTTTTTGAACAACTTGTTGTTATATCTTGTTTCGGGTGTATGTGTTGAACCGTTGCTCCGTTTTGAGCGTGTCCTATATGAAACTTGTGTGTTTTTGCATGTAGATGCATAATATCATGTTGTTTACATGCTTGGAGTGTGTTTGCTTGTTGTTTGGATGCATCTTGCCTAATTTCCATGCTTGACTTGTTTTGCTCATATCTTCTAGGCCGTAGCTCCGAATTTAATAAACTTTATAAGTAACTTGACTAGAATTTTGAGTTGATCATCATGGTGCATGTTAAATTGTTGTTTAACAACTTTAACTTAAGGTTTGTTCAGATCTGGACCAATTTAGAAATGTGCATATGAGGACTTACCGGAATTGTTATATGTTGTCTCCGGCCTCATTTAAACTTGCTTGATGTATGCTCTTGTTTGCATCATCCCTTGCCATGTTTTGGATCATATAGACTTGTCTTGCATCATACTTGGTTGAGCATCTTGTCATGTTCTTGAGTGGCGTGTTTACCAATGTTGTGTGCTTCTTCTCGCTAGTTCATTATCCGTTGCGATCGTGAGGATCCGTTCGACTACACTTGGTTCGTCGTCGTGGCTTCTTCTTCATCTACTTCATGGACTCGTTCTTCTTCCTTGCGGAATCTCAGGCAAGATGACCATCACCTTGGATACCTTTACTATCATTGCCTTGCTAGTTGTTTTGATGCTATCGTTATATGTCGCGCTACCCATCATTTATTGTCAGCCCCTCTCCTTGTTGCAATGAAACCTCTAACCTTTGACACCTTCCCAGGAAACCGTTGTTTGGCTATGGTACCCGCTTGCTCAGCCCCTCTTATAGCATTGTTAGTTGCAGGTGAAGATGAAGATTGCTCCATGTTGGAACTTGTTGTTGGAATATCACAATATCTCTTAAATATATTAACACACCTATATACTTGGAAATGAGTGGAAGGCTTGGCCTTTTGCTCGGTGTTTTGTTCCACTCATGCCGCCTTAAGAACCGATAAACCGGCGTTATGTTCCTTGATTTTGCGTTCCTAACACGGTTGGGGTATATGGACCCCCCTTGATAATTCGCACTGCTTAAAGCTTTTCCAGCAAGGCCCAACATTGGTTTTAATTTGCCTCATAATAAAAAAAAACCTAATTAATTAATTGCATAGGGGGTCATGTCCCCGGGTTCTTAATTCTACATAACAGGGGGGGCAGTGCTGATGGTGTTGGTCCCAAACGGCCAGACTGCGGGGCCACCACGGGGAAACTCGAGGATTGGCTCCCGTAGGCTGACCTATCCGGTTGTGGCCTGAGACGAGATACGCGCGGCTACTATCAGGGTGTCGGCACGTCGGGAGGTCTTGCTGGATTAGTTTTACCTTTGTCAAAATATCTTGAGCACGGGATTCCGAGAATACTCGGGTCTTCCCAACATGGAGTTGCGACTCCGCAGATCGTGAGCTTGTGATGGGCTAAGTTGGGACACCCCTGCAGGGTTTGATCTTTCAAAAGTCGTGCCCGCGGTTATGTGGCAGATGGGAATTTGTTAATGCCCGGTTGTAGAAAACTTGTCAGGGGATCCGAGGTAAAACACACAACTGCGTGAGTAACCGTGACTGTCTCTTTTCATCTTCAGAAGAGAACACGGTGGGGTTATGTTTGACTCGTAGGTAGTTCAGGATCTTTAGAGATAATTACTAGTTTGTGACTGTTTGCGTAGATGCTCATCTTATTTTGCTACTCGTAAGTTAGCCACCATACATATGCTTAGCCGCTGCTGCAACCTCGCCACTTAACCTCTCCTTACCCATTAAGCTTTGCTAGTCTTGATACCCATGGTTATGGGATTGCTGAGTCCTCGTGGCTCACAGATACTGCAACACCAGTTTCAGGTGCAGGTTTCCGATGACTTGACGTGAGAGGGATGTACTTGTGTTGGAGTTCTTTCTTCTTCTGCTTCGTCAGTCTTGGGTTAGGTTCCTGGTCGGCAGCCTGGGATAGCAGGATGGATGTCGTTTTGCTTTTCATGTTTGCATCCGTAGTCGGATGTCTTGTATTGATGTTGTTGTATTCATGTGAATTGTTGTATCCCCATGTATTTATGTAATGGTACGATGTAATGATATCCATCTTGCTAAGCGCCCGAAATGCGGTTGTGCCCCAATCATGAGATGTATCACGTGATCGGGATAGAATCACATCTTGGGCTTCACAAGTTGGTATCAGAGCCTCGACCGACCATAGGAGCCCCCTTGTTTGATTGTAGTTTGGCCGTTGTCGAGTCTAGAAGAAAACTATTTTGGAGTCTAGTTATATCAGAGTATAGGAATTTTTTTTACTCCTCAGTCCCTTCGTCGCTCTGGTGAGGAATCTTGACGTAGGTGTTTTGAGTTACTCCTCTTCCCCTTCAATTTTTTTTAGGATCACACGGTTAGTTTTCGTTCATTGCGATGGCAGTTCTTTTCATCCGGTGCAATTCTCGTAAAGTTGATTCGATCCTCTTCATCTTTTGCAAGTTCAATCCTCGGTTCTTTCCAACCGGCGTTGTTTTTCCCATCCAATGTGGTCTTTCTTTTTTCCCACCCGCCCAGCCTTTTCTTCTTAGAGTTGAAGTTCTTAATCAATTATCCATCCTACTCGTGTGAAGTCTTTGCTTTCTTTCATTAATTATTCCAACTAGTGAATTCTCGTCTCGTCGTCATTATTCATCTCTTTTTCTTCTGCGGTGGATTCAATTCAATTTTTCAGTGTTGATCTTATTCTTTTCCATTGCTCAAGTGTTTTCCCTTCTCTTGTTCGCCTCTCGCCATTTAATTATTTCGGAGTTCCGAAGATATCTCACGAGATTCGTGTTTGCCTTCAATTAATTCGAGGTTGTCACCTCATTCGAGCCTTTCAATTGTTTCGGTGCATCATCTCCTTTTCAATCCTTTTCAACGATGTTTCTCTTCGGTGGGCTCATAACCCACAGGTTATTCCCAGGATCTTACCTGACTCTTCTAATTTTTTGGAGTTATTCTCAAATCCTTTCAAAGTGTGACATAAGTATGGATTCCATCAGTCATATGTCTTCCCCAAGACCGTTTTCAAATTCTTTTCATGGATGGTTCAACCTTTTCCTCTTTTCATTCATCTGGAGTAATTCGTGAATTCTTCCATTGTGATCCTCCGAAGGCCATCATTCATAAGATTTCTTCGTTCTCAGCTTCAACTTCGTCCTTCAAATATTCTTCATTGATGCCTCTTCGCTCGTCTCACATTCTTCCGGTGCTTCGTTCAAGTATTCTTTAATCATTTCGCAATCTCATCGTTCTCTTGTATCTAAATTCCCCAAGTGCTTATTCTTCCCGGCGATTCATTCTCTTGTATTCACTTGATTTTAATTCTTCTCGATGGCTTGTTATCTTTCATCACTCGGTTTCAATTCATGGTGGTTCGTTCCTTTTTCTTCACTCGGCTTCAATTCTTACGGTGGTTCGTTCAAGAATTCTTTATCCCGTGTTAACATATCAATTCATTCGTTCATTCCAATCCTACCGGTGGTTCATGAAGATTTTCGCAAGTTCGCGATATATCCCTCTTTAATCATTTCAATGAGAATAAGTACTATGTGAATCCATTGCTTTCATCAATTTAATAGATGAAGGATGAGCATACCATAATTCTTATTCATTCTCGTCAAGTTGATTTATTCCATCCTTCGGAGTTTATTCTTGATGAATAAATTCTAGTCCCAAGTTCTTTCATCTTTTCTTTCCGGAGTTCATAGTTTTGCAGCCTTCTCGTCGGAACCCCGTCTAATCATCGCAAGGCTTTAATCTTATTATTTTCATCCATCATTTCTATGTCATCATCCTTTTGTTACCAGAGTTCTTCATGGTGGTTCTTCATGAGTTAATTCATTCTTCTAGTGTTCATTACATTCTTCTGGAGCAGCTCAAATATTCTTCTTCTCGCGTCTTGAAGTGCAAATGATTCTCCGTATTCTTTTCAGTGGAGATTTGCATTTCTTCATCTCATCCATTCATTCTTTTGTATGTGGCGGAAATTCACCTCAAGCTTTGAGATGTTGTTCGTAAGTCCACAACTAGTAAATTATTTTCGTTGTTGATTATCCAACAACCCCGTTCATCCTTTCTTCGCAAGGATGCTTTGAATTCTTTTGTGGTGGAAGTTGTCATCTTATTCTCCATTCTTTTATTCCACTCTTTAAATTCTTCTGGAGGCATTGTGTTGTTGCTCTCGTCGAGTATCATTTCACCTTTTCAAGTTTTGGTTCTATTCCATTCATATCCAACTGGAGTGGTTTCGAATTCATTCTTGCTCCTTTAGCCCTTGTTTCATGCCTTTCAACCAACATGGTTCTCTTTTATTCCGCATTCCTCTTTTGTAACGGAGCTTCTCAATCTCATTCATCTTCGTTGTGTTCTTTCTTTCGAGTTGTTCAACCTCTCAAGGTTCTTTGGTTTCACCTTCTTCCTTTTTCAATTCCGTCTCGTTCCTAAGATCTCGGGACAAGATCTCTTGTTAGTAGGGGAGTGTTGTGACACCCCGACACCGATGCGCCAGGTGTCAGCCAGCTATTCGTCGTCGTTGCCATGTCATCTGCTTGCGAGTTGCATTCTGCCATGTCGTCGTGTGCATTGCATCATCATGTTTTCAAAACTTGCATCCGTCCGAGCCCGCCCGTCCTTTCCGTTGTCCGTTCTGAGCCCACACAAACTTGCACGCGCCCGCGGCACCTCCGAATATTTATTTTATGAGTGGCCGGAAAATATTCTCGGAATGGGTCGAAACTTGACGTGCGGTCTTATTATAGCATAGGAAGACCGCCTGTCAAATTTCGTCGCATTCGGAGTTTGTTTGATGCCCCAACGGTTAATCGCTTTAACCGCTGGAAGCCTTTTCTCTTTTCGCCCAGCACCCCTTAACTATAGCCCACTAGCCCATCCCAACCACCTTCATGCACTCGGTTGTTCGATCGTGATCGTGTGGCCGACAACCTCACCTCATTTGGACTCTCCTAGCTCCCTCTGCCTATAAAACAGCCCCCTCCCCCGAAATTTCGGACGAAACCCTAGTCTTCTTCCTCCCTCCGCGCCGTCAGACATGTCTGTCGACGGGCGGACATGTCCACCGCCTCCCGGCCACGTCGCCCGAGCCAATCACCGCCCGCCACCTCAGCGCGCCGCCTCCCCGAGCCAATCCGCCTCCGCCACCGTCTTGCCGCCGCGCGCCGCCGTCTGGCCAGCCCGGGCACGAGGCCGGCCCGCCCCGGGCCAGATCTGGGCCACGTCTCGCCCCCGAGCTGGTCGCCTCCTCCACCGCCGCGTCGTCTGAAGTTCGTCGCCGGCGAGCCCGCCTCGCCTCCCGCGCCCCCGCGTCGGCTCCCGCTCATCCCGCCGCCGATCTCCTTGCTCGCCGCCGGAGGCTGAAGCCAGGCCATAGCCGCGCGCCCGTCGCCATCCTTGTCCGGTGATCCCTGCAGGGTGCCTTCTCGCGCCGCCCCAAGCCGGAGACCGGCCAGATCCGGCGAGTCTCGGCCGGATCCGCCCGTCCCCGTCCTCACCGATCGACCCCGCCACCGGAGCACCGCCCCGCCGCCATTTGTCGTCGCCACCGTCTCTGCCTTGGGCACGAGGGAGACGACGCCCTGCTCCCCTGCCTCCCTAGGCCGACCTACCCGCGGCCCAGCGCTCCGGTCTAGCAGGGCCTGGCCCACTTCCAGCCTCCACATCGGACCGGCCCCTTGGCCCATGGTGAGCCCAGCCCCAAGCCCCTACGTTTCGCCTGTGCGTATTTTAGCTAAACTGCGCTCACATGTTTTTTTTCTGTGAAACGACTAAGTCCCTGGCATTTTTTTGTAAATATGTGTGCATGTTTGCATAGTGATAACTTTGTGCATGTGGCTCCGTTTTTCGCGTATGATATGTCAAAATGTTCGTCTCGTGATGCTCTTCATATTGTTGTACTATGGCATGCTTGTTTGAGTTTATCTTGATGTCCTAATCATCGTTTCCAAAGTGCTAAATGTTATAAACTGTTGTTAACTGTTAATATGTTAGCATGTTTGAGAGGTCACATCTTTGTGCATGTTGGTCCAAATGGAGTGTATGATATGTCAAAATGTTCATTGTGAAGTGCTCTACATGATGGTTGTTGTAGCATTCATGTTAGGTGTCATATTGTCATGTTTATCTCTGTTGCAAAAGTGCATGTGGCTGTTAAGTGCTGAAACTTGTTATGAGATGCTGATTTGTCATTTTTGTATTTCTATGAGTGCTTTTTGTTTGAGCAACATGTCAATAGGTTTTAGAAGCACAATCATGTCATCTTTGCTCTGGTGTAATTATTTTTCCATGTTATGCCTTGTGGTGATTGCAACAAGCTTGTAAAGTAGCCTACTCGTTGTTGTTATTTTCTGTGACTAGTTAAAAACTGATAAGTCTGAAACTGTTATAACCTGATGCCATATTTGCTTGATGCCCCACTCAAATCCATGAATGTTTTGGGTTGGCCAATGATCATGTCTTGTTGTCCATGTTATTCTCTATCCATCCATGCCCTTGTTTGCATATATGGCCTATTGTAGCTTGTTGTTTTCATGCTCTCAAGTTGCTATAAAATGTTTCTGTCAGCATGTTATCAGCAAGTTCAGTTTTGCCATGTGAATTGCTAGTGATCTATGCATCCTATGACCATGTTCTTGCCATGAGTAGCTTCATAAACATGTCTTCTTGTTGTTGGTTATATTCACATGCCATGATATGCTCTGAGATGACTTGCACAAGCTTGCAAACATGCCTACTTGTCGTTGTTGCTGCCATGTCTAGTCTGTGAAACTGTTATTTTTTGCAATCTTGCCATGAAGTTTTGAGCATGTTCTAGTAGTGTTTTGTAGTAGCTCATTGGTCATGCTTGTAGTGCTGGAGATGTACATGCTTGCCATGTCTTTTGTTGCCATGAGATGTTATTGTATCATGTTGTTTTGATGTCAACTAAGTGACATGTTGCTGTTTTTGAACAGCTTGTTGTTATATCTTGTTTTGGGTGTATGTGTTGAACCGTGTCCTATATGAAACTTGTGTGTTTTTTCATGTAGATGCATAATATCATGTTGTTTACATGCTTGGAGTGTGTTTGCTTGTTGTTTGGATGCATCTTGCCTAATTGCCATGCTTGACTTGTTTTGCTCATATCTTCTAGGCCGTAGCTCCGAATTTAATAAACTTTATATGTAACTTGACTAGAATTTCAAGTTGATCATCATGGTGCATGTTAAATTGATGTTTAACAACTTTAACTTAAGGTTTGTTCAGATCTGGACCAATTTAGAAATGTGCATATTTGGACTTACCGGAATTGTTATATGTTGTCTCCGCCGTCATTTAAACTTGCTTTATGTGTGCTCTTGTTTGCATCATCCCTTGCCATGTTTTGGATCATACAGACTTGTCTTGCATCATACTTGGTTGAGCATCTTGTCATGTTCTTGAGTGGTGTGTTTACCAATGTTGTGTGCTTCTTCTCGCTAGTTCATTATCCGTTGCGATCGTGAGGATCCGTTCGACTACACTTGGTTCGTCTTCATGGCTTCTTCTTCATCTACTTCATGGACTCGTTCTTCTTCCTTGCGGAATCTCAGGCAAGATGACCATCACCTTGGATACCTTTACTATCATTGCCATGCTAGTTGTCTCGATGCTATCGTTATATGTCGCGTTACCCATCATTTATTGTCAGCCCCTCTCCTTGTTGCCATGAAACCTCTAAACTTTGACACCTTCCCAGCAAACCGTTGTTTGGCTATAGCGTTGTTAGTTGCAAGTGAAGATGTATATTGCTCCATGTTGGAACTTGTTGTTGGAATATCACAATATCTCTTAAATATATTAACACACCTATATACTTGGCAATGAGTAGAAGGCTTGGCCTTTTGCTTGGTGTTTTGGTCCACTCATGCTGCCTTAAGAACCGATAAACCGGCGTTATCTTCCTTGATTTGGCGTTCCTAACACGGTTCGGGTTTATGGGCCCCCCCTTGATAATTCGCACTGCTTAAAGCTTTTCCAACAAGGCCCAACATTGGTTTTAATTTGCCTCATAATAAAAAACGTAATTAATTAATTGCATAGGGGGTCATGTCCCCGGGTTCTTTATTATATATAACACGGGGGAAGTGCTGATGGTGTTGGTCCCAAACGGGCAGACTGCGGGGCCACCATGGGGAAACTCAAGGATTGGCTCCCATAGGCTGACCTATCCGGTCGTGGCCTGAGACGAGATACGCGCAGCTACTATCAGGGTGTCGGCACGCCGGGAGGTCTTGCTGGATTAGTTTTACCTTTGTCGAAATATCTTGAGCACGCGATTCCAAGAATACTTGGGTCTTCCCAACATGGAGTTGCGGATCCGAAGATCGTGAGCTTGTGATGGGCAAAGTTGGGACACCCTTGCAGGATTTGATCTTTCGAAAGCTGTGCCCGCGGTTATGTGGCAGATGGGAATTTGTTAATGTCCGGTTGTAGATAACTTGTTAGAGGATCCGAGGTAAAAAACACAACCGTGTGAGTAACTGTGACTGTCTCTTTTCATCTTCAGAAGAGAACACGGTGGGGTTATGTTTGACTCGTAGGTAGTTCAGGATCTTTAGCGATCATTACTAGTTTGCGACCGTTTGCGTAGATGCTCATCTTATTCTAGTACTCGTAAGTTAGCCACCATACATATGCTTAGCCGCTGATGCAACCTCACCACTTCACCTCTCCTTACCCATCAAGCTTTGCTAGTCTTGATAGCCATGGTTATGGGATTGTTGAGTCCTCGGGGCTCACAGATACTGCAACACCAGTTTCAGGTGTAGGTACGTGAGAGCGATGTACTTGTGTTGGAGTTCTTTCTTCTTCTGCTTCGTCAGTCTTGGTTTAGGTTCTTGGTCGGCAGCCTAGGATAGCAGGATGGATGTCGTTGTGCTTTTCATCTTTGCATCTGTAGTTGGATGTCTTGTATTGATGTTGTTGTATTCATGTGAATTGTTGTATCCCCATGTATTTATGTAATGGTACGATGTATTGATATCCATCTTGCTAAGCGCCCGAAATAGGGTTGTGCCCCAATCACGAGGTGTACCATGTGATCGGGATAGAATCGCATCTTGGGCCTGACACGCCGGGTCAAAACTGAGAATTTTGAAGATTTCTCTCCCTCATATCCATATTACCTATAGCCCCCAAGTCTTGAGCCAGACAAAGTGATGACTTAAGACATGCTTCAATATAAATATTACCACTTTGAAGAAATCCATGTTGTTTGTCTCAATTACTAGTCAGAACTGAGTATTCCACTTATGTAGCCCCCAAGTGCCGGGTTGTCATGCTTGCAGCAACCTAGGACTTTGTAATTGCCTTATGTTCATAAAAGCTTCAACCAGTGTAGCCCCCAAGGGCCGGGTCATTATGTAATAATGAGCAGGGAATTTATAAATATGATCATGTAGACTTGAACAGCAACGTGTAGCTCCCAAGGGCCGGCTCAGTAAGATAATATTGAGCTGGGACTTTATATATACTTCTTTGAAAAGAACATCATATGATGTAACCCCCATCATGGGGCTTGAACCGACATCCACATGGTTAAGAGCATTGTGCTTTACCAACTAAGCAGTGGACCCTTCAATATAATGGATTAAGATTGTGTACCTTGAATTGTTGACAGGTGAAATTGGTAGCCCCCGAGGGCCGGCTCATTACGATGTGATGAGTTGGGACTTCAATAATGTTTAGCAAAAAATAACCTTGCATTAGCCCCCAAGTGCCATGGTTCATGCTGGCAGTGACATGGGACTTGCATATTTGATGTAATCTCAATTTGAATAATGTAGCCCCCAAGTGCCGAGTCGTAAGCCTGCAGCGACTCGGGACTATTCCCTTCATTGTAGAATAAATCATATTCATTGATAAGATAATAGCCATTGCGCGAAAGCGACTTTGAAAACCTCAATTATAATACTGGTTCTTGATAACCGATAAAAATCCAGCCATGTTGGCTATTTAAGACTTGAATAATATAATTTGGTTTGAAAACCGGTTCCTACAATATAAACAAGTATATCTATGTATATATGACGCATGTTATGATGATGATGCAATGTATGATGATGTATGCATATGATGCAATGTATGATGATGTATGATGCAATGCATGATGATGTATGCGTACAATAATAGAAAACTTCAATGAAACTAGCCGGAGCCATTGGAGTATCCTTGCTTTCTGTAGCCGGCTCTCACAGATACCCAATCGACATTTGAACCTGGATAAGTTCAGATATGACTTATCGAAGTACGCGGCGTCAGAGTTGCATCAAGCAAACATGCAAGTTTAACAAAGTTTCAAGGAAGGCGGCTTGGGAGTCTGGATCTATCCTGACTATCTGTAAACCATGCTCTCACATGACAGCCAGGCGTTTGAACCTTAGCAAGCTCAGGTCTTGGTAGAATACGCCATATAAGACTGATCGCCAAGAGTTCGTCTGGTCAATCAGGATGACCTGATGGAGTTGAAGCAGCTGGGTACAGGTAGGATGACCCACAGGTTATGTCCTCTTTGGTCGAATACGCCTATGTTTGAACATAACCCGGCCAAATGGGTAGTAATGTTGTGTTCTCTTTGATCGAATACGCCTATGTTTCAACAGGAAGCCCCCAAGTGACATACTTGCGAGAGATGGATATTCTTCTTGAGCCAGAATTTAAAATCGGATTTGAGAGCTTCAGAGCCTTGTGAGAGACAGATTTCCCTTGAGCCGGATTGTGAACCGGATATTGAGAGCTTCACCACTTTGTAGGAGACAGATTTCTCTTGAACCGGAAACTTTCTGACGGTCCTTAAATTTTCATCAATAGCAGTAATCTCCGGGGTCGGGTTATTTTTCCTTCCAATGACCCGGAGTTCTTGGATTTGCTGAAACCGATAAGACTTTTCTGATTCATATCATTGTAGCCCCCGAGTCTTGAGACTACTCAAGGAGTTGGCTTGAGACTCTCCATATTTGACCATAGCATAAGGTATATATCATTGGTGTTAATAGCGCGGTGAGAATCCACAGAAGGTTGAGGTGACTGCGGCGGGTTATAAATGATCCCGTATGAGTCGTGTCAGCAACTCGGCCAATGGTTCCTTCCAACTGGTTGTTTTGAAGTTAACCAAACTATAGTGGCGGCGGCTTGTGTGCCTGTCCATTGAGCCATCCAGTGCAGACGGCGGCTGATAATACATGATAATTTGCTCCAGGGTTGATGGAAGAAAACCGGGCTACCCAAGCAGTGACTGGCTTTATACTTCAACTAGCAAGATGCCCGTGCTACGCTACGGGATCACACAAGATTAGGTAGATTTATGTTATAATCCCTTTATAAATAAATATAAGAGCATTAATATAACTAAAGTAGTGATCTAAACAAATAGAAAATCCATCCACACGGATGTGGCAACTTGCAAATAATACTGACTTCATCCTTCGGGGCTCAACATGTTAGTATATACTCTGATCTACCACCCACCCATGTCCCGCATGTCATATCCCCATGTATGTGAGCATTATATGATACAACATGCTACCCATGGGGAAAAGAAAATGATAAATGACATCTCAAATAAATTGATATTGTAACATTCGAAACCACTTTGCAATATTTAAAGAAAAAAGGATCATTTCACATTTTTGGCTTCCTCAATGGCAAGGCTTGTGAGCGCCGCGGCGAACTCTGAATTGTGAACTGTATGGCAGTTGCGCTCACGCGATATCTCCCAAATTGCCAACAGAAACTTAGAACAACTATTGCGACAAAACTAACCCTTTCCCTAGAACAACTGTAGAAAACAAAACAAGCTATTTTGTTACCTTTCCTCCAATGATTCAACATTGCTCATTTCGTGTATTAGACACACCAGACTTAAATGTGAAAATAAATTACATCAATTAATCTGAAGTACTCCTGCACTTTGAAGTGTCACCAAACCAAATGTTACAGCATGCTACGCTACAGAATACTTGCATGTTTCTGAACTTTAACAATCAATAGTTTAAATAACACTTGGACAAAAAACACAATGTTACACTCCACGATCCATGACCTTAGTAACCACAATCCTCAACTCATGGCCATCAAAATAGGTTTTATGTAGCTAGAGTTCTACACACAAGTAATTGAATAAATCATATGTATTTCCTATCAGCGAGTAAAGCATCTGCAAATCCAAATTCTGAACTGTATGGTTGTTAAACTAACTAACTGGCACTTCCATACACAAAAAGTACAACCAGGTCGACTCAAGATGTCTGCTATGGAAGAACCAGAGACAAATATCAGATCTAGACTAAAAATATGTTGTTTTTTGAGGCGTAATAAACTGCTAATTGCACATTATCCATTGTTTTTTGTAGTTGTTCCTCTATGCACACATAATTCAGAGAACATAACTACTCTCTGTAGTTTCTTCTCAATATACACATATTCAGAGAGAAACCATGAACTGCACTATCTCATCTCAGCAAGGACTCACTAATTTAATTGTCTAAAGATAATACCAAAAGGGCACTTGGCAACCAGGTTGTTGATCCGGCCACATGAATGACTCCTAATCAGAACTGTGGTACTGGCATGAACTTAAGCTCAGGCAACGGCGCGACGAGCTGGAAGCTAGGATTGGGGCCAGATCCACGATCTATGCATCGTCGTACACATCGGCCAGGCTATGCGCCGAGAACATCGTGTGCAGTGGAGATGGCGGCCTGTGGACATTCTTGGGTGCAACCTCCACCAGATCTGGTAGCTTGCAGACTCGTACACGGAGGGCAGAAAAATTGAGCATCTCCTGTAGTTGCAGCGTATTCCTGTGGACGAGCTCCGGATGGCGGTGTAGGCTTTGGATGGTGCGGGCAAGGGGTGGAGGTGGAGAAGAATAGGGGCATGTATGCAGATTGGCGATCGATGGAGGGGATCGACACTCAGGTGGCTGGTGGTAGGGGGAAGCGACGGGGAAGGTTGTAGGTATCTCTGGAGATGGTGTCGTAGGCCTAGAAGGCTGTAGGTGGGTGGCTGGGTAAGGGATGAAGGAGCTATGTGAAATTTAGGCAGAGTGGCGGTTGTTGTTTTGCAAAACTGCCACAACTTTTCTTTGCATCTGTTAGATGAAGATCCGACGGTCCGAAATGATAGATGGCAGGCACACCATCATCACCAACTCAGCTTTTTATAGGAGTAGAGATAAACAGCTCATGCAGACAGGTGCGGCTTGGTGTGCTGATGTAGACCAGGCTGCAAGAGACAAACGGTAAAGACAATCGTTGCATCAGAGGCGGTCCAGACCGATGAGCCGGCCGCGATGCTGTAAGCCGGTATGGACGGACGAGTCAATCGCAGGCGCTGTAAACCAGGCGGGCGAGTCAATCGTAGGCGCTGAAAGCCGGGCGGACGGGCGAGTCAACCGCAGGCGCTGTAAGCCAGGTGGACGGGCGAGTCAACCGCGTTGTGTTGATGTAGTGAACAATTGCCCTGATTTATCAACTATATGAATGATCCGTTTCATGAATAACTTCCAATACTTGCAATTGTAATTTAGCCACTCTACATTACCCTCGCAAAAGGGCATCAATCATAGCAAGTGGAAACACAGTGGCTCAAAACGAGGCTGATCGGGGTGACTCAGCACAAGGTCACGCGTCAAAAAAACTCAGCACAAGGTCCAAGTGATGACGGTGGAAGCGGCGGCTTGAAACACGATTATGGTGGAGCATGTAACCGGGCGGCTCAGCACGGACCCTCCAGGTCAGAATGCTACCACTCAGCATACGTCCAATTTTTTTTTAGGAAAAGCCATCATGGCAGTTTATATTTCATGTGGGAAAAGGGCTACATCATTTGAAAGTACATCAAGCAAAAAATCAGGAGCCTCGTTCTGCCAAACAAAGGTTCTCGAGTGCTCCGACTTCGTAGCCAGTAAATCCGCCGCCATATTGGCCTCCCTAGGGCAATGACAGAATGAAACAGAAATAAGATTACGACATAAGAAGGTACATTCCTCATAGATGGCTGCCGCTGGGCCCAAGGAATTTCCTCCAAGTTGCATGATCTCGATCACCTCCATACAGTCAGCTTGTATCTCCACCTTGTTGCATCCGATGTTGTTGGCGAGAATTAACCCATCTTTGAGTCCCCTAGCCTCCGCCGTAGCAGCATCCTCAACGAACGGGATGTGTGACGCCGAAACCGCTATGAAAGTGCCAGAGGAGTCTCGTATCACAGCACCTGTTCCGCCAGTCCCACTGTCCGCATCGAAAGAAGCATCGACATTTAAACATACGAACCCCTCCGCTGGTTTTCTCCATCCTTGCTCCCGCGTTCGCCTTCCTCGTTGTTTCCTCGCTCTCATGAAGTTTTTCATCAAGGTGACGATCGCCTGAGCCGATCGGTCCGGCTCCTGGATAGGCTCACCATGTGTGAATTTCCGGCGTTCCCACCATATATACCACACGGCCACCGCCACGAGCTCTTTCCTTGATACATCAGGGAGCGCTGGGAGCATGGCATTTGGCATCAGCAGCAAATCGCCTAGTACCGAGGCTCCTTCCGTTTCGGTCGCACAGAGCTCGTTGATGGTGTCGCTCAGCCCAAGCTTGGCCCAAATCTTCTTCACCCTGTCACAAAGAAAGAAAGCGTGGCGAATGCTTTCGCAATCAGATTCACAGAGTGGGCAATCCGATGTCGTAATCATATGCCGATTCGCCAATACACCCCTGCATGGGATCGCTCCATACAACGCTCGCCAGACGTGCACTTTAACCTTTGCTGGTATTCGAAGCTTCCAAAGAATGCGCCAAACTGGACTAGTACTTGAAGACAATGTTGAATTTGTTTGTCTCAACTTTCGTCCGTGTTGGTGATCCCACTCCATATGGTAAGCTGTCTTTACCGAAAAGATTCCAGTTTTGTTGTAGTGCCATGAAACAAAATCCTCCATCATCCCTGTTGCAAGGGGTATATTCAAGATACGGTTTGCATCAATGGGCCAAAAGATATGTCTGATAAGATGTTCATCCCAGCATCTATTCTCCATGTCAATTAGTTCAGAGACAGTAGTAAGAATGATGTTACCTCGAGGGGTTAAAACCTTTCTACTTGGACTGCTTACCACCCAAGGGTCATCCCAGATACTAATCTGTGTGCCGTCTCCCACTCTCCATATGTAACCCTTCTTAAAAGTCTGAAGACCGCTCCATAAGCTCTGCCAGGTATAAGAACTCCCTTTCTTGAGAGGGCAATTCAGTAGGTCTCCATCCGGAAAATATTTTGCTCTAAGAACTCGGGCACAGAGGGAGTCTGGCTCTTCCAGTAGCCTCCAGCTTTGTTTTGCTAAGAGGGCTAAGTTAAAGCAGTGAACATCTCTGAACCCCATACCACCACTGCTCTTTGGTACACACATCTTCCACCACGCGAACCAATGCATATGTTTCTTCTCCTCCTCATCCCCCCACCAGTATTGTGACATAGCTCCTGTAACCGCATTACAGATTTGTTTTGGGAGCTTAAAGACAAGCATGGCATATGATGGAATAGCTTGTATGATGGCCTTCAGCAGAACTTCCCTCCCTCCAAAGGATAGCATCTTTTCCTTCCATCCTCTAATCCTACTCAGAATTCTGTCCACTATATGTTGAAAGCAATCCGTCCTCTCTATCCCGACAATCGGGGGCAGCCCCAAGTACTTATCTGTTAATGCTTCTGCCATGATATTAAGTGTGGTACACACCTCGGCCCTCACTTCGACAGGAGTGCACGGGCTGAAGAAGATACTTGATTTGGCTTCACTAACCAATTGGCCCGAAGCAGTGCAATAATCATCCAGGGCTCGCTTTAAGCTCATTGCATTGTTAGCATCTGCACGCATCAGGATGAGGGAATCATCCGCAAATAGTAGGTGTGAAACCGCCGGTGCCTCCTTGCATACTTTCACGCCGATTAAGTCACCATTCTCCTCCTCATGGGTAAGCAAGCTTGAAAGTCCCTCCGCACAGATCAGAAATAGGTACGGGGATAGTGGATCACCTTGGCGGAGTCCTCGCGAGGGAACAAAAAATTCTGTTAGAGAATTATTGAAACGCACTTGGTACTTTACTGACCTGACGCACTCCATAATAAGAGCAACCCAGTCCGGTGTGAAACCCAGCCGCAGCATGATATTCTCCAGAAAGACCCATTCGACCCTATCATAGGCCTTATGCATATCAAGTTTTACTGCGCAAGTTCCGAACTTGCCAATTCTCTTCCTCTTTATAGCATGGTAAGATTCAAAAGCCACTAAGAAGTTGTCTGTGATCAGCCGCCCGGGAACGAAGGCACTTTGATTAGGGGAAATAATCTCAGGCAGCAAGAATTTGAGCCTGTTCGCTAGTAGTTTGGAGATCACTTTGTAGACAACATTACAAAGGCTGATCGGGCGAAATTGCGTTATAACCTCCGGGTTCTCCACTTTTGGTATTAGGACAATTGTAGCGTTGTTCCATCCGTCAGGAACCTTTCTATTATTTACTGCCAGTAGTACTTCATCAATTAGATCCTCCCCTATGATGTGCCAGAATCTCTTATAGAAAACAGCATGTAGCCCATCAGGCCCCGGTGCCTTGAGGTCACCAATACTATGTAGAGCTCCTTTAACTTCCTCTCTGGAGAAAGGCTTCATAAGTTCCTCATTCATTGCAGCAGAAACTCTAGGTTTTACCTTGTCCAAAACATCATGGTTCGGATTTTGTACTTCTGAAGAAAAAAGGCCACTAAAATAGTTAGCCACATGTCCCTTTAGTTGGTCCTCGTCCTCTAACCAGACCCCTGAATCTCCTTTTAGCTTTTTGATAAAGTTTTGTTTGCGCCTCCCCGTAGCTGCACGATGAAAGAAATCCGTATTCTGGTCGCCACGGCAGAGCCAATCAGCCCGGCCTCTCTGCATCCAGTAGATCTCCTCCTGTTCGAGCAGGTTCTCGATCTGCAGGTGGAGTTCATGTTGTCGGGCCACAGCCTCATCCGTCAACGGGCCCGTGAGTACCTCGTTCAAATCTTTCTGCAGTTTCCTGAGCCGGGTTCGCGGGCCTTTTAGAGTCACTTTATCCCACGTGTGCAAAGCTGCATGAATCTCACCAGTGACTTGTGAGTAAGGCTCGGCTCCCCTAGATTTTGCCCTATCCCAAGCCGCTTGAACAATCACCTCAACATCCTCCTCCGCCAGCCATCTGGCTTCAAATTTCCTTGGCCCAGGCGGGCCTCTTGGTTGCAGACCCAGCTGAAAGTTAGTGTCTATTAATACCGGACGATGGTCTGATTTGTTAAAGGGTTCATTTGAAACCCCATACGCTGGAAATAGGTCAGCCCAAGAACTGCTTGAAACTGCTCTGTCCAGGCGCTCCCGGATTCTGCCTCGACGCCAAGTGAAGATATCGCCCGTGTAGCCTATGTCATCAAGCCCGCAATCACTTAGCGCACCACTGAAGCCCTGCATGCATCGTTGGGAGCGTGCAGCTCCCCCATCTTTCTCGTGGGCTTGAAGTATTTCATTAAAGTCTCCCGCCACTAACCATGGCAGATCATTCAAATTTTTCAGACCTCGCAAATATTCCCATGACAGGTGTTTTCGGTCACTACTAGGTTCTCCATAAAACCCTGTGAACCGCCATCCCGTCGGTGCCGTCTCCTTAATCCTTATGTCTATGTAGTTCTCATGGACAGCACGTGAAGAAACTCCTAGACTAGATTGCCAGAACATGATCAATCCTCCACTTCTGCCATTACTCTCTGAAACCTCCATCTCATCGAACATCAGTCTCCTCCTCAACTTCCCTGCATTAGCCTTATCCAGGTGTGTCTCAGACAGGAACAACACATCCAGTTTTATTCGCTCTTGGATCCCCAAGAGCGCCCGAACTGCCGCAGGTTTGCGCATCCCACGGCAGTTCCACACTAGGATTTTCATTGCGACCGGTCGAGCCCCTTCTCAGGGCTCGCCGATAAGTTGTGGCTGGCATCCATCACAGCCTGGTTTTCTTTCCTCGATCTCTTCGAGTCGTGTGATGAGGTATCACCATCCTCATCCCCCAGCTCTACGCTCTGTTTGCCTTGTGAGTGCACCACCAATGCCGTAGAAACAGCTTGCGGGCTCTCGTTTGTTCGGTCAGGTAGTGTCAATGCGGGACCCGTGTGCTCCTCCTCATAGGTAAGTCTCTTGCGTCCTGAGACAGGGTCTCTACTCGCCCCACCATGAGATTTAACAGGGCTAGTAGCTGTGTCTTCCAGATCATGATCCTCTAGACCAGTGTTCTTCCTCAAGCCCCATCCTGTGGTACTCTCTGGCTGCCTCCCCCTCGGGTTTTGGCCTGCTTGTCTTTTCTCACCCGGCCGGGGAGCTAGTATAAATTCACCCCACTCCATGGTCTGCCGCTCATGCTTGCCATTACCATGCTCCAAGAATGTATGACCCATATAACCACACACGTAGCAGAAGACTGGCATCTTCTCATACAGCACCGAGTAGTAAACCTTCTTCCCACCTTTTGTAATGGAGACATACCTCATCAATGGCTCATTTATGTCTAATTTCACCCTAATCCTTACGATCCTTCCCTCCCCCCATCTAGGGTTTAGCATAACCTTTTCCACACTTCCCACTTTCCTAGCCAGCGATCGAACAATGTTCTCCTTCCTGAAAAGCGGTGGGAGATCTACGATTTGGATCCAAACTGCCAGCTTGTCCAGCATTACTTCATCGTATCTGGTATATCCATCATACTTCTCAATTAGCACTCCATGATCTCGAAAGAGCCATGGCCCCTCTTCCGTGACCCTCTTCCAATCCCCCAAACAATTCACGGTCAGAGAAAACAGGTTTTCCCCTAGGGGTTTGAAGGTTACACCCTGCGCCAGACTCCAGGCGAGCCTCATCGTATCATAGAACGATCCCTTACTGAAAGGTTTGTTCATATGCACTGTCGCCAACGCCATGAACTCCACTTCCTCGATCTCATCTGGGAACTCCTCGTCAAAGATCAGATCATCCTCCTCCCTCTCCTGCAGCTTCAGCTTTCCAATCATCTCCTCCACCCCGATCGGTTTCCCCCCCGGGGTCGCACTTCCTGCCGACGATTGCGATCCTGACTCCGCCATGGTTGGAAAACCTTGCAAGTTTGTGTTTTCCGCTCCCCAGCCCTAGCCGCCGTGGACAGGAGAACAAGGCCGGGAAGATAGCAAGACTATCCCCTAGATCGACCCGATTACCAGCCAGGCGGAGAGTTTCCTGGTAGCGTCCGAAGCCTTCTCACGGTGTCGCCACCGGAGATATATCAAACCCTAGACGGGAGCCGCCAGGGTACCAACTCCACTCCATCTTGAGGACATGGTTGAACTCTAAATCTTAGTTGTTTTTTTACGTCCAATTAAATCCAATAGAAATCCTCGGGCCTCCAATGATATAGACCATTCAGGCAACTTCCCAAGAGCGACCCAATTATTATTCATCTTGTCATACTTCTTCACATCCTTCTCACTGTAATCAGCTGCAAAGCAGATTGTTGACAACTGCAATGACTGGAGGAAGCACTTATCACTCATATTGAGCCGGTGACTTTAGCGCAGTGCGTGGGGGAGAACATAGCAAACCACAGTACCGGGTCAGAGCAGCGGAGACCACGGCAGCAGGGTCGCGCGGGGGACGGCTCAACGGCGCAGCAACCCGGTGGCCGGTCAAAGTCAAAGGCCGACAAGGTGACCTGTGGAAGAGGGGGAGCGAGGCAGCCGGCGGGTCATGGCATGCACACCCGGTGCAAGAGATGGCCGGCGGCTCACCCACGACGGAAGTGGAGCGGACGCGGGGTTCGCACGGGACGGCTCAACGGCGACTCACAGAAGAAGAGACGTGAGGGTGACCCGGCGGTTCAACAGTGGCGGCTTAACGGAGGAGTACTGCAGAGGACGGGACCCGGCGGCTCAAGGCCGCAACCACGCACGACAGAGGCGGTGAGCAGGGCCGGCGGGTGGCGGTGTGGAGGATGGCTTGGTGATTCAGTGACTTGGACGCAGCCGGAGGAAAGTGTTGAAGCGCCGGCGACTCGACCGTAATGTGGAGGCGGCGGTTTGAGGCCGAAACAGCAGCGGCTCGGTTGTATAGGGGCGGGTCACCACAGTTTGGACGCAGTCCGGGACCTCGGTGGTTCATCAGGGAGGCAGAGGTGTAGCGGCAGTGGAAGCAGCAGTCCACCAGCAATTTGGAGGCGAGGCTTCATCGGCGGAAGCCGCAGCCGGCTTGTAGCAGAGGTTGGGAGCGGCTCAGAGTGAATACGATGGGCGAGTAATGCCATCAAGAAATTGTGCGTACATGCACCATCCTCCATTTGATTGACTGATGTTTTACCTGGAGTAATGGCAGCAATCACTAGTACTACATGGTAGAATTGTCTAGTTAGTAGATCCGTCTCGTCGTGGCATACTGTGCTTAGGCCACAACCTTTTCCCTTTGCTCCTTACGAGGTGAGTCTGAATTTGGTCTGAGCTCAGCGTAGTGGCGAAGCAGAGCTGGTCTGCGCAGACGCATCAGCAGCACCCAGCAACAGCGGCGAGCCAGCAACGTCTTGAGACAGGTAGACCGCAGCATTCAGAGGCGAGTCCGGCTCAAAGCGGACCACGGCGACTTAGTAAACGCGGCCGGTGGGTCACGGCAGCTTGGAGTAGCAACTCCAATGGGCACCGGCGGTGCAAGGTCAAGGCCGCAGCAGAAGAAGGCCTGCGAGGTAAACCCGCGTGAAGGGCGAGCGGCGGATTAGAATACGGCGAGGGCAGTCCGCAGCGGCCCGCGGGCGACCGGCTCAAGGTAGAAGGCCGCCGGCGGCTTGTAGCGGTGGGTCAGAGCACTTGGTGGCGAGTCGTGCGGTCCATGACAGAGGTACAGCGGAGGTGCTCGATGCAGGCCCGCACGTAATGGAGGTGGTTCAGTGCGGCAGCTTAGCGGGGCAAAGGCCTGGGAGGCCCGGATTAAAGCCGATAGGATGACGGCGGTGGTCGGCGGGCGGCGGCTCGTGCTCCAGCCTCGCAGAGGCTGCTTTGAGCGGCGACTCAAAACGTGTGCGAGGCTGCAGACGCGAGCCCGGGCTGTGGCGGCTCGGAGTCAGGTGTTGGTTCAGTGCAAGATGGGCAACTTGAGAATAACGCAGTGGCTTGCTCCCTTGATTTCAACCTAGAGGTCCGGGCAGAGGATACTCGGCTCGAAACTAAACCACGGTCGGATCTGTTTCCGAGTTATGGCCAGTTGACTAAACCGAGTTGTGGTCTTCCTTCCCTGGGTAATGATCGCTTCACATTGACGTGACTTGCTGATGTGATTCTCACGTGGACTAGTAGTCCATCCAATCCGATTAAGCAACTTTTCTTTTTCATGGAAAACATCAATGACAAAACGACTTTTGGTTTTGCTTGTTGCCGCCGCTATGAAACTTCTCAGGACTCGCGTGTACACACTATGCTTTTACGATCGATGACCAAGTGATTTAATCCACAGCGTTCGCCCTTGTAGGTTGATGCAACAACGGAGATTAACTTTCTTTTGGTCTTGGCGGATCACGTCTACAGAGAAAATAACTGTGATACGGCAGATCATCCAACGGTGGCGGCGGACAGATTGCATCCTTCGCCAACTTCTTTTAATCTTAACTGATGAACCGGTAGACGACGTGAATCTTTCTGCCTGGCTCTTTTTTTTGTCAGTTGTAAACTTCTCGAACCCTAAAAAAGATCCCTCCAAAAACATAAAATCATCGTGCGCGAGCCCCACGGTGGGCGCCACCTGTCGTGGAATTGTCACGGCAGATGTCCTAGTGTAAGGACTTAATCGTGAGGCCAACGCATCTATGTATTAGCTTTAGAGGGGTTGATCGGAATCGAGAGACACAATGTAAAACAAGGGTTTAGACAGCTTCGGGCTCGGGGAAACATCATCCGGTAATAGCCCTACATGTTGTTTGTGGCTAGGTCTCATTATGCTCATGAGGGAGTCGCCGCATAAGCCGGCTCTCCTTATTGTGTCTAGCCCTAGAGATTATTTTCTCCTCTCCCTCTTGGGGTGCCCTGCCCCTCCTTATATAAGTTGAAGGGGCGGGTTACATGTAGAGTTCAACTCGGACTTAAGACTTAACTATTATGACTTCTCTTCACAGGCTTCTCTCCATGGGCTTCTTAACGTTTCGGGCTTATTAACCCCAGGCGACTCTGTCACAGCCTGACTTAAACATGTGGCTTAAACAATCTGCCGGATTACAATCTACCGGCTTAACATCTGGATTAATTGTCTTGCTTAACTGTCTGGCTCAGCTCTCTGGCTTAACTGTGTCTGGCTTAACTGTCTGCCGGCATACCACGCTTAACTGTCTCCGCCAGCTTACCATGCTTAACCGTCCGTCAGCTTACTCTGCTTAACTGTGCATCAACTTACCCTGCTTAATTGTCCGCCCGTTTACCCTGCTTAACTGTCCACCGGCTTAAACAGCTTAAACAATCTGTCGGGTCACCAATGAACCACCAAGTCCCAGCCGGGTCATGTCTTCGACCGGGTCATACCGCGGGGTATATCCCCGACATTACCGGTGAAAAGCTCGTATGCCGTCTTGCCGAGAAGCTTGTGAAGATATAGTCGATTTGTGGCATGGCAAGTTGTCTCAACCGCTTCTGCTCATAAGTGTCTTGGCGTCTTGTATTCATCAAGCATCATTCTAGCCATCTCAATTAGCGTCCAGTTCTTCCTCTCAACAACTCCGTTTTGTTGAGGTGTGTACGTAGCTGAGAACTCATGTGAAATCCCTTCCTCATCAAGAAAGGTATCCACATTGGCGTTCTTGAACTCTGTCCCGTTGTCAATCTGAACTTTCTTGATCTTCACTTCAAATTGATTTTGATCCTTTTCAAGCGAAGTTCTTGAAGATCTTTTGGACCTACGATTTATCATCAAGAAAGAACACCCACATAAATCTGAAAAAATCATCAACAATGACCAATCCGAAGGAGTTACCACCGACACTCTTGTAAGCGTTGGGACCCAAGAGATCCATCTGAAGTAGCTCAAGTGGTCTTCTCGTGGTCATGATATTCTTTACGGGATGACTTTCTCCAACTTGTTTTCCTGGTTGACAAGCACTACAAAGTCTATCATTGTCAAATATAACATCTTTAACACCAAGGATATGACCACCTTTAATAAGCTTATCAAGATTTCTCATGCCAACTTGACCTAACTTTCTATGCCACAACCATCCTTTAGAAGATTTAGCAATTAAGCAAAGTACGAGGTTGGGCTTTCTTAGTGAAATCAACAATGTATAGGTCACCTCTAGGAATGCCGGTAAAGACCATATCATGATTATCTCTATGAAAAACTTGGCAATCAACATGAGTAAATAGCACATTCAAGCCAAAATCAGCTAATCTAGATACGAAAAGAAGATTGTAACCAAGAGATTCTACAAGCATGACATTTTTGATTAAGCTATCATTATATATGGCCACCTTACCAAGGCCAACAACTTTACCCTTAGAGTTGTCACCAAAGGTAACATACTTTCGTGGACCATCATTTCTTGCAAGCTCATCAAACATGTCCTTATCTCCGGTCATATGATCTGTGCAGCCGCTATCAATAACCCATTCCTTTCCTCCGGCTGCGTAACCACGAAGATTGGCCATAAGACTAAAATGTCTCATTGACTCATCAAGATCAAAGTCATTGTCTTCACTTTCTTCATAATATCACTACAAGACAAATACTCGATTATGACTAAAATTATTGATGACTGTTTAATTTGTCATTGATCCATGACCAAAAATCACAAATTTGTCATGACGAGTCTAGAGGGGTCCAAACCCTATAATCTTGTGACAATTCGTTGCTAATAGGTCATTATCTGATTGCATAGAATGGTCATTAAGATGTGAATGATGCATATCACCTTATTTCAAGTCCCTCATGACCAAATTATATCATCATTGAGATTAGAGGAGGGTGACTTGGATGACAACGTGGCAATTTTGTCTACGTGTGAGCCTAGTTGTCAATTTTTTTTAAGTTGTCAATTTTGATATGGTTTTTTTTTCTCGGCCGAGATTTTTGGAAACCGGTCAAAAACCAGCCCTTTGAAAAAATCAAACATCGCGCGATTTTTTTTAATTGATATATGGCTAACATATGTCAAATGGCTTACGTATGCTACTTGCAACGTAAGATAACTCGTAGTGTGATGGTACGAGTCGCTTCCTGACCTGGAGGGGTCACATGGTTGAATTCCAGTATTGTTAACCTATTTTCATGGTGTTTTCTTTTGAAAAGTTTAGAAGAATATTTTCATGGTCTTTTCTTTTTTAAAGTTTAGAAGAAAAAATATAGCTTGATGTAGGGATTGTGATTCGAACCCGTGAGCTTCAGTACATACAGAAGATTGGTTGGCCACAAGAACAGGCACATCCCTTTGCCCAAGCAAGGCGTAAATATTTTATATTGAGGCACAAAATTTTCGAAATTAAAATTCATTTAAAAAATACGGACGAAAATAATACGAAACCGGTTTTCCTGGTCCCTACCAAAAAGAATGGGAATCAAGAAAAAAACCTTGATTTTAACTAGCCACACATACGACTCTTCTGGATTAACTGACAAGCTGGTCCGTCAAAATTTACTAGCCAGATAGTTACTACATCATTTCCGGTTTATAAGTCTTGCGCGTATCCTTAGGTATATAATTTGACCAACATAAAATGAGTTGTATAGTCTAAAAATTACACCATTAGAAAGTAGAAGATCTGAAGTTATATTTTTTGTGACATATAACTTGCATCACGTTGGTTTATTTTTGAACCTAGATATGCGTGCAAGCCTTATAAAACCGGAAATTGGGGTAGTAAATTTGATAAAAATAGGGCACAGCAAGAGTCGAACCAACAGCCACCTACCAGTTGACTTCCATCATAAACATGTTGCAGTTGGAATTCTTTAGTAATTGGATTAAGTTGTAGGGCCTAGAGGTCAGCTTCTACCAGTAACGCTGGTTAGCGCTATTTGTAATTAGCTAACCAACAGGAAACACAGCAGGTTTGGGCACCGGCGGGCACGCACACACAACCATACGATGTCTCAACCTGACCGAATCAACAATAATGGCAATGGCAACTGAATCAAAGCCCCACAACAGCAAGTCTGAACCCACACATTTCGTGCATTTTCTTCAAAGCGACGCAACAGCAAGTCTGAATCCACGTAAAACAAGTTCTACTCCCTCCGTTCCTAAATATTTGTCTTTCTAGAGATTTCAACAAGTGACTACATACGGAGGAAAATGAGTGAATCTACACTCTAAAATATGTCTACATACATCCGTATTTGTAGTCCATTTGAAATGTCTAGAAAGACAAATATTTAGGAACGGAGGGAGTAGTAGATATGGAAAGGAAACAAGTTCCACGTAAGACTACTACTTCCTCTGTTCACTTTTGTAAGTCTTTTAAGACAGCTGAAATTGAACTATTTTATGTGCTGTCTTAAATGTCTAAACGGTCTTACAAAAGTGAACGGAGGGAGTAATACAATTTGATTATAGGACTCAAAGCCACGCAAACGCAAGACAGGAAATCAAAGCCAAGCAATAGCAATACCTAGAGCTGCTTGATCTCAGCCTTCCTCTTCTGCCACAGCCTGTCCAGGGAGCCCAGTGATGCATGTATTACAGGATATTAATGTACCCAATTATCAAAACAGTTACAATAATTATTAATTAGTGTGAAATCTGACACTTGGAATTCGAAGTGTCAATAACCAAGGCAGATACTAATGAACATCCATTTGAATCAGATAACCTAACTACTTTGCTTGATGGGATAAGACAAAATACAGATGAAAGTAAGTCCCGCTTCGGTACAACTCCCCTTTCCCAAAACGTATAAAAGGCAATACGGACATTTGAACATAATATACCCATTTTTGTATGTGTACGCTGTACGAAGACCCCTGTACGAGGCTTTCTGTGTCTGTTCTCGCGCTCTTGGGTCGGCCTTTTAAGTCTCCGTCACTTCTCGGGCACCTAAGCTGGCCCATTAAATCACGTCCGTCAGTTTTATGTAGAAAAAAATATTCAGAAAAATAATAACCTAACTACTTTGCTTGGTGGGATAAGACAAAATACAGATGAAAGTAAGTCCCGCTTCGGTACAACTCCCCCTTCCCAAAACGTATAAAGGGCAATAGGGACATTTGAACATAATATACCCATTTTTGTATGTGTACGATGTACGAAGAGAGGCTTTCCGTGTCTGTTCTCGCGCTCTTGGGCCGGCCTTTTAAGTCACGTCCGTCACTTCACGGGCACCTAGGCTGGCCCATTAAATCACGTCCGTCAGTTTTATGTAGAAAAAAATATTAGGAAAAATAATTCCTCATGGACTTGAACTTGAGATATCAGGCTATTGGCGACGTCTGCTTTGCCACTCGAACAAGCCACAGCCTGTGGTTTTGTACAGCACGCAATTCTAAAGACCACTATACAGCGTTCATATGTAAAACGATTTGAAAAAAAAAAACGAAACTTGTCTTGAAAAATGTGAAAACTTTGCACATGCCGAATATTTTTCATAAATAGGGAAAAAAATCCGAAACTCCAAACTTCATTGAAAATATGAAAAAAATTCAAATTCCAAATCTTTTTGGATTCCCGATATCTTTTGAAAAATGTAAACAATATTTTTAGCCTGAGCAGTTTCTAAAAACACAATTTTTGTTTGAAATTTCCAAATATTTTAAGAAAAACATGAATATATTTTGAAAACATGAGATTTTTTTTTAGAAACCCCAACCAAAATTGGGAAAAGCAAACTTTTATTTGAATTTGTTAAGAACTCCTTAAAGCGAGATCTTGTTTTTATTGTGAAATTACTGAAAAAAATATAAATAACAATATTTTTAACTTCTATATTTTTGGAAAAGCACGAACATCTTTTATTTTCTTGAACATTTTCTGAAATTACGGAAAAATTAAAAACGTAAACGATTTTTGAAATAGGAACAAACCAATTATAACATGAACAAATTTTGTTTTTTCCAAGCATTTTAAATATGAGCATTTTTTTTTAAATGCAAATAAGTTTGTAAAACAGTCACCCAACGCGAGCTATAGTTGGGCCAAGGCGTGTTGTTATTTTCTATTTTTTTGTTATTCTCGTCTTTTATTATTAATTCATTTTTCTCCTTTCAAATATATTATTATTTTTTAAAGCAGTTCAAAAATTTGAAATATTGTTAGTTTTAAGTAAAATAAATAAATTATGATTGTATATTCTTTTTGAATCAAACATTTTTAATGCATTAAATTATTATCATTTTCCATTTTATCCCTTTGTATTTATTAGTTATGTTAAAAAGTTTAAATAATAGTTTTAAGTTCCTGTTTAAATCATAATTTTAAATACTTTTTCTTGAAACTTGGCATGGGATGCCTACCATGGGCAGGCTCACCTTCTGGCAAAAATTCTATTAATTTAAAGAATGTCTCGGAAATGCCATTTTCATCGTAGGGTGTCTGGGGTAGGCCAGAAAGCCCCGATTGAGAGCACGTTGTTTCATGACAACCGTCAAATGACTCCATTATTTTCATTGGTTTGTATGACCAATTCAAGGCATCATGCCAGGGTATTTTGGTTTTCGACAAATTTTGCAGTTTCTAGAGTTTTCTTGGTCAAAAAGGCCGATAAATGGTCGGACGTGTCACAACTTACCTACGCTGTCGGAAATCGTTCAATACTAGCATGGATGCACCATGGGCACGCCCAGCTACTTGCAAAAGTTAGCGCCATTTTAAGAGTCTCCAAAACTAGATCATGTTCACGGAGGGTGTCCGAGTAGGCCAGAAGGCTTCGTTTGAGAACACATTGGACTCGACATCCTTGAATTTGCTCCATTTTTTTTACAGATTTATATTAAATTCAAGGCCTCATCTCAAGTTTTTTGGGTTTTCGACTAGCTTTGCATTTTCTAGAGCTTTCTCAGTAAAAAAAGCCTGATAAATGGTCAGACGTGACACAAGTTGCATAATGTATCAAAATCCATTCAAACCTGACATGGATGCTTGCCGTGGGCATGCCCACTTGCTCGAAAAAGTTGGGCTCATTTCTTGCATATCTAAAAATAGACCATGTTCAATGGAGACATGTTCAGTTAGGCAAGGAGGGTCTGTTTGAGACCGCGTTTTTTTTTTTGCATCCTTTAGATAACCCAAAATTTTCTCATGAGCTTATATGACCAATTAAAGGCATTGTGCCAAGTTGCTTTCGTTTTTCGACTAACCTTGATTTTTCTGAAGTTTTTTAGGTGAAAAATGACGAATAAACAGTTGGACATGATGCAACTTGCATACAGTTCGGAATTAGTTCAAATCTGACATGGATGCCTACCACTAGTATGCCCACCTGTTGGCAAAAGTTAGGGTCATTTCATGCATGTCCAAAAATAAATGATGGTTACAATTTTTTATAGATTTTGAAAAATAAAGTTCACAAATTTCAAAAGGTTTATTGAATTTTAAAATAAGTTCATGAATTTGAAAAAGTTCATGGGTTTTGATAAAGAAAGGGAATCAGAAGTAAAACCGAAGAAAATACCGCATAAAACAACAGAAAAACCAAACAAGAAAGCCGCTATTTATTTCAAGGGCGTCTGCTATTTGGTGCGTATGTCGCTCGTTAGTGACCTAGCACGTACCCTAAAGCAGCCGATTTTCTTTTGGCGGCCGAACTGTTTCAGACTCCTTTCCCATCGCCTTTTTCGTTTTTCCTTTGGTTTTCCCATATTTTTCTTGCTTTTATGCTCTTTCCTTTTTCCTTTTGCGTTCTTTTTTCCCTTTTTTCCTTTTTATTTCCACATTTTTTATCTTTCTTTTCTTTTTCTTTCTTTCTTTATTTTCTTCTTATTTTTTGCAGACATATTTTCTCAAATCGTGAGGAATTTTTGAGAATCACGAATAATATTTAAACTGGTGAAAACATCTGAAAATGTGAAAACTTTTCTAATTCATGAACAATTTTTACAATTTCGAATACTTTTTTGGTAATTGTGAGCATCTTTTGAACCCGTGAATATTTGTTTGGAATCAGCGAACATTTTTTTCAAAATTGGGGGAACTATTATTGTATTTCATGAACATTTATTAAATGTTGTGAACTTTCTAACATGCATGACCAGTGTTTAAATTTGCAAAAAGTTATTCAATTTCATAACATTTTTTGTATAAACCAGACTATGTGAACATTTTTTTGTAAGATCACAAATATTTTTGATTTCTTGAACATGTTTTTTAACAATGTAAATTTTTTCTTCACATTATGGAACGGTTTGAAATTCTGTATTATTTAATATAGAAAAAACAAAAAGAGATTATAAAAAGTAAAAAAAAACAAAAAAAGGAAAACCGAGCGCACCCACATGGGCCAGCCCAAGAGGGCGCGCTGGGGAGCGAGGTCCCGTTTTTTAGCGTTCATTCGAAAAAGCGAAAGAACTAAAATAGGCACGATGGGTTAGTTGTCCGAGTTGGTTGATACGATTACAATTCATCGGGAGGTCACGAGTTTGAATCAGGTTCGCCGTACTTTTTTTTTTCTTTTTAAATAGAAAAGAAAAAGAGTAAATGGGAACGGAAAAGAAAAACAATACATGGGCCGGGCCCGGAGCCGCGCTTGATGCGGGCGACGTATTTGAAAAAAGACGATCCTACCCTTTATTTTGAAGGGGTATGGAGAAATCTCATCCATTGATGTGTGTTATACCGAAGCGGAAGTGGTGAAAGTAAAACAGATGTTCACTAAGTCAAGTCAATATTATCAGGTTATAAGATAAGCAAGCACGCACCCACCAATAAAAAAAAAATCTAACCCCTATTTCATTTCCATTCAGACATCTTGTCATGTTTTCACGTACTCTGCTTCACGTATGCTTCTCAAACATGTTACTCATCAATACTTTGTATTCAAACCTCCAGGACTCTTAACCCACAACTTAGCTACTCAAGGACACCAACTATTCAAACTTTTTAAAGACCTTCGATTTGATACAACAGATAAGAACACATGGCATAAAATTCACATGTATGAACACATGAGATAAATTCAGAGAGATGTGAACACATAAGGTAAATTTCATAGACCTGGAACTACTCATCATCACCCAAAACAGGAATACGGTGACCAGTGTGATCTTCATCGTCACTACAATATTGCATCATAGTATCATCGTGGTCATCATCACCCTCACTTTCATCCACTAATTCATTATGTTGTTTGACAAGTTTTGCTACTACAGCAGGATCGATCATAGAGTGTTCTTGGTCTTTACGCAGCAGATTCGGCACAGTAGATTCATTAGCTCTCACCGGAACTTCCTCTGAATCATCATCCTGGTAAGTTAGTACACTACCGTTGGGACCTTGCTCCATGGAAGTTTCAGTCACACTCCACAAATGTCTATGCTGAAATTTCTGCACAACTCTCCAATCTCCATTGTACTTTGTGTCTTGTAAATAAAACACCTTTTTGACTGTGTTGCCAGAATAAAAGGATCATTTTTATACCAACATTTTCCAATATTGATGCTTTTGAAATGTCCATCATCTTTAAGTCTTGTCTTTTTGGCATCCAGATCAAACCAATGGCAACGAAATAAGACAACTGAACGATTGACACCTTGGGTAGAGTTATATTGCAACTTGATGATTTCTTTCAATTGACAATAGAAGTCAATGATCTCCTCTTCTCCATCATCCTTGACTTCACTATCATTGGTTCCCTCAACCATGACTCCACTGTTTTGTGCCTTATTACTCTTCTCACGGTCTGATGTGTGGTACCGAACACCCTCAACAACACATGCTGAATATGATATGACTCCAGAAGTTGGTCCACATGCCAAAGCATAGAGATCATCACTTACCTCTTCACTCTTCTCCACACGCAAAGAAGTCACATGATTTTGAAACCATCTGGCAAATCCTTTCTTAATCCTTTCATCAACATTATGACTATCTTCCTGCCGCAATTCTTCCTTGCATAGTCTACAATGCAAAAGAGAGTGAGTTAAAACATCATGCCCAAATAAATGCATCCATTCAAAATAAATTTTACATGTGTACAAGAGATCACATACTAGAGATATGGCCGAACCTCAATACAATTATTGAGAATATACCAAACCATCTTGTCATAATCACCCTGAGCATATTTCTTTCTTGAGCCTCCAAGTAAATCCACACCGTGGTTGAAAACCGACAACTCACAAGTTTGCAGATCAACACACTCCCTATTTCTGCCCTCCCGATTAAATCTTGTTTCCACGTCGTGCAAGTACCTTGAGCAAAATGTTAGGCACTCATCAGCAACATATGCTTGTGCAATCGATCCTTCAGGTCTGGCCATGTTCCTCACATAATGCTTACACATAAGTAGCCTTTTCTCAATTGGGTACATCCATCCGTACTGTACCGGGCCCCTAAGAATTGCCTCATCCGGTAAATGAACGACTAGATGCACCATGACATCAAAGAAAGCTGGAGGATATTTTTTTCTCGAGTTTGCAAATAATAATTGGGATTTCTTCCTTAAGTATTTGCAGAACATCTAGTTTCAAAGTTCTGCAACACAGTTCTCTATTTTTTCCCCAAATCAGTGACCGCTTCATATATCTCCTTATCCATGATTCCACGGATACCCACTGGTATTATTCTTTGGAGGAGGATATGGCAATCATGGATTTTTAGTGATTGAAGCTTGCATCCATCAGGACTAACACATTTTGCCAAGTTAGCGGCATACCCATCTGGAAATCTCACCAGTCTTATAAATTCACAGAATGCAAGCTTTTGTTCTTTTGTCATCGTGTACCATGCTTCTGGCAAACCAATTGGATTTCCATCCTCGTCACAGTCCAGGTGTAAATCTGATCTTATGCCCATGTCTTCCAAATCAAGCCTAGCATTAGCCGTGTCCTTTGTCTTGCCATCAATGTTCAGAAATGTCCCAAGCAGCCTGTCACATATGTTTTTCTCGATGTGCATTACAGCCAGATTATGTCTCGGTTTCAAATCTATCCAGTATGGCAGGTCCCATAGACAAACCCTCAGTTTCCAGCACTGACCAGCATCTTTACGCTTTCTTTTCTTGTTTTGAGGATGCTTTCCGGGTCTTACATCTTTGACATTCTCTAATTGCAGCAGCAACTCTTCTGTACTGAATTCCATTGGCTTGTCACGGTTTTCACTCTTACCATTAAAAGCTTTGCCTCTTCGCCAACGATGTGCTCGAGGAAGAAAACGACGATGTCCAATATAACAGATCCCGTTCCTTATCCTCTATGAGCAGGGATATTTGTCACAATGCAGGCACGCATAGTAGCCACTCATGACTCTTCCTGACAAAGTGCTCAATCCTGGATAATCATGGATGGACCATAGGACTGCTGCACGTAGATTAATTTTTCCACTTAAGGCAGCATAGGTACTTACACCCTTCCATAGCTCAATCAAATCTTCGACGAGAGGCTCTAAGAACAAATCCAAAGCCTTCCCTGGAGAATTTGGAACGGGTATAAGTAAGGTCAACATGTGGTTGCACTGGTCCATACACGCCCATGGTGGCAGGTTATAAGGCATCACAAATACTTGCCACATGCTGTCGGAAGCACTCATTTTTTCAAACGGATTGAACCCATCTGTAGCAATGCCAATTCTCTGGTTTCGTGCATCTTTGGAAAAATTTCATGTTTTTTTATCAAAGTCTTTCCATGCTTCGCCGTCAACTGGATGACTTAGTTAAAACTCGTATCTGCTATGCTCCTCCCTAGGCCATCAACTCATCCAGCAAGCAAGGCAAGTAAAACAGGCAACAACTAATCGTGCAACTCAGCATCACCAAGCTGACTAGCATAGATCCAACTCCCTAGAGATCCACTATGACCAAGATGACAAGGAGCAAGAAACTCGCAGGTATACAACTTGTTTGTTAAGTGTGGTGTTTGGTTTTCCATGGACATGGACTGTGCTTTAAAAGTGGTAACCTAGTAACACAAACATTAACCCTAGTTTCGTGCCTAGCTAATG
The DNA here is from genome assembly GCA_902687465.1 of Secale cereale. Classification (NCBI taxonomy): domain Eukaryota; kingdom Viridiplantae; phylum Streptophyta; class Magnoliopsida; order Poales; family Poaceae; genus Secale; species Secale cereale. Next base: position 931,092,715 of record LR738711.1, on the reverse strand, counting down.
TTTGCAACCTAGTAACTGGAATTTATGTCATATAGGATTGCTAATAGTTCGTGCCTTATTTGTATTTTTTCTGTATAAAGGAACTAAAATAAAATAAATTCATAGCTAGCAGGATAACTTGCTTGAATCACATGTAGAGAACAAGTTAGCTTCGTAACTGCTAAGTTATAGCATTGCATGATGCTTCGGTACATTAAACTGAATTATGTATGTGTGTGCATGGTTTTAAAGATGCAGCTGATTTGTTTGTGTTGTCTTGCTTCTCCTATGCATTTCAACCACTCAGTCTCACAATTATATTTTTTGTTCATGTAAAGAAGCACCAACTTCTGAATATGATAAGATTAGGGCTAAAAATATGATGAGGAACAATCGCATATTCCAATCACTTGGCATCACTGCCTCAGGTATGATGGTTAGGAACTCAAATCGAATGCAACAAGGTAGTGCAATCACTGATGGGGACTCGGCTTCTATCGTAACACAACAACAAGGCTCATGCTCTGAGTATAGTCCTGAAGATGAGGTCATTGAGGAGGATGAAGTTGATGATATTGTAGTGGAGAAGGAGGATAAGGTGCTAATTCTACCTTTGTGTTTGAGGGATGGGGTTTACTCGTATGCTATGTGCTTCAGTGCTTTTACTAATTCTAGAAATACATTTTTTGTTGCATGAGATCTAATAATTGTCTCTCTTTTATTTTAATGTTTTGAAGGTTTCTAAGAAGCCAAGGAAGTTGAGCAACAAAAAGACTAAAAAGAGTTTTGAGAAACCTTCTAAGATGGCTCCAGGAAAAACAAGGGTGATTGCTCCAGCCTTAGGAGGGTCAAAGAGGGTGCTACCTGGTTTGAACTTGTGTGAGCAAGAATCTGCTCGAGTCACTAGGAAGAAAACAAAGTTGTCTCCAACTGCCATGAAGAAATCATGGTGCAAATGTATGGAGGAAACCCAACAAAGGTGGGTGGAGGAAGCCTCCATGTGCATGTGGATGTAAGAAGCTCGATGCATGGAGATGCGAATGGATGAGGGAAGCCTGCTTCACATGGATGAAAGAAGCCGTCTCCTACCTACTCCGTGCACAAATCAGACAATGGAAGTTCTCGAGGTATCTGAACAACAGCCTGACCAACAATGGCAAATGGAAATTGAAGGCAAGTAATAATATAACACATGAATGTGTTGTTATGAAATCATGAAATGCAAACTTGATTTATATTAACTATATGAATGTGTTGTTTTTTAGCTACACCTACTGTCGATAAGTGTAGGACAGGGAAAGGGCTCGAAAAGCTTACTAAAGAGCTAGGCTGTAAGATCATCATCCAAGTGGCTGAGGGGAAGAAACGCCCGGACAAGCCAGCACAAGCTACAAAGCTTGCATCCCAGGGTGGGATCGCTGCGAGGCACCATCTTCCAGTCTTTCCCCACTTCAAGGAGTACAAGTGTAAGGGCATATTTCTCCCTAAGTAGTTTTGGTGATTGATGACAATGCATTTGCGGACTGATCGTGTGCTCTAAGCTCCTACATGTATATCTCCCTTAGGCACAAGACGATTGATTGCCCCTCGGATTCTATGGAAGACGGTGTTTTCTTTTTGCTCCCTGTCGGTGGCTTTGAGTAATAGGAAAGCCGTACTATTAAGAGGGGGTCCGCGTCGGAAAGGTTTGGGTGGAATCAACACGTACACATCTTACTCTCCCACCACCTTTCCTTGCTTCTCTGGAGTTCCAACCGGTTATTATTCGTATATGCAAACTGTGACTTCTTAACTAGATCATCTGCCTGGCTAGCGGTAGTACCGCTCTACCAAGCGGTAGTACCGCGCAGACACACGGTAGTACCGCCTGCCAACACGGTAGTACCGCTCCGACGGTAGTACCGCGTCTCCAGAGCGGTAGTACCATGTCTCTGGCCCAGGCGCTGATTCTAAGTACAGAAGTTGATGCGGAAGTAATTTTTTACTTCCGCATCCAATGCGGTAGTACCGCTTAACCCAAGCGGTAGTACCGTGTCGCATTTTGCTACTACCGTTTTCCCTGCGGATGTAGCCACGGATGTAATTTATTTCATCCGTGGTTGTCAATCATGTCGCACTTTTCTGCCTAGAGGTAGTACCGCTCCCAGAGCGATAGTACCGCTCAGCCAGCGGTAGTACCGCAACTTATGTGCGGTACTACCGCTCTCTGCGGGCTGAAAACACTTATAACGGTTGGATTTGCTCTCCCACTATATATAGGGGGTCTTCTTCTCCAAGAAGACTTACCTCTTCCCCCACTACTCCATTGTTGCTCCAAAAGCTCCATTTCCGCCCGATCTCTCTCCCTAGCCAATCAAACTTGTTGATTTGCTCGGGATTGCTTGAGGAGGCATCGATCTACACTTCCACCAAGAGATATTTGATTCTCCCCACTAATCCCTTGCGGATCTTGTTACTCTTGGGTGTTTGAGCACCCTAGACGGTTGAGGTCACCTCGAAGCCATATTCCATTGTGGTGAAGCTTCGTGGTTTTGTTGGGAGCCTCCAAGTTGTGGAGATAGCCCCAACCTTGCTTGTAAAGGTTCGGTTGCCGCCTTCAAGGGCACCACTAGTGGATTCACGGCACCTTGCATCGTGTGAGGGCGTGAGGAGAATACGGTGGCCCTAGTGGCTTCTTGGGGAGCATTGTGCCTCCACACCGCTCCAACGGAGACGTACTTCCCCTCAAAGGGAAGGAACTTCGGCAACACATCCTCGTCTCCACCGGTTCCACTTGTGGTTATTTCTTACCTTTACTTTTGCATGCTTTACTTGTTCAACCTCTATAGCATGCATGTGTAGTTGTTGTCCTTCTTTCCTTTAGTTGTCATCTTAGTAGATTATCTAGACAACTTACTTTGTCGTTTAATTTAAAGTGGTTAAGAAAAGTTAAAAATTGTTAGTTGCCTATTCACCCCCCCTCTAGTCAACCATATCGATCCTTTAATTGGTATCAGAGCCTCGTCTCTTTATTAAGGACTTTACCGTCCAAAGAGTATGGGTGACAACGTAGTCGAGACGGAGGACCATTCCGGTGGAACTCCGTCCTTGCCTACGTCAGATGGGGGAGCCTCGGTCTCTCGTGAGGAGTTCAATGTGGCCTTGACCACATTGAAAGAATCACTTGCGAGCGAGGTCAAAGTCATGTTTAAAGATTTGCTTGAGGGGCTTAAGTTATCCACCACACCGTTGGAAGTGGCTCGTCCCGCTACCAACGTGTCGGAGGCTAATCCCGACAAGGGGGAAGCTAGTAGTGAACAAGCCCTGGTTACTAAGAATGGGAGTGGAAAATTTGCCCAATCCGCTCCTCCTACTCACTATGGAGGACCCATTCCCACACCGCATTTAAATTCCGTTGGGCCCCCTCCCAAGTTTATCAAAAATACTGATTTTGCTACTTGGGTGTTTCGTTTCAAACGTCATATTAATCATTGTTCCACTAACCTTTGGAGAATCATTGAGCAAGGTTTTTATCCGTATGATCCCGACAACATGACTCCAAGAGAAACTGCAGATCATCAGTTCAACGAGTCTGCTCTTTGCATTCTTCAAGATTCTATCCCTCCAGAAGACATTGCACACCTTCGACCCTTCACTGTGGCCAAGGAAGCTTGGGAGCATGTTGGCACAATGTACAAGGGAAGCACAAGTATTCAACGCTCCAACTATGAAGTGGTGCAAGATGAAGCTGATGAGTTTGCTATGATCGAAGATGAAGATCCTCGTGAACTTTATTGAAGATTAACTATCCTTGCGGTTTCTCTTCGAGATCATGGCAGCAAGGATACGGATGACAATTGGATCAAGCGCAAGTTCCTCAAGGCCATGATGCCCTATCATAAGGCCATGTCCTCTGTCATACGTCAGAGACCGGACTTCCACACTTTATCCTCAAATGAAGTGTTGGATGAATTTGTTGCCATGAGGATCTTGGATGTGACCGCCGACAATGCGGTCTTAAGAGCTCAACGATCAAAGAAGCCTAATCTTGCACTGAAGGCCAAGGCTTGTGTGGAAGAGGAGGAAGTAGAAGATGATGATGAGTGTAGCCCCAAGGACACCAAATATGCCTATCATGAGCACATGGCTCTTGCTTCAAGGCAATTCTGGGGCAAGAAGAACACAAAATCCAACTTCAACAGGAACAACTCCAGTGGGAACAAAGGGAAGCAACGATTAAGGACATGTTTCAACTGTGGAAATGTAAGTCACTTCGTTGTGGATTGCCCTTATGAGAAAAGAGAAGACTTTGGAGGCAAGCTTATTCGGAAGGACAAGTCAAAGTCCTATCCCAACAAGAACAACTTCATCAAGAAGACTCCTCCGAAAGTATTGGTGGCTCAAGAAGAATATGTGGAGGATGATGATAATGATGAAGACGATGAGGTGACCACTATGGCCACAATTGCAATTGCTACCACTCCGCACTCATCTCTCTTCGACTCACCAAACGAGAACATCACCGCCAAGTGTCTCATGGCCAAGGCCACCAACAAGGTAACCCCAAACATCAATACTACTATCTCTTCTAATCCTTCATTGACTAATTGTATTGATGAGGGTGAGGGTATTAAGGAGGGAGAGAATGAATTTGATTTGTTCATAAAAAATCTCAAGGGCAAACCCAAGAAGCTTTTTGTTGCTCTCTTGGAACAACTCGGTGAGGCCAATGACATGATCGAGGCTCACGAGGAAACCATTACTAAAATGGAAGGACATAGTCGAGACTATGCCGATGAGATATCAAATCTCTCTAACGCCCTAGAGGAAGAGCGTGGTCTTCGTTTGGCTCTTGAGGAGTCACACAACGATGATCATGCTAAATTAAAGAAAGATCTTGATCATGCTTTAGTTGTCTCTCGCGTCCTTAACTCCGAGAAGGCAAAACTTGAGGTTGACCATGCTAAACTCAAAGAGGAGTTTGACATACTTGACAAGGCTCACAAGGCCTTGAAAGGAATGCATGCTACTCTCAAGGAGTCTCATGATCAACTCCAAGTTTCGCTAACCAAGGAAAAGGCTATCTTTCCTCGCATGGTTTTAATTGATAATACAAATGCTACTAACCCATGTTGCGAGCATGTGCATCTTATTGAAGAGAATGCCGAGTTGAAGAAGCAACTTGAGAAAGGCCTTGTGACTTGCATACAAGGTGAGAAGAACCTCAACACCCTTTTGAGCAATCAAAAGGAAGTTGTGGCAAAGGAAGGAATTGGGTTTGTTCCTAAGCCCAAGAAGAAGAAGAATGACAAGACCAAGCAACCACCCCCTCTCCGACAATCCTTTGTGAAAGAAGGAGAGGGCACGTCAACCAAGAAGAAAAGTGGTGGTGTCGAGAAAAACTCCACCATACCATCAAACATGGCCGACGATTTTAATCCTTCATATGTTTTATGCCGTGCCAGTGATGGCCATGTGTTTGCTAAATTTGTTGGTTCTTCTTACGAGTACATTGAATGGTCCATTTGGGTTCCTAAGACCCTTGTTACTAACCTCAAAGGACCCATTACCAAATGGGTACCTAAATCCAAGCATTGATCTATTGTAGGAGTTTGCTTCCGGTGGGGGATCATGGTTGCTCGATAGCGGAGCCACAAATCATATGACTGGAAGCAAAGACTTGGTGGTGGACGTGCATCTCGGTTCATCTATGGCCACCAACGTCGAATGGGGTGATGCTTCATCTTCTAAGGTATTGGGACTTGGCAAGGTTGTTGTCTATCATGATCTCATGATCGAGAAAGTCATGCTTGTTGAGTCCCTTGCATACAATTTACTTTCTGTTCGCCAACTTGCACTCATGGGCTTTGCTACATTCTTTGATATTGATACTGTGGCCCTCTTGTGGAGCAAGACTCTTAAAGTAGCCTATGTTGGGCATGTTGAGAACGGCCTTTATGTGGTTAACTTCTCGAAGCAACCCACTAAGGTCGCGACATGCCTAATGGCTAAAGTTGATGTGGGATGGCTTTGGCATCGCCGTTTGGCCCACGTCAATATGAGATCTTTGCAAAGTCTTCTCAAGGGGGACCATGTCCGAGGACTAACAAATGTTAGCTTTGCCAAAGATCGTGCTTGCAGGGCGTGCATTGAAGGGAAATTACATGAGAAGGCTCACCCTCCCACGACTATCATCTATTCAAAGAGACCCCTAGAGCTCCTCCACATGGACCTCTTTGGGCCTCCATCTTTTGATAGTCTTGGGGGAAGGAAGTATTGCTTGGTGATTGTGGATGATTACTCAAGATACACCTGGGTATACTTCTTCAAGAAGAAGAGTGAGACCCAACAAACCGTCATCAACTTTGCAAATGAAGCTCAACGACAACATGAAGCAAAGATTTTGATGATCAGAAGTGACAACTGAAGGAAATATGCCCTAGAGGCAATAATAAAGATGTTATTTGTATTTCCTTATATCATGATAAATGTCTTTTATTCATGCTAGAATTGTATTAACCGGAAACTTAGTACATGTGTGGATACATAGACAAAACAGTATGTCCCTAGTATGCCTCTACTTGACTAGCTCATTGATCAAAGATGGTTATCTTTCCTAGCCATAGACATGAGTTGTCATTTGATCAACGGGATCACATCATTAGGAGAATGATGTGATGGACTAGACCCATCCGTTAGCATAGCACTATGATCGTTTAGTTTTACTGCTATTGCTTTCTTCATGACTTATACATGTTCCTATGACTATGAGATTATGCAACTCCCGAATACCGTAGGAACACCTTGTGTGCTATCAAACGTCACAACGTAACTGGGTGATCATAAAGATGCTCTACAGGTGTCTCCGAAAGTATTCGTGGTGTTGGCATAGATCAAGATTAGGATTTGTCACTCCGAGTGTCGGAGAGGTATCTCTGGGCCCTCTCGGTAACACACATCATAATAAGCCTTGCAAGCAAAAGACTAATGAGTTAGTCACGAGATGATGTGTTATGGAACGAGTAAAGAGACTTACCGGTAACGAGATTGAACTAGGTATAGTGATACCGACGATCGAATCTCGGGCAAGTAACATACCGATGACAAAAGGAACAACGTATGTTGTTATGCGGTTTGACCGATAAAGATCTTCGTAGAATATGTAGGAGCCAATATGAACATCCAGGTTCCGCTATTGGTTATTGACCGGAGATGAGTCTCGGTCATGTCTACATAGTTCTCGAACCCGTAGGGTCCGCACGCTTAACGTTTGATGACGATCGGTATTATGAGTTTATGAGTTTTGATGTACCGAAGGTAGTTCGGAGTCCCGGATGAGATCACGGACATGACGAGGAGTCTCGGAATGTCCAAGACATAAAGATTGATATATTGGACGACTATATTCGGACACCGGAAGTGTTCCGGAAAAGTTTCGGATTTAACTGGATTGCCGGAGGGGGTTACCGGAACCCCCTACGAGGGGGGATGGTCCATAGTGGGCCTTGAGGAAAGGAGAGAGGCAGCCCATAGAGGCTGGCCGGCGCCCCACCAGGGGATCCTAGTTGGACTAGGATTGGGGGGGGGGGGCGCCACCTCTCCTTCTCTTTCCTTTTCCCTCTCTTCCTTCTTGGTGGACTCCTACTAGGAATAGGATTGCAATCCTATTCCTAGTAGGATTGCCCTAGCCGCACCATAGGAGGTCGGCCGGCCCTCCCCTCTTGCTCCTTTATATACGGGGGCAGGGGGGCTCCCAAAGACACACAAGTTGAATTGTTCCAGCCGTGTGCGGTGCCCCCCTCCACAGAAACACACCTCGGTCATACCGTTGGAGTGCTTAGGCGAAGCCCTGCGCCGGTGAATACATCATATCTGTCACCACGCCGTCGTGCTGACGATACTCTCCCGTGAAGCTCAACTGGATCAAGAGCTCGTGGGACGTCATCAAGCTGAACATGTGCTGAACGTGGAGGTGCCGTACGTTCGGTGCTTGATCGGTTGAATTGTGAAGAAGTTCGACTACATCAACCGCGTCACTTGACGCTTCCGCTCCCGGTCTACGAGGGTACGTAGACACACTCTTCCCTCTCGTTGCTATGCATCTGGTAGATAGATCTTGCGTGATCGTAGGAAAATTTTAAAATACTACCTTCCCCAACAACAACGGCACCGAGTTCAAGAACTACACCTTGGATGAGTTTCTTGGTGATGAGGGGATCAAAGATCAATATGCAGCCCCATATGCCCCTCAAGAAAATGGTGTAGCGGAGAGAAGAACCGAACTCTAATGGATGCTGCAAGAACCATGATGGCTGAATTCAAGTCTCCATACAACTTTTGGGCCGAAGCCATCAACACCGCTTGCCATGCATCAAATCGTCTCTATCTCCGCAAAGGCTTGAACAAAACTCCGTATGAGATCCTTACTGGTAACAAGCCCAATCTCAAGTACTTCCGAGTATTCGGGTGTAAGTGTTTCATTCCCAAGAAAGGTGTTCGTTTGTCTAAATTTGAATCTAGAGCTCATGAGGGCATATTTGTTGGTTATGCTACAAACTCTCATGCTTACCGTGTCCTCAACAAGTCCACTGGACTCATAGAGGAGACGAGAAACGTAGAGTTTGATGAAAATAACGGCTCCCAAGTGGAGCAAAGTGGTACTTGTGATGCAGGTGATGAAATTCCTCCACAAGCCATAAGAAGAATGGGTGTTGGATATATCCTACCCATTGAGGAACCCCTTGTGGCCGAAGGAGAAGGACAATGTTCCACTCAAGTGGAACCATCACCAACCCAAGACCCACACGCTTCCGAAGAACAAAGTGAAGGCCCTCAACCTGTTGAACAAGGCCAAGTGCAAGATCAGTCTCAAGTTGGTGGAGAGCCACCAAATGATGCACAAGGCCAAGTTCAGTCCCCCGAGCAAGATCAAGATCAAGAGGAAGCTCAAGATCAAGATCTAGCTCCTGTCGATGCTCAAGATGATCAACTCAGTGCTCCTCAGTTAACACTTGATGAGCAGTTAGAGCGTCGTGCTGCAAAAGTTGCCTCCAGGATTGCTTCCAACGAGCATCACATCGAGAACATTCTAGGGAGCATCAAAAGGTGGGTAAGCACTCGTAGACAATTAGCAAACTATTGTGCTCATCAAGCTTTTGTCTCCTGTGTTGAACCTCAGAAAGTTTATGAGGCGCTCGAAGACCCTGATTGGCTCAATGCCATGCATGAAGAACTCCATAACTTCGAGCGCAACAAAGTGTGGCATCTGGTGCCAAGACCAAAGGAGAACCATAATGTCATTGGAACCAAATGGATCTTTAAGAACAAGCAAGATGCTCATGGCATTGTCATCCGCAACAAGGCGCGCCTGGTGGCTGAAGGATACTCCCAAGTCGAGGGTATCGACTACGGTGAAACCTTTGCCCCCGTTGCTCGTCTTGAATCCATTCGTTTGTTGCTTGCCTATGCTTCTCATCATAACTTTAGATTACAATAAATGGATGTGAAAAGTGCATTTCTTAATGGTCCTATTAATGAGTTGGTGTATGTTAAACAACCCCCAGGGTTCGAGGATCCTAAGTTCCCCAATCATGTGTATCAACTCGATAAGGCACTCTATGGCCTTAAACAAGCCCCACGAGCATGGTATGAGCACCTTACCGAGTTGTTACAAGATCGTGGGTTTGAAATTGGGAAAATCGACCCCACTCTTTTTACTAAGAAGGTCAAAGGGGAGTTGTTTGTATGCCAACTATATGTTGATGATATTATCTTTGGTTCTCCTAACAAAGCTTTCAATGATGAGTTCGCCGCATTCATGACCACACATTTTGAGATGTCCATGATGGGAGAGTTGAAGTACTTCCTTGGATTTGAGATCAAACAAAGAAGATAAGGCATCTTCATCAAACAATCCAAGTATACTCAAGACATGCTCAAGAGGTTCAATCTTAGTGATGTCAAGCCGGCTACTACTCCAATGCTAACAAAATGCCAACTTGACATCGATCCCAATGGTAAAGCGGTGGATCAAAAAGTATATCGCTCTATGATCGGATCCTTGCTTTACCTTTGTGCATCTAGACCGGATATTATGTTGAGTGTGGGAATTTGTGCACGGTTTCAAGCCTCACCTAAGGAGAGTCACTTTGTGGCTGTCAAGCGAATCTTTCGATATTTGGCTCATACCCCAAACTTTGGCTTATGGTACCCAAGAGGATCAAATTTCAACCTTATTGGTTTCTCTGATTCTGATGGGGCGGGAGACAAAGTGGATAGGAAGTCCACCTCGGGAGGGTGCCAATTTCTTGGTTGCTCTCTTGTTAGTTGGTCTTCCAAAAAGCAAAGTTGTGTATCTCTCTCGTCCACCGAAGCAGAATATGTGTCCGCTGGCAGTTGCTGTGCTCAACTCTTATGGATGAGGCAAACTTTAAAGGATTACGGTGTCACTTGTGACAAAGTGCCTCTTTGGTGTGACAATGAAAGTGCCATCAAGATTTCTCTCAACCCGGTGCTACACTTCAAGACGAAGCATATTGAGATTCGGTATCACTTCATCCGGGATCACATAAGGCAAGGAGAAATCGAGCTTCACTACGTCAACACTCATGATAACCTTGCAGATATCTTCACGAAGCCTTTGGATGAAGCAAGATTTCGCAAGTTAAGGCATGAGCTAAATATCATCGATTTGAGCAATGTGGTTTGAATCTGTGCACCCACTCCTCACACTCAATATAGCTATCTTGTCTAGATGTAGGCATGGATATAGGGGGAGTATTGTTCTCTCAATGAACTGTCCCCCCCATTATGCATAAACTAATCAAGTCTTTATCATTTGCCATACATAGCTGGTTTAAATGCTTCAAGTCGAGTATTGATCATGGGCCCAAGGATAATTCTTCGCGGTGCCATATCTATAAACTCAAACATAGGTGGCCTCGGGCACCGCCCTCTTCTGAGGAATTTTGTTACTTGTTTTGCTTGTGCGCGTGGTTGTTTTTCTCTCTTTTTGTGCTTAAAGCCTCTTGTCAAAATGTGCATTCTCTTGGGGGAGCGGTACTACCGTGATCGGATACGGTACTACCGCAAAGGACTTACGGTACTACCGCACATCCAGCACGGCAGTAATTTTTTACTGCCGCTGGAAGGGCGGTACTACCGCTTGGCGAGCGGTACTACCGCGCAAGCGGTACTACCGTGATGACCGCGGTACTACCGCACATATTCGAACGGGTGGGGGTTATAAGAAGGCAGGGGTAGTTCCGTCTCCCCCATACCCATTCACTCCTAACCCCCACGTCGTCCCTGTCTCTCCCTCTCAAGAACGCCACCGGAGGACCTCGCCGGATCTCCTCCCTCGACCACTCTCCTCGCATTCCGACCGGTGGGATCGCTCCCCACCGCGCCCTCTTGCCATGGATGAAGGTTTCTCCCCTTTTCCCCTCTTCTTGTTGCCTTGCTTTTGTTTTTAGGGATAGGGGAGATGCTTAGTGTTCTTGTGTTCTTCGTGTTCTTATCCATGGATGCTTAGGATGTAGGAGAGTGTTTGTGTACTAGAAATACGAATATGCATGTTGCTACCAAGATACTATGATCAGCCGTAGTACCGCTAGTCGATCTATATGGCCGTATCTGGATCTGTTCATCTCAGATCTGTTTCGTGCGGTACTACCGCTGGGGTACCGCGGTACTACTGCACGATCTGGTCCAGATCCGATCTGACCTCAGCGGTACTACCGCTGTCCTCAGCGGTACTACCGCTCGTGCGGAAGTAAAAATCTAATGCCGCCTGCCAAGCGGTACTACCGCGCCCCAACGCGGTACTACCGCTCCGCAAGCAGCACTAAATTTTTACTTCCGCTCCTACTTGCGGAAGTAAAATTTTACTACCGCAACGTATGCGGTACTACCGCTTACCTTGCGGTACTAATTTTTTACTTCCGCGTAGGAACAGCAGTACTACCGCTTGTGTCATATTATCTTTGTAGCATGTACACATTCCTCTTTCTACTGGTTTCTTGTGTTTTTCAAGGCTTTGGCATTGATTCTTCTTGTGTTTGTGTTGTCGTGGTCTTGTGTTTGTGTTTTTAGGTGGTGGCTCCGGTTTCGAGGGTTGTCGTACCAACCCTGTCCGCGACACCGGATCCAAGCATCTGCGTACCCCAAGTGATGTGCCAGAGGGCTCCAATCCCCAGCGCAGGTACAAGACTGCAGCCAACAAGCGTAAGGAATCCTCAATGTCTGTGGAGGAGATGCCCGCTGCTGAGTTCATGTCACGAAGGAAGCAAAACCCATATGGAGAACCCCATGAGCACTTTCCTAGAGATGAGATTTTCTGGACCAAGCAGCAGTTTCGCATCTACCATGAGGTGCTCAAGACCAAGACTAACTTGTATGTGGATGCTCACTGGGTGGATGTGGCTCACATGAGGAAGGACACCAACAGGGCATACTTTGCAGAGGCTCTTGATCTGATCGAGCAGTTGGGACTTGAGCACATCATGACCTTCCAGAATGATTTTGATCCAGAGATTATTGCTTAGTTCTATGCATCTGTCAATTTCCACACCAAGGAGGATCGCCCAATGACATGGATGACCAATGGTCACAACATGACCTCGTCTTGGAAGGAGTTCATGGATCTTCTTCAGATACCTGATGAGGGTCTCCACAACCCAATTGGATTTCGGCCTCACGCCAATCTTGAATCTGCAAACAAAGACAGGCTGCTTCCATTTTATGAGGAAAAGACTCTTGCTAGTGGCAAAAGGACATGGGTGTTGAACCCCTTCTTGGACATCATGTATCGGATCTTTCGCAACACTCTGTTCCCTCGAGTTGGAGATAAGGACAAGGTCCATGCCTACCTGGTTGACATGCTGCTGATGTGTCAAGAGGCTCGCTCGACCCAGACTGCACCACTTGACATATCCCACATCATGTGGAATGAGCTCTGTTTTGCCATCTACTCTCGCAAGGTACCCATCTATGGTCCACACTTGTTTCTGCTGATCTCCAAGACTTGGGAGAAGCTGTACCCAGAGGAGGAGTTCGAGGCCGACTGCTTCCGCCATGATCCCATCCGTCTTCGCGTCAAGACTCGATGGGCCAACACCACCACTCGTGCGCAAGCTGCTGCAGCCCAGATGGGCACTGAGGAGGAGCCTGTGGAGGAGGCTGATGATGTGGGCCCTGGAAGATTTGCCCCTTCTTCCTCCTCTACTGTGGAGGAGCCTTCTTGGGCTAAAAATCTTAAGCGGAAGATGAAGGCCCTCTTCTGCATGCATGCTAAGGGGCAATACCGTGCTCATGTGACTGACAAGAAGACGCGCCAGCGTGACAAGAAGCTTTTGGCTGTCTATGGAGAGGACGTGTCCAATGGGTCCGAGGATAACATCACCCCTGAGGCTACTTGGATGGCCCGCCAGGGGTACAAGTGGTCAGAGTCTGATGAGGAGTATCAGGAGGAGCAGCCGGGGTCTGATGATGAGTACGACGACTGAGTTTCTCCAGGGCTGCCACCCGTCATAGTGTCCTCTTTTCCCTTTGTGGTGTCTCGATGACAAAGGGGGAGAGTGATTTGTGTCTTGTGCCCTTGTGCTCTTGTGCTAGTTGTTTCTTTTCGTTGGTTGAACTCTGGTTTATTCGCGTGTTTGTGTCGTGTGCGTGAGACTATCATATGGTGTAAGACATATGCCCCGTTATCGTTGAACTCATCGTTATGTCTTTAATGTTTATCAAGAGCAGTTAGTTTATATATAGAGTATCTCATGTGTAGAATATAGGGGAGCACTGTACCTAGTATGTGTGCTGTGCAGTCCAAAGCACAATCGTGTGTAGGCACACATCTAGGGGGAGCTCACCTATACTCTAGGGTTTGGATTGCATACTCTATTTTTTCATCCCTGTGCAAATCAAGTATTGTCATCAATACACCAAAAAGGGGGAGATTGTAAGGGCATATTTCTCCCTAAGTAGTTTTGGTGATTGATGACAATGCATTTGCGGACTGATCGTGTGCTCTAAGCTCCTACAGGTATATCTCCCTTAGGCACAAGACGATTGATTGCCCCTCGGATTCTATGGAAGACGGTGTTTTCTTTTTGCTCCTTGTCGCTGGCTTTGAGTAATAGGAAAGCCGTACTATTAAGAGGGGGTCCGCGTCGGAAAGGTTTGGGTGGAATCAACACGTACACATCTTACTCTCGCACCACCTTTCCTTGCTTCTTTGGAGTTCCAACCGGTTATTATTCGTATATGCAAACTGTGACTTCTTAACTAGATCATCTGCCTGGCTAGCGGTAGTACCGCTCTACCAAGCGGTAGTACCGCGCAGACACACGGTAGTACCGCCTGACGACACGGTAGTACCGCTCCGACGGTAGTACCGCGTCTCCAGAGCGGTAGTACCGTGTCTCTGGCCCAGGCGCCGATTCTAAGTACAGAAGTTGATGCGGAAGTAATTTTTTACTTCCGCATCCAATGCGGTAGTACCGCTTAACCCAAGCGGTAGTACCGTGTCGCATTTTGCTACTACCGTTTTCCCTGCGGATGTAGCCACGGATGTAATTTATTTCATCTGTGGTTGTCAATCATGTCACACTTTTCTGCCTAGCGGTAGTACCGCTCCCAGAGCGGTAGTACTGCTCAGCCAGCGGTAGTACCGCAACTTATGTGCGGTACTACCGCTCTCTGCGGGCTGAAAACACTTATAACGGTTGGATTTGCTCTCCCACTATATATAGGGGGTCTTCTTCTCCAAGAAGACTTACCTCTTCCCTCACTACTCCATTGTTGCTCCAAAAGCTCCATTTCCGCCCGATCTCTCTCCCTAGCCAATCAAACTTGTTGATTTGCTCGGATTGCTTGAGGAGGCATCGATCTACACTTCCACCAAGAGATATTTGATTCTCCCCACTAATCCCTTGCGGATCTTGTTACTCTTGGGTGTTTGAGCACCCTAGACGGTTGAGGTCACCTCGAAGCCATATTCCATTGTGGTGAAGCTTCGTGGTTTTGTTGGGAGCCTCCAAGTTGTGGAGATAGCCCCAACCTTGTTTGTAAAGGTTCGGTTGCCGCCTTCAAGGGCACCACTAGTGGATTCACGACACCTTGCATCGTGTGAGGGCGTGAGGAGAATACGGTGGCCCTAGTGGATTCTTGGGGAGCATTGTGCCTCCACACCGCTCCAACGGAGACGTACTTCCCCTCAAAGGGAAGGAACTTCGGCAACACATCCTCGTCTCCACCGGTTCCACTTGTGGTTATTTCTTACCTTTACTTTTGCATGCTTTACTTGTTCAACCTCTATAGCATGCATGTGTAGTTGTTGTCCTTCTTTCCTTTAGTTGTCATCTTAGTAGATTATCTAGACAACTTACTTTGTCGTTTAATTTAAAGTTGTTAAGAAAAGTTAAAAATTGTTAGTTGCCTATTCACCCCCCTCTAGTCAACCATATCGATCCTTTCAACAAGGTGAATGGACATCATATTGACAATTTCATTGGCAAAGTTGGTGTAAGTTTATTCTTTCTCGGTCAAATGTGATTATTTTTGTTTCACTTCTATATCATTCTAAATTGTGTCCTTGCATTATATGTTGTCTACTCAGATCAATTTTGATATGGACACCCGTTCTGATGCCATTAAGTATGCATGCACTGACATTCTCAAGACTGCAATGAAGAATAGGCGCCACCTTCTCAAGAAGAAGGATTTTGACAATATACCAGCCAATCTAGTGAGTGTCAAATCTCCTGAGAAGAATGTGACAGATGTCGAATGGCAAAGGCTGGTCAAGATGTGGTCTACCCCAAGACACAAGGTATTCATACCCTAGTTCTAACTTGAGGAGTTCATTGTGTCTATGTTTACCATTATGCTTGCTTTATCTTGTCATGTTCATATAGTAGCTTTTTAGCTCGTATAATGATACGATGATTGTCATCACACTTGGTCATTGAACAGACTCACAAAAATATATGATGTTTGAAGATAGATATACATTGCCTTTATCTCTACCTTCCTTTACTAGCATCAGTTGTGCTGCTTGGAGAGATGATGATAACATTGATCCGCATGCTATTATGGATGGATATACTTTTGAACTACAACTTGGGTTATATAATCTTTAGGGTCCTTTATGTTTACTCTGTTAATTCGAATGTTTGTTTTTCCATGGTAGGAAACCTGCCAGTCAAACAAGGATAACCGTTCCAAAGTTAAATTCCATCAAAAAACTGGTTCTCGCCCCTACATTTCCCATGTGCATGCTTTGGTAAGAATATCTTATATTTCCCTTTGCTACTAAAGTGATTCTTTCCTTTGTTCCTTATTGTTCCATTGTGTTGTGAACAATTTCATAAAGAGGCTCATAAGGGTGAAGAGTTGACTGCGATTGATTTATTCAAGGAGTGCCACAATCGCAAGGAGACTGATTTCTCTCAGCCAGTTAAGAAGGCGATAGTAAGTTTCTAGTATTCATTACCGTGTTGATGTGGCTTGTTTACCTTATCATTGTTACACTTGATTGCATTATATGATTTCTGCTCGACGGATCTGATAGAGATGGTTCGTTCAAAGTAATACAATATATGATTTCTGTTTTGTTATAGTTTGTCTGTTTGTCCCAGTCCTCTATTTCATGGCTGGTATGTTCCCTTTCCTAATCGCATTGCACATCCATTTCTGGTACTGGAAATGCGATAGTATTCAGGCAATTTCAGTTCCTCTTGCAGTCCAGTAGGCATTGCTTACTGAAATGTACTACGTTCTTCTTTGCTGCATGTTACCGTTTATGCTAAACAGAGGTGCACTTAGTTGCTTGATATAATTTCAACAATGGTTTGTTGTGCATGTTTACCTGTTTAATAAACCTGTTGACATGCTTATTTTCCTGTAGCTAACAGTACATTCTATTCCAGAGATATGTACAAAAGCATGTGTTGTCCAACTCATGTAGCAATCACTGCTAGTTTACTCTAGCAGAAAGTGACATTATTCTGTAGCAAATATACATGGTGCATACTCTAGCAAACAATACGATGATGTATTGAGCAAAACAGTGCACCGTGTTGTAGCTAGCCGCGTGCGGCAACCGTCGCACGAGACGCTGGTGTGTGTTGTGTGCAGTATATATTTCCCATCTTTCTTCCAAAATGTTGGTTGTATTAGTATTATGATGTTAGCTTCTTAAATTGCTGCTACTAGTACATTATCTATACCTGGATAGTTTGCTTATAAAGTCTCCTAGTCATTTAGAACCAACGTTAATATATTGATGGACATAGTACTCTGCTCATGTGTACATATTTCTTTAAATGTCAGGCTGACATGGAAAGTGCTATGGAACAAGAGGTACCAGAAGGTGGAGAACCAATGATTGCTGCTTTTGTTGTTGCTGACATTCTCACTAAAGAATCTCCCTCCAGCACATTCCTTTGAAATGTTGGCCTTGAGTCAAGGTTCAAGAAGAAACCCAACAGATCTGCATCTGCTTTGGATGCTCATGTACAGGAACTAGAGTACGGGCTCGAGAAGGAGAGACAAGCCTCGGAGTTGATGCGAAAGGAACTTGTTGAGGTCAAGAAGAAATCAGAGGAGGCCGAAGCTGCACGCACCGCAGAGTATTAGTTGTTGCTGAAAAGAGTTGAGGCCACCGATGCCAAATTTTCTCGCCTCATGGATCTGTACGAAGGTAAAATAGTCTAGTATGGCATGTTCGATGTTGGCTTTCGGTATTTTGATGCTGGATTGCTTGGAATTGGGGTTGAGTTTGTTTGACTGAACCCCAATATGGACATGTGAACTGCAATATGGACCTATGAACTTCAATATGGACCTGGTATTTGGCTATGGTTTGATGAGGTTTCACTGGTAGTGTTGTTTTAGTTGGTGCCATCTTATGTTACTAGTAAGTTACTCGTACTAGTAGAGCACAATATGGACATGTGCCATCTTATGAACATATGGTGTAATGATACTAAGTTACTAATTGTATTATCTTGGTTGGTGCGTCTTCTAAACCTGTGGTCTAATGATACTGCTTGGCGGAGGTTAATGAAATGAAATCCTGTGTTGGTTGGCTGCTAAATTGCGCAATGAATTTTTCTTTTTGGGATACTATTGACTTCTGTTGATCACTGTTCAATAAGGGTTGGACTGAAAATACTAAATCATGCAAGTGGGCTGGACTGTTTCAAGGACCAATATAATTTTTTAATAGAAATAAATATTCAAAATGTTTTATTGGATAGAGAAAAGGGCTGGCCCATTTAATGATGGATTGAATAAATGGTCCTTGGCCCAAGAATGAACATTAACAGGTTGATCTGTTGGGCTTGGTACATGCTTGTGGCAAAAGACAAAGCCTAGAAATGGGCTAAGTTATTGGGCTAGGCCCATAGTTTCGGCCCCAAAGAAAGCTTGAAAGTGGGCTAAGTTATTGGGCTCAGCCCATTAAAACAACATATTTGGGCTGATCCTACATGGCATCCAGGTCATCATTTTTGCCACATCATCGCCACGTTGGCTCGGCCACATAAGCTCATACGTGGTCCACGGTCACTAGTAATGACCATAACTTTTGTCATAGATTTTATGACCTAAATTTTAGGTCATGGATGGCCATGACTAAAATTTCAGAAAAGGTCACGTTTGTTTGTTCTTGACGGCCAACTGTTGACCTTGTGAATTTGGTCAAAAAGGTCAACAAACAAAAACAATGACGAATCAACGACCAAAATGGGGAGTCATAATTGACCGTATTTCTTGTAGTGTATCCATGCTCAACATCACCATCATCCATGTGATCATCACCTAGGACAAGTGATTCAATAGAATTTCGATAATGACAATGTGCATCTTTATGAATTCTAATGACTTGTGAGATGATAATACTAATGACTCCAACATCTCCTTTGGCACGCATAAGGTCATGATACGTCTCCATCATATCTACTTTTCCTAATGCTTTTCCTCTTGTTTTGGACTATAATTTGCATGATTTTAATGAAAATAACCCGGACTGACGTGGTTTTCAGCTGAATTATCATGGTGTTGTTTTCTGTGCAAAAATAAAAGTTCTCAGAACGAAACGAAACGTTGCGAGGATTTTTTATACAACAGAAGATAATTTCCGGAGCCAAGAACCACCAGAGGGGAGCACCTGGTTGGGCATAACCCACCACGGCACGCCCCCTCCAGGTGCGCCCAGGTGGGTTGTCCCCACCTGGTGGCACCGCAGACCCTAAAACTACGCTATAAAATCCTATTTTTCCAGAAAAAAAATCGAGCAGAAAGAATTATCGTGTTTCATGAGACGGATCCGCCGTCGTCTCCCCTTCTTCCTCGGGAGGCCAGATCTGGAGTCCATTTGGGGCTCCGAAGAGGGGAATCTTCGATCTTTGTCATCAGCAACCCTTCTCCATCGCCAATTCCATGATGCTCCCCACCAGGAGTGAGTGATTCCTTCGTAGGCTCAGTGGTCGGTGAGGAGTTGGATGGGATTCATCCTGTAATCTAGTTACTTTTGTTAGGGCCGGTCTCTAGTATCCACTATGTTCTGAGATTGATGTTGCTATGACTTTGCCATGCTTAATGCTTGTCAATTTGGGCCTGGGTTCCATGATTTCAGATCTGAACCGTTTATGTTATCACCATTATATCCATGTTCTAGATCCAATCTTGCAAGTTATAGTCACCTACTACATGTTATGATCCGGCAACCCCGGAGTGACAACAGTCGAGACCACTCCCGGTGATGACCGTAGTTTGAGGAGTTCATGTATTCACCATGTGTTAATGCTTTGTTCTGGTTCTCTATTAAAAGGAGGCCTTAATATCACTTAGTTTCCAATGGGAGCCCGCTGCCACGGGAGGGTAGGATAAAAGATGTCATGCAAGTTCTTTCCATAAGCATGTATGACTATTTACGGAATACATGTCTACATTATATTTATGAACTAGAGCTAGTGCCGTATCGCCCTAGGTTATAACTGTCACATGATGAATATCATCCAACAAATCATCGATCCAATGCCTATGGATTTCTCTTATATTGATCTTGCTAAGTTACTACTGCTGCTGCTACTAGTTCACTTGCTACAAAACTATTGCTATCATTGTTATTGTCACTATTGCTGCTACCACTACTATCAAAACTATCATATTACTTTGTTACTGATCGCTTTGCTACAGATAATTAATCTCTAGGTGTGGTTGAATTGACAACTCAGCTTCTAATACTTACAAATATTCTTTGGCTCCCCTTGTGTCGAATCTACAAATTTGGGTTGAATACTCTACCCTCAAAAATTGTTGCGATCCCCTATACTTGTAGGTTATCAAGACCTTTTTCTAGCGCCGTTGCCGGGGAGCATAGCTATATTTGTTGAGTCATTTGGGATTATTATCAATTTATCACTATGAAGAATCTGAATGACGATAGAACTATGATCTTTCCCTCAACTATGAGGGGAGGTAAGGAATTGCCATCACACACTGCACTTGATTCTCCTTCAGTTATAAGTAAGCTTGCTACACCACATGCTATAAATCCTGATATGTTGCAAGTTATTGATGATGCTACTTCTGCTATGAGTGATGGTTATGATGATGGTAGTACCTTGCTTAATGATAATGTGCCACTACGTGAATTTCTTGATGAACAAATGGCTGGAGTAAGACAACATGATATTGTTGGAACTGATGATGAGCTTGAAACTGAAAATCTTGAAACACCTATTATAACTAGTCCTCCTAGATATGAATTGCCTAAGGTACCGAAAGGTTACGTTATGAATGAGGAGACAACTAGAGATATTCTTGCTTGTAAGGATAGAGATGATCTAGAGAAATTATTATGCACGTATAAAGAGAAATCTTTGAATGCTAGAATGAAATGTGATCCTAAGTTTGCTACTTCACCTATCTTTGTTGATGATAAGGATTATGAATTCTCTGTCGACCCAGAGTTAATTACTTTGGTAGAATCCGATCCTTTTCATGGCTATGAAACTGAAACCATACTGGCACTGAAAGAAATATGCCCTAGAGGCCATAATAAAGTTGTTATTTATATTTCCTTATATATCACGATAAATGTCTTTTATTCATGCTAGAATTGTATTAACCAGAAACTTGATACATGTGTAAATACATAGACAAAACAAAGTGTCCCTAGTATGCCTCTACTAGACTAGCCCGTTAATCAAAGATGGTTGAGTTTCCTTACCATAGACATGTGTTGTCATTCGATGAACGGGATCACATCATTAGGAGAATGATGTGATGGACAAGACCCATCCGTTAGCTTAGCATAATGATCATTTAGTTTTATTGCTATTGCTTTGTTCATGACTTATACATGTTCCTCTGACTATATGCAACTCCCGATTATCGTAGGAACACCTTTTGTGCTATCCAACGTCACAACGTAACTGGGTGATTATAAAGATGCTCTACAAGTGTCTCCGAAGGTGTTTGTGGTGTTGGCATAGATCAAGATTAGGATTTGTGTCAGGACCCCGATCCTAAGTCACACCGATCTAGCTGTAACACGTCATATCACTTTGCGGCCTCACGCACGGTAACCCCACGGGTGCCACCTTACCTGGCCCGGGACCGTTTGCGCATTTTGGCACACGTATATGACAGTGTCGCTAGCATCCATATGACAGAGAACCCGGACCGACATGGCTAGTTATAAACCAAAAGTGGCACTAGATTACAGAGACAGGCATCCATGACCCAGCAACGAACGTGTCGGTCATCAACGTATGAACCCAAGTCGTAGCAAGCTACATGGACTTAAAGGAACAACGCGTGACATTTCCCCTAAGGGACAGACACAGGAACGAAGAAGGACACATGCCGGCCAGCCTACGTGTTCCGAGCAGTAGCAAGCTACCAAGGCTCATTGGAATCACTAGGAGGCATTTCCCTGTAAGGTAGGCTACCAAAGGAAAACAACTAGGTGTCGGATCCCACACATACCAAGCATTTCAATCATACACGCAATATGCTCAATATGTGTAAATACAACATTGCATCACAACAGAACTCTATGACTCAAAGTACTTTATTTAAAAGGCTCCAAGAGCCATACATAACATATCCATACAGGTAGGGGTCACATGACCCAACACACAAGTCATACAGTCATACAAGCACAAGCGGAAGCTACATGTCTGAGTACAGACAACTTAGAAAATAAAACAGGCTTGGTGTAGCCTGGCTATCTACAAGGCCCTTCACAAGCTCCAGATCTCCGTCTGGGTGTCAAGCTACTCGTCGACGTCAACGTCTATGTAGAACCCATCAGCAGGGGCAGGGTTCTCCTCTGCAACAGTTATTAAGCAAACATGAGTACAAAGGTACTCAGCAAGTCTTACCACATAACCTATCATACATGCAACATTATCAAGGGGGGTAGTGGAGTTCATAGCAGAAAGCCAGCTTTGACTCTTGGCTAACATATACTACAACTCTCAACAGATTGCAAGATGTTATTACGAATACGAGTCCTCTACTCACCACATCAATACACTACCGGGGATCCTCTTCCGTCATCCTACGGAAGGCCATCCACGGCACTCACACTTATCTTGAGGCTTTTAGTAGTATCCATCAACTTGTCTATGACCTGTAAGAGTAACCAAGTAGTCCGTACCGCGAACAACGGCTATTCGAATAGATTGATAACCCTGCAGGGGTGTACTTCTTCACACATGTTTTCACCACTTAGCGTCTGCACACGACATGTGCTCGGCAGACTTCAAGAGAAAGCCGACGTGGGTGTAGACCACGACCTAACCAACCACTCAAGTCTCTCGTCCAGGTTTATCGCCTATTTGGGTTCCATCCGTGGGGAGATCCGGCCGGGGTGTCGCTCATGGCCCCAAACGATGTGTACAGGGTTCCCGAGTCACCAAACGGGCAACCGGTACACCGTGCCACGTAACTGTCACATCACAGCCCACCCCGAGGGTCAACGCTGTGCACAACCTCCAGTAAACTATAAACACCTGAAACTAGTTGCAACTCCTGGACAGAGTACAAGGGTAGTCAATAAGTCGAGCGGGGTCATATTTCAGGGCCCAATGTGTGGTAGTAACTGTAACTTGGGTCACACACACAGATCTCGGGTCCTATGGACGATTCCAATGAAACAACCCACCACGTACTCCTACACGGCCTTTCATCGATACCTTTACCAAGCGTATTCCACACTTCCTTCTCTTTATCGGTATGATCATTTCACTCTGATCCATCACCTAGATGAACCAGACCAGACACAACTCTAAGCATAGCAGGCAACATAAACAAATAGCATGGTGGATCACACATCACATGGCTCAATCAACTCCTACACATGCTAGTGGGTTTCAACTATTTACTGTGGCAATGACAGGTCATGCAAGGGAATAGGGTTCATCTACCGCAACAAGTAGCAGTTCACACGCTGTTGCCTTAATGCAGTAAAAGAGAGCAGGAGCGAGAAGATTGGGTTTGTATCGGAATGATCAATGATTGCTTGCCTGACAAAGTAGTTGTCGGGTACTACTCTTCAACTGGATACGCAGCAGTATCCTCGGGAGCAGGACCTAACACAGAGAATACCGGCGATACAATCATTGACAAACAAATGCAACAATATGATGCATGCTCATGACATGGAAAGATGCATGTGTGTTGGCTAATGCAACTAAAACCAGAAGGGTTTGAGCCTATTTGAATCAAAGATTCAAATTGGCATTTTAGCTATTATTTAAATAAGTGCATTATCATGTTTTGATGCATACAGCAAGGTTAACTTGCTCAAACATGCATGAAACCAGTGCCATTGGAAAGTTTGGATTTTTCTGATCATTTTTCATATATAAATCTTTTCCATCTGAGCTATGGTTGATTTTATATGATTTTTAGAAGTTTTGGGGTATTTTCTGGAATTTCCTGAATTATTTTTAATCTAAAAATCCTAGAAAACCTTTACTGTGTCAGCATGACATTATGCTGACGTCAGTCAGTCAACAGGAGCTAGTCCAAGTCAAACATGATATGTGGGCCCTGCATGTCAGTGTCATAGCTAATTAACTAAGTTAATTAGAGTTAAACTAAAACTAATTAGCTGTCAATGGGGCATGGGCCCACGGGTCAGTGACTAAATTAATTTACTAATTAAATTAACAGAAACTTAATTAAACTAACTAATTAGTAAAAGGTAGCCCACACGTCAGTGACCCAGGGGTGGTCAACCCCCCGGTCAAACAGGTCAAACCCGCCGGCAACGTGACACCGGCAAGGCCAAGTACGGCGGCGTGCTTCGGAAATCGTCTACGGGGCACGGCTCGAGCTGCGGCTAGGCGCGTTGGAAAGCTCTTGCCATTGCGCGTCGGATGGTGGTGGTCGCCGGACCTGGGGTGGCCGGAGACGACGGCTACAAGCTCGACGGCGGCGACCGGCGTCGGGCGTGTGTGGAGAAGCATCTACAGAGGCCTGGGCGTTGCGTGCGTAGTACCTATCGCATCTACGCGCTGCGGTGAGTGTGATGGACGGGTGCCAGTGACCAAATGGTCACCGGAACGTCACCGGCGGCGAGCACGGCGGCGGTGAGTTACGGTGATCAACGGAGCTACGGCCACATGGTGCAAACGAGGCGGAGAAGAGAGGGGAACGGCGTAGTGGCTCACTGCGGTGCTAACGAGCTCGACGGAGGGGTCGGGGATGCGCTGTAGCTTTGTAACGGCGGCGAGGTGCTCCGGTGATCCGAGGAAGGGGACGGCGGTGTGAGGACGTTGCAGGGCTTCCGGCGGCTCGTGGCTTAGCGAGGAGGAAGAGGACGACGCGGCGGATCTTCTGGACACACTCACGGGGCGAGGGGGTGGCTCTAAGTGCGGCTACGGCGAGCGGTGGCGACGGCGGCTCGGTGATGGAGGAGGAGAGAGCCAGGGGAGGGCAATGGAGACGAGGGGGAGAAGTGAGAGCGGTCGGGGCAGCTGCGTGGCGTCGCGGGGAGTCGTCCAGGCCGTCGGAATGCAGGCAGGCAGGGTGGAGGTGGCCGGACGCGTGCTGGCGCGCGGCGGCCACACGCGCGTCCTTCTGGCGCGAGGAGGAAGGCGACAGAAGAGGCTGTGGGCTGGGCCGGCCTGCTACAGGGCTGGGCCCGAGGTAAGTGCTTTCTCCCCTTTTTTTCTTTTTCCTATTTCTTTTTCTGTTTCATTTCTTTTGCAGCTTTGTTCAATTATTAAAAATGCCAAAACATTTTTATTACTCATGAAACTTGTCATGCCCACTGTATATAATATGAACAGTAGGAAACATTATAGTTCATGATTATTTGAGCATTTAAAATATTTTAAAGTATTTAAATGCCCAAATACAAATACCATATGATTTAATCCAAAGCCCTTGAGTGTCCTAGAAAAATGTGCACCATTTTTGGCAGAGGTTTAAGACCAAGGCAGAAATGATGAACATTTTTGAAGGGCATTTTGGGTACATTGGAAAATATTTTAACAAACCCTAGTTGTTAGGAGAGGGGTGCTGGGGTTTCTGTTAATCCCATTTCAAGTTTCTTTGAAAGTAAACATGATGTACACTCTAGCTAGGTACTAAAGCAAGTGCTAACTAGGGATGTGACAACTCACCCCCACTTAAAAGAATCGCGTCCCGAGATTCGGGTTCCTCCGGAAAGAGGGTGGGGTACTCAAGTCGAAGACGATCCTCCCTTTCCCAAGTAGCTTCACTCTCGGAATGATGTGACCATTGAACCTTGAGAAACTTGATATTGTGGCGTCGAGTGGTGCGCTCAGTTTGATCAAGAATACGAACGGGGTATTCTCGATATGTGAGATTGTCCTGGAGATCAAGCGTTTCGTGGTCCACTCCGCGGATAGGATCCGAGAAGCAACGCCTGAGTTGAGAAACGTGGAAAACATCATGAACTCTGGAGAGGTGCGGAGGTAGCTCCAATTGGTAGGCAACTTCTCCTCGTTTGGCAAGAATGCGAAAAGGACCAATGTAACGAGGGGCCAATTTGCCTTTGATACCGAAGCGATGGGTTCCCTTAAGAGGAGTAACCTGAGGGTAAGCCTTATCGCCGACTTCAAAAGTCACAACCTTATGATGACTATTATATTGGCTCTTCTGGCGAGACTGGGCTGTTTTCAATCTCTCACGAACGATGCGAACTTGTTCCTCTGCTTCCTGGATCATATCCGGACCAAAGAATTGTCTTTCCCCGGTCTCTGACCAGTTAAGAGGTGTTCGACACCTTCGTCCATATAGAACTTCGAAGGGAGCTTTGCCCAAGCTGGCTTGATAACTATTGTTATAAGCGAATTCGGCAAATGCAAGACATTTTTCCCATTCCATACCGAAAGAAATGACAGAGGCTCGAAGCATGTCTTCCAGAATTTGATTGACTCGTTCCACTTGACCACTTGACTGGGGATGGAAGGCGGTACTGAAGGAGAGATGAGTTCCCATAGCATTCTGGAAACTTTCCCAAAATCGTGATGTGAAAAGACTTCCACGGTCTGAGTTAATCTCCAATGGCACACCATGAAGTGATACTATCTGAGAGACATACAAATCTGCTAGCTGGCTAGCGGTAATACTCTCTCGAACAGGCAGGAAATGAGCTACTTTAGAGAGGCGGTCGATAACAACGAAGATAGCATTATTCCCTTTCCTGGTCCTGGGAAATCCGGTAATGAAGTCCATACCGACTTTGTCCTATTTCCATTCAGGAATAGCTAAAGGTTGAAGGGTGCCAGCAGGCCGTTGATGCTCTGCTTTGACTCGACGACAAACGTCACAGTTAGCAATGAATTGAGCGATTTCTCTCTTCATCCTAGTCCACCAGAATCTCTAGCGTAGATCCTGATACATTTTGGTACTACCGGGATGAATCGTGAGAGGAGATTCATGAGCCTCCTTAAGGATTAACTGCCGTAGATGGTGGTTCTTGGGAACCACTACACGGTTCTCAAAGAAAACAACACCTCGATCATCCATAGAGAAACTTTTAGCGAGTCCGCTAGCAATGTTCTCTTGGAGTCGGGATATACCTTTATCACGCTTTTGGGCAGCTATAACTTGATCCATAAGGGTAGGTTTCGCCACCAAGGTGGAAAGGAATCCTCGAGGAACAATGTGAAGGTTAAGCTTACGAAATTCCTCGTGGAGAAGTGGTTGACCTTGTTGTAACATTAAGTTGTTACAATATGACTTACGACTTAGTGCATCAGCCATGACATTGGCCTTTCCAGGGGTATAAGTGATTCCTAAGTCGTAGTCTGTGAGCAACTCAACCCAATGTCTTTGCCTGAGATTCAAATCCGGTTGGGTGAAGATATACTTCAAACTTTGATGATCAGTGAAGATTTCACAGCGATTACCAAGAAGGTAATGTCGCCATGTTTTAAGTGCACGGACTACAACTGCAAGCTCTAGATAATGAGTAGGATAGTTATCCTCGTGTGGACGCAACTGTCGAGATGCATATGCTATCACTTGACGATCTTGCATGAGTATGCAACCTAGTCCTTGTCGCGAGGCGTCGCAATAGATTATAAAATCCTTGGAAAAATCTGGTGGTACCAGTACAGGTGCAGATGTCAGGCGTCTTTTCAGTTCCTGAAATCTGGACTCGCACTATGGGGTCCACTCAAACTTTTTATCTTTCTTGAGGAGTTCAGTTAGAGGTTTGGCAACCTTGGAGAAATTCTCGACGAAGCGCCGGCAATAGCTCGCTAAGTCAAGAAAACTCCTAACTTGCTTGACCGATTCAGGGGGAGTCCAATCAAGGACGGCTTGAACTCGCTCGGGATTGACAGCAATACCCTTGCCAGAGATCACATGACCTAAATAGGTTACTTCTGGCAACCAAAATTCACAAATTTAGAGAATTTGGCATAAGGGCGGTGCTCTCGAAGTTTCGTCAATACCAGCCTTAAATGCTCGGCATGATCTTCCTTGTTCTTGGAATAGATGAGTATATCATCGAGGTATACCACGACGAATTTATCCAAATACTCCATGAATATAGAATTCATTAACCGAGAAAAGGTAGCTGGGGCATTGGTTAATCCAAAGGACATAATGGTGTACTCATATTGGCCATAACGAGTAACAAAAGCCATTTTAGGGATGTCCCTGTTCTTGATTTTGATTTGATGGTAGCCCAACCTCAAATCCATCTTAGAGAAGACTGAGGATCCAGCGAGCTGATCATACAGGTCGTTGATCCTGGGGAGCGGATACTTATTCTTTATGGTGACCAGATTGACAGGTCGGTAATCTACAACCATCCGCTCCGTTCCATCCTTCTTCTTGACGAAAATGACGGGGCAAGCCCAAGGGGAAGAACTAGGACGGATGAAACCTTTTTGCAAGGACTCATCGAGTTGTTTCTTTAGCTCAGCTAATTCTAGTGGTGCCATCTTATAAGGTCTCCTAGAGATTGGGACAGTTCCTGGGATAAGATCTATCACGAACTCGACATCTCTGTCAGGTGGAATTCCTGGCAGTTCTTCTGGAAAAACATTCGGGAAGTCACGGACTACCGGGATATCTTCGAGTTCTGGTAGAGGGCTGGCATTAAGAGAGTAGAGCTGACGCTCAACCATTCGGGTCAAGACATTGACTATCTTGCCGGATGGATGTGTAAGTTGAACGGCCCTAGTATAGCAATCAATTTTGGTGTAATGAGTTGTCATCCAATCCATACCCAAAATGATGTTTATGTCCGAGGACTTGAGAGCGATTAAAGATGCTAGGAAAACAAGTCTATCGACAAGGATTTCATTTCCATGGCTTACCCTAGAGGTTTGCCACTTTGAACCAGGAGTTTGAATAACCATGGAAGTAGGCATGTCACAAAAAGTCATGTTGTGCAATCGAGCATAGCTCTCAGATATGAACGAATGTGATGCTCCAGTATCGAAAAGAACAGATGCCGGATGGCAGTTTACGAGAAGCGTACCAATGACGACGTTAGGATCCTCATAAGCTTCTTTGGCAGAGACATAGTTGACATGACCACATGTAGTGGGGATAAGCTTGACATAATTCACCTTGCCGGTTGGTTTACCACGGCCAACGGGTTTTCTTGGTTGGTTCTGAGGACACTCACGCATGTAGTGCCCCGGTTCTCCACACTTGAAGCATGTCACAGTGGTGGTGCGTGGAGCAAAGTTGGAAGGTGGTCCTCCATAGGTCTTAGCAGGTGCAAACTGTTGAGTTGGGCGAGGCGCCTCATAGGATGGCCTCGGTGTGTACTTGGGTGGCAGAGCAGTGTTAGGAACCCACACACGACGCTTGTGAGAGCTAGAGCCGGATGAGGAACCAAAGTCTCGAGTATGCTTGCGGGTGACCTCGAAGTCGGTCTGGCCTGTTTCAGCACTGATAGCCTTGTTTACCAACTTCTGGAAGGAAGTGCACTCGTGCAGACGTAGATCTCGGCGGAGTTCAGGGCCGAGTCCCTTGCGGAACCTCGCCTGCTTCTTGGCATCGGTGGATACTTCCTCAGGTGCATAGCGTGCCAAGTTGCCAAACTCACGGCTATAGTCATCCACAGTTAACCGGCCCTGGGTGAAATTGCAGAATTCCTCCCGCTTGCGATCCATGAGACCTTCCGGAATGTGATGTTCACGGAATGCCACACTGAACTCAACCCAAGTAGTGATTTGGCCAGCAGGACGCATAGCTTCAAAGTTTTCCCACCAAAGACTGGCAGGGCCCTCCAGATGGTAGGCAGTGTAGGTAACCTTGTCCGCTTCGGCCACACGGGCCGAGTGTAGCTTATGGGTGATACTACGTAGCCAGTCATCAGCATCCAGAGGTTCAGTGGAGTGATGGAACTTCGGTGGACACATCTTGATAAAGTCATTGATTGACACCACGTCATTCCTCTGGCGGAACCCAGTGTTCTGCTCTATGCGTTCCAGCAGACGGTTGGTCTCCCTCTTGTTCCGTTCTGCTTCGAGCATAACTTCCGCCAAGGAGGGTGGCTGGGGCAGATTCCCATCTCTAGCCCCACTAGCCTCACCCTGCTCCTGAGCAGCAGGAGTGTTGCGAGTGTTGACCATCCTAGGAAAACAAAACAACGTTTTAGACAAGGATGGCAAAAATTTGACATAGAAGTGCAGAATGTAATGGATGACACGGAATGCAAGGATGTTCATCCGTACGACATGGTAATATAGAAACTGCTATATATACACCAGTGGTCATACACACCATACATAGTTCAGTACAAGCCAAGGCTAAAGTACAACTGCGGTGAAAGACGATACGTCCCATCAGAGGCATTCCAAGCTCCTATACATTATTTAACTACACCTCCGGAACTCAGTACACACTAAGTCATATTCCACAAGACGCGCAGGACTGTGGGAATACAACTACTACAATACTACTAAAACCACGGTCTAGCTCAGACATTCGCGTAGTAATCCTCGTAAAGATTACCACCATAGCCTGGAAGTGGAACAGACGGATCTTGGAACTCGCGAGCACTCGAAGGCTGTGGACCATAGGGACATGGATGTGGCCTTGGTCCCGATGCTGGTGGTAACCGACGCCCACGTGGAGGTGTAATACCCCCAACGTCACGCCAATCCATGCGATCAGGCAGACGAGTCCGCACGGGGTACAAATCCCGCATGTCCAGATATTCGGCGTGCACAGCAGGTGCAAGCCGTGTTAAAGTAGTCCAATGAGAGGCTCGAGTGTTATATAGCTCCATTCGGAGGGCACGGACCTCACGGTCCCTATCCTCCAGCATCTGAACAGTAGTCTGAAGCAGTGGCTCTTCATGAGCAGCATCAGTATACAGACCAGTGTAGTAGCCTTCCTCTCCGGGAAGTGAGGCTGGCATGTAACAGAACTCAGTGTTCAGCAACAGGGCATGCCTAGCACGGAGAATGGTCATCATCGAATAAGCGGCATCCTGCACTGCCATCTCGATGGTAACCCCGAGTCCATAAGACCAATGGATGGGGTCGTTAGCTCCAGGATATGAGGGGTATATCCGGACTGTGCAGAAATACTGACTCTGATTGAAATCCCGGTACTGTTCCTTGATACGTCCAAAACGTATCTATAATTCCTGCTTGCTCCATGCCACTTTTGGGTGATATTGCTATGATATTCATACACTTCCATACACTTTTGATCATATTTGGACTAACTTACTAATCCAGTGCACCCCAGTGCCAGTTTCTGTTTTCGGCTGTTTTTGTATTCCAGGTTTTCACGTTTCGAGAACTGCCCAGAAAAATCCAGAAAAAATATATAAAAAATCAGCGAACCGGAAACAACACTGCGTCCGAAGGGCAACCTGGGGGGGGGGGGGC
>LR738711.1:931036960-931061167 GCA_902687465.1 Secale cereale | reverse complement strand
GGGGGGGGCACCTCGGCCCCCCGAGAGTCCCCCGGTGCCCTACTTTGGCATATATTTAAAGGACTCTCCGAAACACTTGAAACATGACTTCTTTTCGCGATCCCATCTCTGTTCCGCCGCCGCCGCCGCTTCCAAGATCGGGAGCACCAGGAGAACTCTTCCCGGCACCCTGCCGGAGGGGAGGATCACCACCGGGAGCTTCTCCACCACCATGGACGCCTCCCGGATGACTCGTGAGTAGTCTCCCTTGGACCATGAGTCCATGACCAGTAGCTATGTGATGTTCTCCTCCCGTTCTTGTGCTTCACTAATTAGTCCTCGTGAGCTGCCCTACATGATCGAGGCACCTATGTAATCCTTATGCTGTTGCTATGTTCAGTTTGCTGGGATCCGATGGATTATGAGATTATGTTCAGATTGATCTTGAGTAATATATTTGATTCACCTCTTTTATATTTTAGTTCATAAGTAATTCTTGCATGTTCTCCGTTGTTATTTATTGCTTTGGCCGAGTAGTAAGTAGTGACTCCAAGAGGGCACGTTATGCTCGATTGTGGGTTCATGCCCCTCGATGACTAGCTTGAGTGACAGAAACATGAGTCTAGGGGATGTGCTGTTGCCACAAGGGGGAAAACAACGGTGCTTGTGCCCGCGGGTGCAAGGATTGTTTACTTTATGCAAAGTTCTTTTAATGCAGTTGTCTGTTGCATTGAGTTTACACTATGGGTGGGACTCGCAACTTAATACCAGCGAGATGTTCTGGATAGATATCTCAAGGTGGATGATTAGTAGTAGATATTGATGGATTTCGGTCTACTTACTTTGGCGTACCGCCCATGCTTTGAACCTCAACCTTTCTTGCAATGTAATTAGCATTTGTATGCTCTCGTGGGTCCTGTCAATTGCCCAGCTGTAATTTGTTTACCTCACATAGCTGTTTTATCGTCTTTTGGGAGAGAGACATCACTAGTGAACATCATGAGACTCCGTTCCATATTACCATCATTGATCACATCCACTATTTACTTTTCGTTATTTACTTACTATTGCAAAACACTATCTATCACTACTATCATATTGCTTTTAACCCTTTGTGAACTACAAGGCCGGAGGGATTGACAACCTCTCTGTACTCGTTGGGAGCAAAGTTATTTGTATCTGTGTGCAGGTCCACGTTGATTGCTAATTGCGCCGTTAGCAATTGACACCTACTTGTTGAAGCTAGGAGTCTCTGGGGATTCGATCATTGGCATCTTTGCTAGGGGAAAACACTTCTACTTACTGCATCTTACACCTTCCACTTGGGGTAACCAACGAGGGGTTTGAGGCCCATCAAGGAGTATTTTCTGGCGCCGTTGCTGGGGACTCCACTCTTCAGGATAGGGGAGTTGCATGCTATCTTTTACCTTTGCTTTTTAGTCTTGTTAGTTTACCTTTTATTTTTGCTTTAGTTCCTTTTTATCGAAAATCACAAAAATAGTTATCTTGCTTGCTTGCTACTATGGGTTCTACCAAAAACACTAAATGGGAGGAGTACACCCCTACTTCCATTGCCCCACTTATCTCTGACGGGGTTTACAAAAAAAGATAAACCTTGTGATTACACTAGTTATGACGGAGAGTTATGCCCATGGCATGGACTCCCAGGAAAAAAGTATGAGCCTCAGTTTAAAATTGCTCCTAAGCTTCCCGAAACTTGGGAAGATGTTCAAACTCTTATAATAGAGAGCGAATTAAACAAAGAGGATGACACTACAATTCTGCCCATTAATGATAAAATTGATTTTGATAATTGTAGTATTTCAGAAGTTGTCGCCTTTCTACAAGGAATGGCCAAGGATCCCAACACTAGCACGCTTAATCTTGCCTTCACAGAGCATATCACTAATGCTCTCATCAAAGCTAGGGAGGAGAAACTTAGAGTAGAAGCCTCCATACCTAGAAAGCTAGGAGATGGTTGGGATTCTATGATTAAAATTAAGATAAACAACTTCTCATGCTTTGCTTTATGTGATATTGTAGCTAGTACTTCCATTATGCCCAAAAGACTATATGATATGCTTAAATTAAAATCTTATGATTCTTGTTCTTTTGGTGTTCGTCTCGTTGATTCTTCCATAAAGAAACCTTTGGGGAGGATCGATGATGTTCTTATTGTTGTCAATGATAATTATGTGCCCGTTGATTTCACTATTATGGATATTGAATGTGATCCTTCATGTCCAATTATTTTGGGACGTCCCTTTTTGCGCACCGTCGGTGCTGTCATTGACATGAAAGAGGGTAATATAAAATTTCAGTTTCCTCTCAAGAAAGGGATGGAACACTTCCCTCGTAAGAAGGTCAAGTTACCTTTTGAGTCCGTTGTACGGGCTAGTTATTCTTTTACTCTTGATAAAACTTGATCTATGCATTATGCCTAGCTTAAAGGCATAAAAGAAAGCGCTTTTGGGAGGCAGCCCACATGAATAAATTTTTTGCTTTTGTTGTGTCATGATGTTGTTTACTGCTGTAGCATCATCATTGTATCTTTGCTTTTCATATTTGTGCCAAGTATAGCCTCTTATTGCTAGAAAGTTCAAAAGTTGTGAGGTGCTGTCCAGGAAACAGATTCTGTCCTTGGATAGAAAATTTCGTATAAAATCACCAGATCATATTTTTGGTCTGAAGTTTTTTGACAGCGTTCTCTATATAATTGTCTTTCGTGCATCAGTTCTGAGTTTTTTGATTTGAGTTGCAGAAGTATCCCGAACAGGTCAATTACTGCCTGCTGTTCTGTTTTTCACAGATTCTGTCCTGTTTTGCCTTACCTTCACTTTGCAAATTAAGAACTTGCTTTTTCTTTGCAAAAACCTTTTGGCAATCTTGAGAAACAGTAGAACTTCAAGAATATCTTTATTTCCAGCAAGGTATAATTATTTTATTAAGGGTACTAACCTCGCTAATCAGATTATGATGAGTTGTGTATGAAGGGAGTTTTCAAGTGTGCGAGGGAAGATGATAAAAAGATTCAGGAGTGTCAAGCGCTCAAGCTTGGGGATGCCCCCGTGCACCCCCAAGAAATATTCAAGGAGACTCAAGCGTCTAAGCTTGGGGATGTCCCCGTGCATCCCCTTCTCCATCAACATTATCAGTTCGTCTTTCGTTTCGCTATATTTTTATCACTTCATATGTTATGTGCTATGCTTGGAGCGTCTTGCTTTTAGTTTTCTTTTTTTAGTTTTTCATAACGAGACGGAACCCAACATTCCTTTATGTGGGAGAGAAACACGCTCCACTTCTACCTAGAACATTACATAGAATTTTCATGTCTATCTATGCTGTGTGTGTTCTTTGTCTTTTAATAGCTACTATCGTGCTCTGCTCTTAGTATTCATGCTTATCTTTTCAAGAGCTTTTATTTAGTTGGTTGCTTGAACTCTCTTTAATTACCATGCTCACATTATTAAGAGAGTTTGCTTCCGTTGCATGGGTTAATGTGTCTATGATAAAGATGCTACTTTCATGATGGTGCTTAGTAGTTCAGGTTTTCTTTTGGTTAATCTCAAATAGCTAGGGGGTTCCCAATGTGTTATTGGAGTGCCAACTTGGTTTGTTTGCCTATGATGTGGTATGGTTTAGTAGTATCTTCCTTCGAGAATTTATCTTGATTGACTTGGCGTATGCTCACGCATATTCAAGACTGTAAAGAAAGTCTGTCAAGCCTTGATGATCTTTTGTTTCTAAGTAGCGATATAACTACCATGCCTGATTCAATATTGCTTTGTCGCTCTGCATGATTATGACCGTCATTGCTCTCTTAGTTGGTCGCTCCCAGTCTTTTGCTAACCTCCACCTGCACTAAGCAAACTAACCATGCAATACATAGCTCATGGGAAAGTAGCCTAAAAACTATTGTGGTAAAGAATATGTTGCCTATGTATCTTATTTCTTATGAGTTGCTTGCTGAGCGGTAACCATGTTTCTGGGGACGCCATCAACTGTCACACTTTTGTTGAATATCATGTGAGTTGCTATGCATGTTCGTCTTGTCTGAAGTAAGGGTGATTTACCGTGGGTTGAATTAATATGCATATTGTTAGAGAAGAACATTGGGCCGCCAACCAAAGCCATGCATCATGGTGGAAGTTTTAGCTTGGACCTTAATCCTCAATCTCTCATGAGAATATGCTTATGCATTAAAGAGGAGTCCATCATCTATTTTCTATGTTGTCCCGATATGGATGTCCTCAAGTTGAGATCTATCAAAAACGAGAAATCAAATGCGATCTATCTCCTTGGACCTTTGTACAGGTGGCATAGAGGTACCCCTTTGTGACACTTGGTTAAAACATATGCAATGCAATGATAACCCATGGGGATCCGAGCTAATTAGGACAAGGAGCGAGCACTATTGGTATTCGATGCATGAGGCTTGCAACTTATAAGATGTTTTATGCATGACACATATGAAGTACTACTACCGTTGACACAATTGCTTCCATGTTTTCAAATAAAAAGCTTTAGCACTTAACCTTCTCTTTACCTTTATGTTGAAGCACCAACTACTGAGAGCATGATTGTCATTCTGAGTGTAATGTGCATTGTCCCAAAGTAGCATTGTCTTTTGCATGATTGTGATATCGTTTATTCTGAAATGATTGTATCTAGTCATCACTTAAACCTTGAAGGTGCCCCTGCACTTATGTTTTGCATCACTAAAGGGGGCAAGCTAGATATCACTTTATCATATTTGCACATCATGTTCATTGCAAATCTTTTTGATGTTTCAGTTTCATGTTGTAAAACTTTCAGTCATTTGTGATTTTCTCTTGAGGCAACTTAATTACTATAGAATCATTGTCTCAGTAAGCTTTTGTCATATGACTATGAGAAAGTCCTATATGGTTAATAGCATGTCACCACAGAAATTATTCTTGTTATCATTTACCTACTCGAGGACGAGCAGGAATTAAGCTTGGGGATGTTGATACGTCCAAAACGTATCTATAATTTCTGCTTGCTCCATGCCACTTTTGGGTGATATTGCTATAATATTCATACACTTTCGATCATATTTGGACTAACTTACTAATCCAGTGCACCCCAGTGCCAGTTTCTGTTTTCGGCTGTTTTTGTATTTCAGGTTTTCACGTTTCGAGAACTGCCCAGAAAAATCCAGAAAAATTATATAAAAAATCAGCGATACGGAAACAACACTGCGTCCGAAGGGCAACCTGGGGGGGGCACAGGGGCTCCAGGCGCCCTGTGGGCGCCCCCCCCCCCCTGGGCCGCGCCGGGGGGGCGCCTCGGCCCCCCGAGAGTCCCCCGGTGCCCTACTTTGGCATATATTTAAAGGACTCTCCGAAACCCTCGAAACAGGACTTCTTTTCGCGATCCCATCTCTGTTCCGCCGCCGCCGCCGCTTCCAAGATCGGGAGCACCAGGAGAACTCTTCCCGGCACCCTGCCGGAGGGGAGGATCACCACCGGGAGCTTCTCCACCACCATGGACGCCTCCCGGATGACTCGTGAGTAGTCTCCCTTGGACCATGAGTCCATGACCAGTAGCTATGTGATGTTCTCCTCCCGTTCTTGTGCTTCACTAATTAGTCCTCGTGAGCTGCCCTACATGATCGAGGCACCTATGTAATCCTTATGCTGTTGCTATGTTCAGTTTGCTGGGATCCGATGGATTATGAGATTATGTTCAGATTGATCTTGAGTAATATATTTGATTCACCTCTTTTATATTTTAGTTCATAAGTAATTCTTGCATGTTCTCCGTTGTTATTTATTGCTTTTGCCGAGTAGTAAGTAGTGACTCCAAGAGGGAACGTTATGCTCGATTGTGGGTTCATGCCCCTCGATGACTAGCTTGAGTGACAGAAACATGAGTCGGGGATGTGCTGTTGCCACAAGAGGGAAAACAACGGTGCTTGTGCCCGCGGGTGCAAGGATTGTTTACTTTATGCAAAGTTCTTTTAATGCAGTTGTCTATTGCATTGAGTTTACACTATGGGTGGGACTCACAACTTAATACCAGCGAGATGTTCTGGATAGATATCTCAAGGTGGATGATTAGTAGTAGATATTGATGGATTTCGGTCTACTTACTTTGGCGTACCGCCCATGCTTTTAACCTCAACCTTTCTTGCAATGTAATCAGCATTTGTATGCGCTCGTGGGTCCTGTCAATTGCCCAGCTGTAATTTGTTTACCTCACATAGCTGTTTTATCGTCTTTTGGGAGAGAGACATCACTAGTGAACATCATGAGACTCCGGTCCATATTACCATCATTGATCACATCCACTATTTACTTTTCGTTATTTACTTACTATTGCAAAACACTATCTATCACTACTATCATATTGCTTTTAACCCTTTGTGAACTACAAGGCCGGAGGGATTGACAACCTCTCTGTACTCGTTGGGAGCAAAGTTATTTGTATCTGTGTGCAGGTCCACGTTGATTGCTAATTGCGCCGTTCGCAATTGACACCTACTTGTTGAAGCTAGGAGTCTCTGGGGATTCGATCCTTGGCATCTTTGCTAGGGGAAAACACTTCTACTTACTGCATCTTACACCTTCCACTTGGGGTAACCAACGAGGGGTTCGAGGCCCATCAAGGAGTATTTTCTGGCGCCGTTGCTGGGGACTCCACTCTTCAGGATAGGGGAGTTGCATGCTATCTTTTACCTTTGCTTTTTAGTCTTGTTAGTTTACCTTTTATTTTTGCTTTAGTTCCTTTTTATCGAAAATCACAAAAATAGTTATCTTGCTTGCTTGCTACTATGGGTTCTACCAAAAACACTAAATGGGAGGAGTACACCCCTACTTCCATTGCCCCACTTATCTCTGACGGGGTTTACAAAAAAGATAAACCTTGTGATTACACTAGTTATGACGGAGAGTTATGCCCATGGCATGGACTCCCAGGAAAAAAGTATGAGCCTCAGTTTAAAATTGCTCCTAAGCTTCCCGAAACTTGGGAAGATGTTCAAACTCTTATAATAGAGAGCGAATTAAACAAAGAGGATGACACTACAATTCTGCCCATTAATGATAAAATTGATTTTGATAATTGTAGTATTTCAGAAGTTGTCGCCTTTCTACAAGGAATGGCCAAGGATCCCAACACTAGCACGCTTAATCTTGCCTTCACAGAGCATATCACTAATGCTCTCATCAAAGCTAGGGAGGAGAAACTTAGAGTAGAAGCCTCCATACCTAGAAAGCTAGGAGATGGTTGGGATTCTATGATTAAAATTAAGATAAACAACTTCTCATGCTTTGCTTTATGTGATATTGTAGCTAGTACTTCCATTATGCCCAAAAGACTATATGATATGCTTAAATTAAAATCTTATGATTCTTGTTCTTTTGGTGTTCGTCTCATTGATTCTTCCATAAAGAAACCTTTGGGGAGGATCGATGATGTTCTTATTGTTGTCAATGATAATTATGTGCCCGTTGATTTCACTATTATGGATATTGAATGTGATCCTTCATGTCCAATTATTTTGGGACGTCCCTTTTTGCGCACCGTCGGTGCTGTCATTGACATGAAAGAGGGTAATATAAAATTTCAGTTTCCTCTCAAGAAAGGGATGGAACACTTCCCTCGTAAGAAGGTCAAGTTACCTTTTGAGTCCGTTGTACGGGCTAGTTATTCTTTTACTCTTGATAAAACTTGATCTATGCATTATGCCTAGCTTAAAGGCATAAAAGAAAGCGCTTTTGGGAGGCAGCCCACATGAATAAATTTTTTGCTTTTGTTGTGTCTTGATGTTGTTTACTGCTGTAGCATCATCATTGTATCTTTGCTTTTCATATTTGTGCCAAGTATAGCCTCTTATTGCTAGAAAGTTCAAAAGTTGTGAGGTGCTGTCCAGGAAACAGATTCTGTCCTTGGATAGAAAATTTCGTATAAAATCACCAGATCATATTTTTGGTCTGAAGTTTTTCGACAGCGTTCTCTAT
The DNA here is from genome assembly GCA_902687465.1 of Secale cereale. NCBI lineage: Eukaryota > Viridiplantae > Streptophyta > Magnoliopsida > Poales > Poaceae > Secale > Secale cereale. The sequence continues at coordinate 931,053,203 of LR738711.1, read as the reverse complement.
ATAATTGTCTTTCGTGCGTCAGTTCTGAGTTTTTTGATTTGAGTTGCAGAAGTATCCCGAACAGGTCAATTACTGCCTGCTGTTCTGTTTTTCACAGATTCTGTCCTGTTTTGCCTTACCTTCACTTTGCAAATTAAGAACTTGCTTTTTCTTTGCAAAAACCTTTTGGCAATCTTGAGAAACAGTAGAACTTCAAGAATATCTTTATTTCCAGCAAGGTATAATTATTTTATTAAGGGTACTAACCTCGCTAATCAGATTATGATGAGTTGTGTATGAAGGGAGTTTTCAAGTGTGCGAGGGAAGATGATAAAAAGATTCAGGAGTGTCAAGCGCTCAAGCTTGGGGATGCCCCCGTGCACCCCCAAGAAATATTCAAGGAGACTCAAGCGTCTAAGCTTGGGGATGTCCCCGTGCATCCCCTTCTCCATCAACATTATCAGTTCGTCTTTCGTTTCGCTATATTTTTATCACTTCATATGTTATGTGCTATGCTTGGAGCGTCTTGCTTTTAGTTTTCTTTTTTTAGTTTTTCATAACGAGTCGGAACCCAACATTCCTTTATGTGGGAGAGAAACACGCTCCACTTCTACCTAGAACATTACATAGAATTTTCATGTCTATCTATGCTGTGTGTGTTCTTTGTCTTTTAATAGCTACTATCGTGCTCTGCTCTTAGTATTCATGCTTATCTTTTCAAGAGCTTTTATTTAGTTGGTTGCTTGAACTCTCTTTAATTACCATGCTCACATTATTAAGAGAGTTTGCTTCCGTTGCATGGGTTAATGTGTCTATGATAAAGATGCTACTTTCATGATGGTGCTTAGTAGTTCAGGTTTTCTTTTGGTTAATCTCAAATAGCTGGGGGGTTCCCAATGTGTTATTGGAGTGCCAACTTGGTTTGTTTGCCTATGATGTGGTATGGTTTAGTAGTATCTTCCTTCGAGAATTTATCTTGATTGACTTGGCGTATGCTCACGCATATTCAAGACTGTAAAGAAAGTCTGTCAAGCCTTGATGATCTTTTGTTTCTAAGTAGCGATATAACTACCATGCCTGATTCAATATTGCTTTGTCGCTCTGCATGATTATGACCGTCATTGCTCTCTTAGTTGGTCGCTCCCAGTCTTTTGCTAACCTCCACCTGCACTAAGCAAACTAACCATGCAATACATAGCTCATGGGAAAGTAGCCTAAAAACTATTGTGGTAAAGAATATGTTGCCTATGTATCTTATTTCTTATGAGTTGCTTGCTGAGCGGTAACCATGTTTCTGGGGACGCCATCAACTGTCACACTTTTGTTGAATATCATGTGAGTTGCTATGCATGTTCGTCTTGTCTGAAGTAAGGGTGATTTACCGTGGGTTGAATTAATATGCATATTGTTAGAGAAGAACATTGGGCCGCCAACCAAAGCCATGCCTCATGGTGGAAGTTTTAGCTTGGACCTTAATCCTCAATCTCTCATGAGAATATGCTTATGCATTAAAGAGGAGTCCATCATCTATTTTCTATGTTGTCCCGGTATGGATGTCCTCAAGTTGAGATCTATCAAAAACGAGAAATCAAATGCGATCTATCTCCTTGGACCTTTGTACAGGTGGCATAGAGGTACCCCTTTGTGACACTTGGTTAAAACATATGCAATGCAATGATAACCCATGGGGATCCGAGCTAATTAGGACAAGGAGCGAGCACTATTGGTATTCGATGCATGAGGCTTGCAACTCATAAGATGTTTTATACATGACACATATGAAGTACTACTACCGTTGACACAATTGCTTCCATGTTTTCAAATAAAAAAAAAGCTTTAGCACTTAACCTTTCTTTTACCTTTATGTTGAAGCACCAACTACTGAGAGCATGATTGTCATTCTGAGTGTAATGTGCATTGTCCCAAAGTAGCATTGTCTTTTGCATGATTGTGATATCGTTTATTCTGAAATCATTGTATCTAGTCATCACTTAAACCTTGAAGGTGCCCTTGCATTTATGTTTTGCATCACTAAAGGGGGCAAGCTAGATATCACTTTATCATATTTGCACATCATGTTCATTGCAAATCTTTTTGATGTTTCAGTTTCATGTTGTAAAACTTTCAGTCATTTGTGATTTTCTCTTGAGACAACTTAATTACTATAGAATCATTGTCTCAGTAAGCTTTTGTCATATGGCTATGAGAAAGTCTTATATGGTTAATAGCATGTCACCACAGAAATTATTCTTGTTATCATTTACCTACTCGAGGACGAGCAGGAATTAAGCTTGGGGATGTTGATACGTCCAAAACGTATCTATAATTTCTGCTTGCTCCATGCCACTTTTGGGTGATATTGCTATGATATTCATACACTTCCATACACTTTTGATCATATTTGGACTAACTTACTAATCCAGTGCACCCCAGTGCCAGTTTCTGTTTTCGGCTGTTTTTGTATTCCAGGTTTTCACGTTTCAAGAACTGCCCAGAAAAATCCAGAAAAAATATATAAAAAATCAGCGAACCGGAAACAACACTGCGTCCGAAGGGCAACCTGGGGGGGGGGCACAGGGGCTCCAGGCGCCCTGTGGGCGCGCCCCCCCTGGGCCGCGCCGGGGGGGCGCCTCGGCCCCCCGAGAGTCCCCCGGTGCCCTACTTTGGCATATATTTAAAGGACTCTCCGAAACCCTCGAAACAGGACTTCTTTTCGCGATCCCATCTCTGTTCCGCCGCCGCCGCCGCTTCCAAGATCGGGAGCACCAGGAGAACTCTTCCCGGCACCCTGCCGGAGGGGAGGATCACCACCGGGAGCTTCTCCACCACCATGGACGCCTCCCGGATGACTCGTGAGTAGTCTCCCTTGGACCATGAGTCCATGACCAGTAGCTATGTGATGTTCTCCTCCCGTTCTTGTGCTTCACTAATTAGTCCTCGTGAGCTGCCCTACATGATCGAGGCACCTATGTAATCCTTATGCTGTTGCTATGTTCAGTTTGCTGGGATCCGATGGATTATGAGATTATGTTCAGATTGATCTTGAGTAATATATTTGATTCACCTCTTTTATATTTTAGTTCATAAGTAATTCTTGCATGTTCTCCGTTGTTATTTATTGCTTTGGCCGAGTAGTAAGTAGTGACTCCAAGAGGGAACGTTATGCTCGATTGTGGGTTCATGCCCCTCGATGACTAGCTTGAGTGACAGACATGAGTAGGGGATGTGCTGTTGCCACAAGAGGGAAAACAACGGTGCTTGTGCCCGCGGGTGCAAGGATTGTTTACTTTATGCAAAGTTCTTTTAATGCAGTTGTCTGTTGCATTGAGTTTACACTATGGGTGGGACTCACAACTTAATACCAGCGAGATGTTCTGGATAGATATCTCAAGGTGGATGATTAGTAGTAGATATTGATGGATTTCGGTCTACTTACTTTGGCGTACCGCCCATGCTTTGAACCTCAACCTTTCTTGCAATGTAATCAGCATTTGTATGCGCTCGTGGGTCCTGTCAATTGCCCAGCTGTAATTTGTTTACCTCACATAGCTGTTTTATCGTCTTTTGGGAGAGAGATATCACTAGTGAACATCATGAGACTCCGGTCCATATTACCATCATTGATCACATCCACTATTTACTTTCCGTTATTTACTTACTATTGCAAAACACTATCTATCACTACTATCATATTGCTTTTAACCCTTTGTGAACTACAAGGCCAGAGGGATTGACAACCTCTCTGTACTCGTTGGGAGCAAAGTTATTTGTATCTGTGTGTAGGTCCACGTTGATTGCTAATTGCGCCGTTAGCAATTGACACCTACTTGTTGAACCTAGGAGTCTCTGGGGATTCGATCCTTGGCATCTTTGCTAGGGGAAAACACTTGTACTTACTGCATCTTACACCTTCCACTTGGGGTAACCAACGAGGGGTTCGAGGCCCATCATTCCTCCACGGTGTACTCAGGATACCAGCGATAACCGGTCTCAGTCAGCACACGGACTAGCATGGCCGTGTGACCGGGCACATTAATGCACCAAGTCAAACGAACCACTTGGTGAGGGATGCGGCCAGACATCTGAAACATGGAATAATGCAAAGGCATTAGTGTTTCTGGAAGAAATCGGGCAACATAACAACTGTAAATGCTCAAACAAGGATTTGAGACATCATACAATGATAGCATAGCCACTCAACAATCCATATCAAGGTTCCGGTCCAACAATTATCATACTAAAAGGATAGAAACTGAACTGAGGCTTGAAACCAACAATCCTAAGAGTCTACAGATTAGTAACACGTGAACCTAATAAGGATAAGAGGCCTAGTCCTAAATCCCCGTAAAAAGAATAGACTGACTCAGATCAGAAGGGCATAAGGTAAAGGAGTAAAAAGAGCCTTACGTTCCCTTCCACAATCAATTCCCCTACATATAACTAAGAAATTTTCTAGACTCAACATCGACCAGTTTGGCTTGAGAAACCTACAGGCAGTCCAGCTCTGATGCCAACGCTGTCAGGACCCCGATCCTAAGTCACACCGATCTAGCTGTAACACGTCATATCACTTTGCGGCCTCACGCACGGTAACCCCACGGGTGCCACCTTACCTGGCCCGGGACCGTTTGCGCATTTTGGCACACGTATATGACAGTGTCGCTAGCATCCATATGACAGAGAACCCGGGCCGACATGGCTAGTTATAAACCAAAAGTGGCACTAGATTACAGAGACATGCATCCATGACCCAGCAACGAACGTGTCGGTCATCAACGTATGAACCCAAGTCGTAGCAAGCTACATGGACTTAAAGGAACAACGCGTGACATTTCCCCTAAGGGACAGACACAGGAACGAAGAAGGACACATGCCGGCCAGCCTACGTGTTCCGAGCAGTAGCAAGCTACCAAGGCTCATTGGAATCACTAGGAGGCATTTCCCTGTAAGGTAGGCTACCAAAGGAAAACAACTATGTGTCGGATCCCACACATACCAAGCATTTCAATCATACACGCAATATGCTCAATATGTGCAAATACAACATTGCATCACAACAGAACTCTATGACTCAAAGTACTTTATTTAAAAGGCTCCAAGAGCCATACATAACATATCCATACAAGTAGGGGTCACATGACCCAACACACAAGTCATACAGTCATACAAGCACAAGCGGAAGCTACATGTCTGAGTACAGACAACTTAGAAAATAAAACAGGCTTGGTGTAGCCTGGCTATCTACAAGGCCCTTCACAAGCTCCAGATCTCCGTCTGGGTGTCAAGCTACTCGTCGACGTCAACGTCTATGTAGAACCCATCAGCAGGGGCAGGGTTCTCCTCTGCAACATTTATTAAGCAAACATGAGTACAAAGGTACTCAGCAAGTCTTACCACAGAACCTATCATACATGCAACATTATCAAGGGGGGGGGGTAGTGGAGTTCATAGCAGAAAGCCAGCTTTGACTCTTGGCTAACCTATACTACAACTCTCAACAGATTGCAAGATGTTATTACGAACACGAGTCCTCTACTCACCACATCAATACACTACCGGGGATCCTCTTCCGTCATCCTACGGAAGGCCATCCACGTCACTCACACTTATCTTGAGGCTTTTAGTAGTATCCATCAACTTGTCTATGAACTGTAAGAGTAACCAAGTAGTCCGTACCGCGAACAACGGCTATTCGAATAGATTGATAACCCTGTAGGGGTGTACTTCTTCACACATGTTTTCACCACTTAGCGTCTGCACACGACATGTGCTCGCCAAACTTCAAGCGAAAGCCGACGTGGGTGTACACCATGACCTAACCAACCACTCAAGTCTCTCGTCCAGGTTTATCGCCTATTTGGGTTCCATCCGTGGGGAGATCCGACCGGGGTGTCGCTCACGGCCCCAAACGATGTGTACAGGGTTCCCGAGTCACCAAACGGGCAACCGGTACACCGTGCCACGTACCTATCGCATCACAGCCCACCCCGAGGGTCAGCGCTGTGCACGACCTCCAGTAAACTATAAACACCAGAAACTAGTTGCAACTCCTGGACAGAGTTCAAGGGCAGTCAATAAGTCGAGCGGGGTCATATTTCAGGGCTCAATGTGTGGTAGTAACTGTAACTTGGGTCACACACACACAGATCTCGGGTCCTATGGACGATTCTAATGAAACAACCCACCACGTACTCCTACATGGCCTTTCATCGATACCTTTACCAAGCGTATTCCACACTTCCTTCTCTTTATCGGTATGATCATTTCACTCTGATCCATCACCCAGATGAACCAGACCAGACACAACTCTAAACATAGCAGGCAACATAAACAAATAGCATGGTGGATCACACATCACATGGCTCAATCAACTCCTACACATGCTAGTGGGTTTCAACTATTTACTGTGGCAATGACAGGTCATGCAAGGGAATAGGGTTCATCTACCGCAACAAGTAGCAGTTCACACGTTGTTGCCTTAATGCAGTAAAAGAGAGCAGGAGCGAGAAGATTGGGTTTGTATCGGAATGATCAATGATTGCTTGCCTGACAAAGTAGTTGTCGGGTACTGCTCTTCAACTGGATACGCAGCAGTATCCTCGGGAGCAAGACCTAACACAGAGAATACCGGCGATACAATCATTAACAAACAAATGCAACAATATGATGCATGCTCATGACATGGCAAGATGCATGTGTGTTGGCTAATGCAACTAAAACCAGAAGGGTTTGAGCCTATTTGAATCAAAGATTCAAATTGGCATTTTAGCTATTATTTAAATAAGTGCATTATCATGTTTGATGTATACAGCAAGGTTAACTTACTCAAACATGCATGAAACCAGTGCCATTGGAAAGATTGGATTTTTCTGATCATTTTTCATATATAAATCTTTTCCATCTGAGCTATGGTTGATTTTATATGATTTTTAGAAGTTTTGGGTATTTTCTGGAATTTCCTGAATTATTTTTAATCTAAAAATCCCAGAAAACCTTTACTGTGTCAGCATGACATCATGCTGACGTCAGTCAGTCAACAGGAGCTAGTCCAAGTCAAACATGACATGTGGGCCCTGCATGTCAGTGTCACAGCTAATTAACTAAGTTAATTAGAGTTAAACTAAAACTAATTAGCTTTCAGTGGGGCCTGGGCCCACGGGTCAGTGACTAAATTAATTTAGTAATTAAATTAACAGAAACTTAATTAAACTAACTAATTAGTAAAAGGTGGCCCACACGTCAGTGACCCAGGGGTGGTCAACCCCCCGGTCAAACAGGTCAAACCCGCCGGCGACGTGACGCCGGCGAGGCCAAGTACGGCGGCGTGCTTCGGAAATCGTCTACGGGGCATGGCTCGAGCTGCGGCTAGGCGCGTTGGAAAGCACTTGCCATTGCGCGTCGGATGGTGGTGGTCGCCGGACCTGGGGTGGCCGCAGACGACTGCTACAAGCTCGACGGCGGCGACCGGCGTCGGGCGTGTGTGGAGAAGCAGCTACAGAGGCCTGGGTGTTGCGTGTGCAGTACCTATCGCATCTACGCGCTGTGGTGAGTGTGATGGACGGGTGCCAGTGACCAAATGGTCACCGGAACGTCACCGGCGGCGAGCACGGCGGCGGTGAGTTACGGTGATCAACGGAGCGACGGCCACATGGTGCAAACGAGGCGGAGAAGAGAGGGGAACGGCGTAGTGGCTCACTGCGGTGCTAACGAGCTCGGCGGAGGGGTCGGGGACGCGCTGTAGCTTCGTAACGGCGGCGAGGTGCTCCGGCGATCCGAGGAAGGTGACGGCGGCGTGAGGACGTTGCAGGGCTTCCGGCGGCTCATGGCTCAGCGAGGAGGAAGAGGACGACACGGCGGATCTTCTGGACACACTCACAGGGCGAGGGGGTGGCTCTAAGTGCGGCTACGGCGAGCGGCGGCGACGGCGGCTCGGTGATGGAGGAGGAGAGAGCCAGGGGAGGGCGATGGAGACGAGGGGAGAAGTGAGAGCGGTCGGGGCAGCTGCGTGGCGTCGCGGGGAGTCGTCCAGGCCGTCGGAATGCAGGCAGGCAGGGTGGAGGTGGCCGGACGCGTGCCGGCGCGCGGCGGCCACGCGCGCGTCCTTCTGGCGCGAGGAGGAAGGCGACAGAAGAGGCTGTGGGCTGGGCCGGCCTGCTACAGGGCTGGGCCCGAGGTAAGTGCTTTCTCCCTTTTTTTCTTTTTTCTTTTTCCTATTTCTTTTTCTGTTTCATTTCTTTTGCAGCTTTGTTCAATTATTAAAAATGCCAAAACATTTTTATTACTCATGAAACTTGTCATGCCCACTGTATATAATATGAACAGTAGGAAACATTATAGTTCTAGATTATTTGAGCATTTAAAATATTTTAAAGTATTTAAATGCCCAAATACAAATACCATATGATTTAATCCAAAGCCCTTGAGCGTCCAAGAAAAATGTGTACCATTTTTGGCAGAGGTTTAAGACCAAGGCAGAAATGATGAACATTTTTTAAGGGCATTTTGGGTACATTGGAAAATATTTTAACAAACCCTAGTTGTTAGGAGAGGGGTGCTGGGGTTTCTGTTAATCCCATTTCAAGTTTCTTTGAAAGTAAACATGATGCACACTCTAGCTAGGTACTAAAGCAAGTGCTAACTAGGGATGTGACAATTTGTCACTCCGAGTGTCGGAGAGGTATCTCTGGGCCCTCTCGGTAATGCACATCATAATAAGCCTTGCAAGCAAATGACTAATGAGTTAGTGACAAGATGATGTATTACGGAACGAGTAAAGAAACTTGCCGGTAACGAGATTGAACTAGGTATGATGATACCGACGATCGAATCTCAGGCAAGTAACATACGGATGACAAAAGGAACAACATATGCTGTTATGCGGTTTGACTGCTAAAGATCTTCGTAGAATATGTAGGAGCCAATACGAGCATCCAGGTTCCGCTATTGGTTATTGACCGGAGATGTGTCTCGGCCATGTCTACATAGTTCTCTAACCCATAGGGTCTGCACGCTTAACGTTCGATGACTATTTGTATTATGAGTTATGTGTTTTGATGGCGGAAGATTGTTCGGAATCCCAGATGAGATCACGGACGTGACGAGGAGTCTCGAAATGGCTGAGACATAAAGAATGATATATTGGACTATGTTATTTGGGCACCGGATGAGTTCTGAGGGGTACTGGATAACTATCGGAGTGCCGGGGGGTTATCAGAACCCTCGGGGGAACTAATGGGCCTTCATGGGCTTTAGGGGACAGATAGGAAGGGCCACAAGGGGAGGTCGCCCCCCCCCATGGCAAGTCTGAATTGGACTAGGGAGGGGGAGGCGCCCCCTCTTTCCTTCTCTTTCACCCCCTCTCCTTCCTTCCCCTTTCTTCCTTGGAAAGGAATCCTACTAGGACTAGGAAGTCCTAGTAGGACTCCCTTCTTTGGGCGCGCCCTAGGGCCGGCCGACCTTCCCCTCCTCCTCCTGTATATACGTGGGGAGGGGGGCAACCTAGGACACACAGGTTGATCTTTTAGCCGTGTGCGGTGCCCCCCTCCACAGTTCAACACCTCGGTCATATTGTCGTAGTGCTTAGGTGAAGCCCTACGCGGATCACATCATCAACACCGTCAACACGTCGTCGTGCTGCCGAAACTCCCCCTCGAGCCTCTGCTGGATCAATAGCTCGTGGGACGTCATCGTGCTAAACGTGTGCTGAACACAGAGGTGCCGTACGTTTGATACTTGGATCGGTTGGATCGTGAAGACGTTTGACTACATCAAACGCATTACTAAACGTTTCCGCTTTCGATCTACGAGGGTACATGGACAGACTCTCCCCACTTGTTGCTATGATTCTCCTAGATAGATCTTGCGTGATCGCGGGATTTTTTTTAAATGCTATATTCCCCAACAGTGGCATCATGAACCAGATTTGTGCGTAGATTATATGCACGAGTAGAACACAAAGAGTTGTGGGCGATAATAGTCATACTGCTTACCACCAACGTCATACTTTGATTAGGCGGTATTGTTGGATGAAGCGGCCCAGACCGACATTACATGACCGCATTCATGAGACTGGTTCTACTGATGTGCTTTGCACATAGGTGGCTGGCGGGTGTCAGTTTCTCCAACTTTAGTGGAATTGAGTGTGCCTACGGCCGATCCTTGTTGAAGGGTAAAACAACACACTTAACGAAAAATTGTTGTGGTTTTGATGTGTAGGTAAGAAAGGTTCTTACTAGAAGCCTATAGCATCCACGTAAAACTTGCAACAACAAAGTAGAGGACGTCTAACTTGTTTTTGCAGGGCATGTTGTGATGATATGGTCAAGACGTGATGAGTTATACGTTATTGTATGAGATGATCATGTTTTGTAAATTATCGGCAACCGGCAGGAACCTTATGGTTGTCTCTTTATTGTATGAATTGCTAACGTCATGTAATTGCTTTACTTTATCACTATGAGTTAGCGATAGTAGTAGAAGCAATAGTTGGCGAGAAGGCCACGACGCTATGATGAAGATCATGGTGTCAAGCCGGTGACGATGGAGATCCTGACAATGCTTTGGAGATGGAGATCAAAAGCACAAGATGTTGATGGCCATATCATGTCACATATTTTGATTGCATGTGATGTTTATCTTATTATGCATCTTATTTTGCTTAGTACGGCAGTAGCATTATAAGATGACCCCTTACAAAATTTCAAGGTACAATTGTTCTCCCTGAGTATGCACCGTTGCGACAGTTCGTCGTGCCGAGACACCATGTGATGATCAGGTGTCATAAGCTCTACGTTCACATACAACGGGTGTAAGACAATTTTGCACATGCAGAATACTCGGGTTAAACTTGACAAGCCTAGCATGCACAAACATGGCCTCGGAGCACAGGAGACCGAAAGGTCGAGCGTGGATCATATATTAGATATGATCAACATAAGATGTTCACCATTGAAAACTACTCCATCTCACATGATGATCATACATGGTTTAGTTTATTTGGATCACATGATCATTTAGATGACTTGAGGGATGTCTATCTAAGTGGGAGTTCTTTAGTAATATGATTAATTGAACTTTAATTTATCATGAACTTAGTCCTGATAGTTTTTTCATATATGTGTTCTTCTAGATCAATGGCCCCTTCTAACAAAAGAATTATGTCCTTGAAGCACCGCTAGGTGACAAGCTTGCTGGAGGAGTAACTCCTGACGTTATGAACGTCTGGCAAGCTCGATCTGATGACTACTCTATACTTACGTGTGCCATGCTTTACGGCTTAGAATCAGGACTTCAAAGATGTTTTGAACGTCATGGAGCATATGAGATGTTCCAAGAGTTGAAGTTAATATTTCAAGAAAATGCCCGAGTTGAGAGATATGAAGTCTCCAACAAGTTCTATAGCTGCAAGTTGAAGGAGAACAGTTCTGTTAGTGAACACATACTTAGATTGTCTGGGTACCACAACCACATGACTCAACTTGGAGTCAAAGTTGATGATGATAGTGTTATTGACAGAGTTCCTCCATCACTGCCACCAACCTATAAAGGCTTCGTGATGAACTACAATATGCAAGGGATGCAAAAGACAATTCCCGAGCTCTTCGCGATGCTCAAAGCTGCGGAGGTAGAAATCAAGAAGGATCATCAAGTGTTGATGGTTAACAAGACCACTAGTTTCAAGAAAAAGGGCAAGGGAAAGAGGGGGAACTTCAAGAAGAATAGCAAGCCAGTTGCTACTACCGGGAAGAAACCCAAGTCTGGAGCCAAGCCCGAAACTGAGTGCTTTTACTGCAAAGGGACTGGTCACTGGAAGTGGAACTGCCCCAAGTACTTGGCGGATAAGAAGGATGGTGAAAGGATCGATATGGTTGACTAGAGGGGGGTGAATAGGAAACTAACAATTTTGAGCTTTTCTTAACCAAATTTAAACTTAACATCAATATAGGTTTTCTAGATATGCAACTAGGTGGGCAACCTATATGATGCAACAATAATAAGCACATAAGCAAGCAAGCTATACAACACAACAAAAGCTTGCACACGCAAAGATAAGAGATAACCACAAGTGGAGTCGGTGGAGACGAGGATGTGTTACCGAAGTTTCTTCCTTTTGAGAGGAAGTACGTCTCCGTTAGAGCAGTGTGGAGGCACAATGCTCCCCAAGATGCCACTAAGGCCACCGTATTCTCCTCACACCCTCACACAATGCGAGGTGTCATGATTCCACTAGTGGTTCCCTTGAAGGCGGTGACCGAACCTTTACAAACAAGGTTGGGGCTATCTCCACAACTTAATTGGAGGCTCCCAACGACACCGTGAAGCTTCGCCACAATGGACTATGGCTTCGAGGTGACCTCAACCATCTAGGGTGCTCAAACACCCAAGAGTAACAATATCAGCAAGGGATTAATGGGGGGAATCAAATTTCTCTTGGTGGAAGTGTAGATTGATGCCTTCTCAACTAATCCCTAGGAAATCAACAAGTTTGATTGGCTGGGGAGAGAGATTGGGCGAAAATGGAGCTTTGAGCAACACTGATGCTTAGGGAAGGAAGAGGTAGTCAACTTGGGGAACAAGACCCCCCTATATAGCATGAGGAAAGATCCAACCGTTATCCACCAACTCAACATGCGACACGCGGTACTACCGTGGCAAACTTGCGGTACTACCGCAAGGCGGTGCGGTACTACGCTTGCGCGGCAGGAGCCAGATACGGCCCTCGTTGCGTATAGCAACGAACGGGTAGTATTGCCGGAGCGGTACTACCGCAAGGCAGGGTACAATATGGGCTGGGAAAGGCACGGACTAATAAAATTACATCTATGGCTACTTTCGCTGAGTTTCGATCAATGAAAAACCCGGCACGGTACTACCGCTCACATGGAGCGGTACTACCGCATAGGGTGCGGAAGTAAAAAATTACTTCCGCTCCTACTTCTGCGCCGGCCATAGCCCTGGGCCACAGGCCACGGTACTACCGCGAGCGAGGTGCGGTACTACCGCAATGTGCGGTACTACCGCTCCCTTGAGCGGTACTAGCGCATGCCACAAAACAGTAGTAGTAGGAAGCCTCTATCTTTGCAACGACAAGGAAAACAGTCGATGCTCCAAAGAAGCAAAGGAAAGGTGGTGCAAAGGAATAGATGTGTAGGTCTTGATTCCACCCTAACCTTTCCGAAGCGGACCCCCTCTTAATAGTACGGCTTTCCTATGACTCAATTCCATCGAAAAGAAACAAAAGGAAACACCATCTTCGATAGGCTCCGAGGGGCAATGAACCGTCTTGTTCCTAGACATGAGACATCTGAAATGCTCAATGCACACGATTAGTCCGCAAATGCATTGTCATCAATCACCAAAACCACTTAGGGAGAAATATGCCCTTACAATGTCCCCCCTTTTGGTGCATTGATGACAATACGGGATTTGCAGAAAGGAATGAATAAGAACATAAGCAAACTCAACATGCATATAAAATATAGGCAGGCTCCCCTTAGAAGTGTGCATTCTTAGATAGATGATTTGGACTGCATGGCACACATACTAGGATAAACACTCCCCCTATATTTTATAAACAACACAATCCTTGCAACTAAGTAAATGGCACTACGCATGGATGCAAGGAAAGAACATGAGCATAAAGTAAAGGGCACATGAAAGCATAAGCTCACAACCTACTAAACAAACTAGACATTAAGATAAGATAATAGGATAGAGTAGAGTGCATATGTCTCACACCATATGATAGTCTTCAGGTCTCACACACACACAATGCAAACCAACACAAAACAACGAGAGAGAGTTCAACGGAAGCAAAGCAAAATAAGACACAACTCGCAAATCCTACACTCTCTCCCCCTTTGGCATCGAAACACCAAAAAGGCAGAGAGGACACCTACGACACATGTGGTAGTTCCCTTTGCAGTGATCAGTCATCAATCTCCTCATCGGTTTCGGCAGCGAGAAGAGACTCCTCTTCTGACTCGGTCCACTTGTAGCCTTGCTTGGCCATCCACTCAGCCTCCGGAGTGATGTTCCTCTCAGAACCATTCGACACGTTCTCGCCGAACGTCCTCAAGATCTTCTTGTCATGCCGGCGACTCTCCTTCTGAGCCACATGGGATGTGTACTACCCCTTGGCCTGCATGCAGAACAACTTCTTCATCTTGGCCTTCATCTTCTTAGACCACGAGGGCTCATACGAGGGAGGGGTGTATCCCGCAGAACTGTCCTCAGCCTCCTCCTCCTGAAACTCATCCTCGTCAACGTCCATCCTAGCTGCCTCAGCCTCTGCCCGAGTAGTGGTATTGGCCCACTTGTTCTTATGGGGCAGCTTGATGGGCTCATGGCCGACCCAGTCAGGAGGAACAAAAACTTCATCAGGGATGAGCTTCTCCCAAGTCTTTGAGATCAACAGATGCAGATAAGGTCCATAGATAGGGACTTTACGATTAAAAACCGCAAACCGGAGCTCAACCCACATGATATGAGAGACATCAAGTGGGCCAGGCGCTTTGTGACGCGCCTCCTCACACAGAAGCATCATATCCACGAGATAAGCATGCACCCTGTCCTTGTCCCCAACGCGTGGAAAGAGGGTGTTGCGGAAGATCCGATGCATGACGTCAAGGAATGGGTTGAGCACCCAAGACAACGAGCCACTAGGTAACTTCTTGTCCGTAAGGTACACTTGGAGCTTGTTCTTGTTGGTGGACTCTGGGATGGCAAGAGGGCGAACACCAATGGGCGTATTGAGCCCCTCATCACGAACATGCAGCAGATCCATCAAGTCCTTCCATGTAGTAGACAACTTCCTCCCATGGGTCATCCAAGTCATAGTCATCTCCTCACCGGAGAAGTGAACAGAGGCAAAGAACAGAGCCACGAGCTCCGGGTCAAAGTCCATCTGGAACGAGACAAAGTCTTTGCTAGGCTTCTCGCCCCTCGTTGGTTACCCCAAGTGGAAGGTGTGAGATGTAGTGTTGCGGAAGTTTTTCCCTTGGCAAAGATACCAAGGATCGAATCCCCAGAGACTCCTAGGTTCAACAAGAAGGTGTCAACTGCTAGCGGTGCCAGATATTAGCAATCAACGTGGACCTGCACACAGATACAAATAACTTTGCTCCCAACGAGTACAGAGAGGTTGTCAATCCCTCCGGCCTTGTAGTTCACAAAGGATTAAACGCAAATGATAGTAGTGATAGATAATGTTTGCAATAGTAAATAAAAGCAAAAAGTAAATAGCGGATGTGATCAATGATGGTAATATGGACCGGAGTCTCATGATGTTCACTAGTGATGTCCCTCTCCCAAAAGACGATAAAACAACTATGTGAGGTAAACGAATTACAGCTGGGCAATTGACAGGACCACGAACGCAAACCAATGCTGACTACATTGCAAGAAAGGTCGAGGTTCAAAGCATGGGCGGTACGCCAAAGTAAGTAGACCGAAATCCATCAATATCTACTACTAATCATCCACCTTGAGATATCTATCCAGAACATCTCGCTGGTATTAATTTGCGAGCCCCACCCATAGTGTAAACTCAATGCAACAGACAACTGCATTAAAAGAACTTTGTATAAAGTAAACAATCCTTGCACCCGCGGGCACAAGCACCGTTGTTTTCCCCCTTCTGGCAACAGCACATCCCCTAGACTCATGTTTCTGTCACTCAAACTAGTCATCGAGGGGCATGAACCCACAATCGAGCATAACGTTCCCTCTTGGAGTCACTACCTATTACTTGGCCAAAGCAATAAATAACAACGGAGAACATGCAAGAATTACTTACGAACATAAATATAAAAGAGGTAGATCA
The DNA here is from genome assembly GCA_902687465.1 of Secale cereale. NCBI lineage: Eukaryota > Viridiplantae > Streptophyta > Magnoliopsida > Poales > Poaceae > Secale > Secale cereale. The sequence goes on along the minus strand of LR738711.1, from coordinate 931,037,401 downwards.
AATATATTACTCAAGCACAATTTGAACATAATCTCATAATCCATCGGATCCCGGCAAACTCATCATAGCAACAGCATAAGGATTACATATGTGCCTCGATCATGTAGGGCAGCTCACGAGGACTAATTAGTGAAGCACAAGAACGGGAGGAGAACATCACATAGCTACTGGTCATGGACTCATGGTCCAAGGGAGACTACTCACAACTCATCCGGGAGGCGTCCATGGTGGTGGAGAGGCTCCCGGTGGTGATCCTCCCCTCCGGCAGGGTGCCGGGAAGAGTTCTCCTGGTGCTCCCGATCTTGGAAGCGGTGGCGGCGGCGGAACAGAGATGGGATCGCGAAAAAGAGTTCCTGTTTCGAGGGTTTCTCGAGACGCTTTAAATATATGCCAAAGGGGGGCATCGGGGGAGCCTCGGGGGGCCTAGGCGCCCCCCCCCCT
>LR738711.1:931022540-931036880 GCA_902687465.1 Secale cereale | reverse complement strand
GTCCTTCGGGCGCACGGTAGTTTCTGGAACACTGATTTTTTATATAATTTTTCTGGATTTTTCCTGGCAGTTCTCGTAATATGAAAACCTGAAATACAAAAACAGCCGAAAACAGAAACTGGCACTGGGGTGCACTGAGTTAATAGGTTAGTCCAAATATGATCAAAAGTGTATGGAAGTGTATAAATAACATAGCAATATCACCCAAAAGAGGCATGGAGCAAGCAGAAATTATAGATACGTTTTGGACGTATCAACATCCCCAAGCTTAATTCCTGCTCGTCCTCGAGTAGGTAAATGATAACAAGAATAATTTCTGTGGTGACATGCTATTAACCATATAGGACTTTTTCATAGTCATATGACAAAATCTTACTGAGACAATGAATATGTAGTAATTAAGTTGCCTCATGAGAAAATCACAAAGAACTGAAAGTTTTACAATATGACATTGAAACATCAAATAGATTTGTAATGAACATGGTGTGCAAATATGATAAAGTGATATCTAGCTTGCCCCCTTTAGTGAAGCAAAACATAAATGCAGGGGCACCTTCAAGGTTTAAGTGATGACTAGATACAATGATTTCAGAATAAACGATATCACAATCATGCAAAAGACAATGCTACTTTGGGACAATGCACATTACACTCAGAATGACAATCATGCTCTCAGTAGTTGGTGCTTTGAAGAAGGTGGAGACTCAACATAAAAGTAAAAGAATGGTCATGTGCTAGAGCTTTTTATTTTGAAAACATAGAAGCAATTTTGTCAACGGTAGTAGTACTTCATATGTGTTATGCATAAGACATCCTATAAGTTGCAGGCCTCATGCATCGAATACCAATAGTGCTCGCACCTTGTCCTAATTAGCTCGGATTTCCATGGGTTATCATTGCATTACATATGTTTCAACCAAGTGTCACAAAGGGGTACCTCTATGTCACCTGTACAAAGGTCCAAGGAGATAGATCGCATTTGATTTCTCGTTTTTGATAGATCTCAACTTGAGGACATCCATATCGGGACAACATAGAAAATAGATAATGGACTCCTCTTTAATGCTTAAGCATATTCTCATAAGAGATCGAGGATTAATGTCCAAGCTAAAACTTCCACCATGATACATGGCTTTGGTTGGCGGCCCAATGTTCTTCCCTAACAATATGCATACTCATTCAACCCAATGGCAAATCACCCTTACTTCAGACAAGACGAACATGCATAGCAACTCACATGATATTCAACAAAAGTGTAACAGTTGATGGCGTCCCCAGAAACATGGATACCGCTCAGCAAGCAACTTATAAGAAATAAGATACATAAGCAACATATTCTTTACCACAATAGTTTTTAAGCTACTTTCCCATGAGCTATGTATTGCAAAAACTGAAGGTTTTAAAGGTAGCACATGTAAATTTACTTGGAGTGGCGGTGAAATACCACATATAGGTAGGTATGGTGGACTCATCTGGCATAACTGGTTTAAAAGGATGTGGATGCACAAGCAGTTAGTCCGCTTAGTACAGGTGGAGGTTAGCAAAAGACTGGGAGCGACCAACTAAGAGAGCAATGACGGTCATAATCATGCAGAGCGACAAAGCAACATTGAATCAGGCATGGAAGTTATATCGCTACTCAGAAACAAAAGATCATCAAGGCTTGACAGACTTTCTTTACAGTCTTAAATATGCGTGAGCATACGCCAAGTCAATCAAAATAAATTCTTGAGGGAAGATATTACTAAACCATACCACATCATTGGCAAACAAATCATGTTGGTACTCCAATAACACATTGGGAATCCCCCAGCTATTTGAGACTAACCATAAGAAAACCTAAACTACTAAGCGCCATTATGCACGTAGCATCTTTATCATAGACGTATCAACCAATGCAACGGAAGCAAACTCTCTTAATAAGGTGAGCATGGTAACTAAAGAGAGTTCAAGCAACCAACTAAACGAAAGCTCTTTAAAAAGATAAGCATGAATACTAAGAGCAGAACATGATAGTAGCTATTAAAAGACAAAGAACACACACAACAAGGATAGACATGAAAATTCTATGTTATGTTCTAGGTAGAAGTGGAGCGTGTTTCTCTCCCACATAAAGAACGCTGAGTTCCGGCTCGTTATGAAAAACTAAAAAGGAAACTAAAAGCAAGACGCTCCAAGCATAGCACATAACACATGAAGTGATTAAAATATAGTGGAACGAAAGACGAACTGATAATGTTGATGGAGAAGGGGATGCATGGGGGCATCCCCAAGCTTAGACGCTTGAGTCTCCTTGAATATTTCTTGGGGGTGCATGGGGGCATCCCCAAGCTTGAGCGTTTGACACCCCTGGATCTTTTTATCATCTTCCCTCGCACACTTGAAAACTCCCTTCATACATAACTCATCATAATCTGATTAGCGAGGTTAGTACCCATAATAAAATAATTGTACCTTGCTGGAAATAAAGATATTCTTGAAGGTCTACTGTTTCTCAAGATTGCCAAAAGGTTTTTGCAAAGAAAAAGCAAGCTCTAGGTTTGCAAAATGAAAGAAAGGCAAAACAGGACAGAATCTGTGAAAAACAGAACAGCAGGTAGTAATTGGTTTGTTCGGGGCACTTCTGCAACTCTAATCAAAAAACTCGGAACAGATGCACAAAAGACAATTATATAGAGAACACTGTCGAAACAATTCAGACCAAAAAGATGATCTGGTGATTTTATACAAATTTTTCTATCCAAGGACAGAATCTGTTTCCTGGACAGCACCTCACAACTTTTGAACTTTCTAGCAATCAGAGGCTATACTTGGCACAAAATTGAAAAAGCAAAGATACAATGATGATGCTACTGTAGTAAACAACATCAAGACACAACAAAAGCAAAAATAAAAATTTTATTCATTGGGTTGCCTCCCAAAAGCGCTTTCTTTTATGCCTTTAAGCTAGGCATAATGCATAGAGATCAAGTTTTATCAAGAGTAAAAGAATAGCTAGCCCATACAACGGACTCAAAAGGTAACTTGATCTTCTTTCGAGGGAAGTGTTCCATCCCTTTCTTGAGAGGAAACTGAAATTTTATATTACCCTCTTTCATGTCAATGATAGCACCAACGGTGCGTAAAAAGGGACGTCCCAAAATAATTGGACAAGAAGGATCACATTCAATATCCATAATAGTAAAATCAACGGGAACATAATTATCATTGACAACGATAAGAACACCGTCGATCCTCCCCAAAGGTTTCTTTATGGAAGAATCAACGAGACGAACACCAAAAGAACAAGAATCAAAATGTTTCAATTTAAGCATATCATATATTCTTTTGGGCATGACAGAGGTACTAGCTCCAACATCACATAATGCATAGCAAGAGAAGTCATTCAATTTAATTTTTATCATAGGATCCCAACCATCTTCTAGCTTTCTAGGTATGGAGGCTTCTACTCTAAGTTTCTCCTCCCTAGCTTTGATGAGAGCATTAGTGATATGCTCTGTGAAGGCAAGGTTAAGCGTGCTAGTGCGGGGATCTCTAGACATCTTGTGAAGGAAATCAATAACTTCGGTAAGAGTGCAATTATCAAAATCAAGATCACTAGCATCAAGTAAAGTGGTAGTGGTGTCCTTTAGGTTCACTTGTTTGGTAGTTTCTATAGTCATAGCATCACTATTAATAGGTCCAATGGGACCAGGAGTACATGGGTGCTAAGAGTTTGGATATTCTCAACAACTTGGATAGTAGCAACAGTGTGGTGGGTAGGAAGGCTCTTAATTCTATCTTCCTCCTCCCTTTCTCTAGCCCATCTTTCTTTAAGTTTAGCCATCATCCAAATATTTTCATTAATTTGCACTTGAGTAGCATTAATAGGAGTGACCTTCCTCTCCTCAAGAGGAGAAGTTTTAATTTTTAGCAATTCTATCTCATTGGCTAAATGGTCTACCTTCAAAGAGAGATCATCTAGTTTATGTAGTTTTTCTTATACACTCTTATTAAGGCTTTTTGGGTAGTGATGAAATCTTTAAGCATAATCTCTAGTTCAGTAGTGGAGTTCTTGGTGCTAGGATAAGCATTGTTGTTCCCATAGGAATTAGAGGGGAACGGTCTAGGATTGCTACCAAAATTACTCCTATAAGCATTGTTATTAAAATTGTTTCTAGAGATAAAATTCACATCTACTTGTTCTTGAGAAATCAAAGAATTTAAAGGAACATCACGAGGATCAACAGAGGATTGCTTCGAAAGTAGAGACATGATCAAGTCAACTTTTTCATTTAAGGAGGAAATCTCCTCGACAGAGTTTACCTTCCTTCCTGTTGGAGCGCGTTCGGTGTGCCATTGGGAATAGTTGGTCATCATCTCATCGAGAAGCTTCGTGGCAGCACCAAGTGTAGGAGGCAGAGGTGGAGTCCGAAGAGGAGTCTGATTTAGGCGTGGCAAGCCTGGCTCTGGCTTCAACATATGTTGCCAAGTCTATCTTCAACACTGAAGACCATGGCCTCATCACCAACACAAATGCCACGGATGAAGATGACTCTACTCCTACCTTCTGCTTCATGGCATGTGGCTCATGAAGATCTTCAGAGCGAGTCATTTCGTGCTCAATAGATCAGTACCGCTCAGGAAGGATTTGAACCACCATGTCGAAAATGCCTTGAGCGTGATAACGCTAACTCTGTTGCTGAATGTTCTACTACTTCTACTGTCACAATATCTTCAACTGCTGATGAGGTAACTAACCCCTCTAAGGAAGATACCACTACTACTATTGCTGGTGAGAATGCCAGGTTGAAGACATTGCTTGATACAGGAATGTTCAAAAGTCTTAAAGGGCATCAGACACTTTTTGATGTCCTAAAGAAACAGATTCTGAACCGAAACCCTAGGAAAGAGGGTGTTGGGTTCGAAAGGAAAATGAATGTTGATGGTTCCTAATGGAAGCCTGAGCAGTATCCCAAAACCACATGGGCTGCTGCAAAAGGTCCACCAGTAGATCCATCCACTTTATCTGGCTTCACTTGTGCCAACCCAATCATTATTGATGAATCATTTGATGCAAACTATAAACTGTTTAAGAATCAGAATGGTGAAGTGTTTGCCAGGCATATTGGTACTAACTCCAGGAATGGGCCACCAATGAAGAAGATCTGGGTGCCCAAAAGTTGTCTTGAGAATCTTCCTGTGAATGTCATCATGACACCACCTGGGAAGAAGACAAACCCCAGACCAAAGGCTTCATATGGTCCAAAGACTTCATACAGACTAAGGACTCAATAGAGTCACCCTAATGCCAATGTTTTGCAGGGAAATCATACTCATACCTATGAATATGAGCGTGTTTCATCAAACCGCTATGTTCATAAAACTAGGATAATAATATGAGAACATATGATCTTCCATCAAATAAACCAACTATCATCAACTAAAAGATGTAATCAACACTAGGTATTAGCAAACCACATGTACCAATCTGAGGTTTTGAAACAAAGATTGAATCCAAGAGATGAACTAGGGTTTGAGATGAGATGGTGCTCGTGAATATGTTGATGGAGATGAGTCCTCCCACGATGAGAGGAGCGTTGGTGATGACAAAGGCTTCGATTTTCCCCTCCATGAAGGAAGTATCCCCGACGGAATCGCTTCGCTAGAGAGCAAAAGTGCTCCTACCCAGGCTCCGCCTCGAGACGCGGCTCTTCGTCCCTAAAGTCTTCCTCTGTTTTTTCTAGGGAAAATGGTTTCATATAGGAGAAGGAGGGCCACGGACGCTGCTGGTGGGCCCACAAGCTCACATGGCTCGGCCCGGGGGGCGTCACCTGAGTTTGTGGCTCACTGGTGGGGCCCCTCCTGGTGATTCTTCTTCCAATATTTGTATTACTTCTAAAATAAATCTGCATAAATTTTCAAGTCATTTGGAGCTCCAGAGAATAGCTATCTCTATTGTAGCCTTTTCAGGTCCATAATTCCAGTTGCCGGCAATTTCTCACTTCATATAAATTTTGCATAATAAGAGACAAAAGGCATTAGAATTGCATAATAAAGTGAACTATTGACCCAAAACATTATATATAACGGTAGGAAAACATGATGCAAAATGGATGTATCACATGACATAAAGCTTTAGGGTTCTTGTTACTCCCTATTGCAATGATCCAGGAAGGAGGGAGATAAGCATCATCACTATCGACCTCCACATCCCACCATCACACTAATAGTAATTCCCTCAAGTCCACAAGGGGCCAATATTGAGTGAGCGCTCTTCTCTACACTATCAGGAAATCAGTGCAAAACATATAAAAATATGATTGGATTGCTTATAAACATTAAGTGCTAGTCGTGCATGGGTTCAAACAAATCCTCAAGAACTAGTACACCTACTCAAACATATGCAATATAAACATAAGAGGGGAGAGGTGTGATACAAGCCGACACAGAGCGAGTGAAGGAGAGGAGCATGTCGGTGACCGTGTTTCCATAACACCAATGGGGAATCCGAGGAATCACCCTCGATGGATTCCACTCGATGTAACCGTCAAGGTAAACTTGGAGGAATCACCCTTGAGGTTCATACTTGAAGTGTTGCACGACAGAGTCGTTATCGTGAGCGATGAAGGAGGAATCACCCTCTATAGACCACGACCGATTAGCTACACTATAGAGTTATCATCGGGAGTGCGTTACGAGGTATCACCCTCGACGCTCGATAGTAGCTCTGCAGAATCATACAACTAAAGGGGTTGAGATGATGTGTCGGGCCCTGGACGTCGATCACGTTGATCGGGTCATCTGGTAATCCAGCGGGGGCAACATGGACAAGGTAAGGGGTCACTGATGGATCACTAACCAACCTATACTAAGCATATGGGATACATGCTATTCATCAGAATAGGAGCAATCATTTACAGTAGCAAAATCTAATGCAAGCATGAGAGAGAATGGAATGGGCGATATGGGAATGATCAAGGGGGGATTGCTTGCCTGGAAGCTATGCTGCAAGTGGTTGAACGTCGGCACGCAATCTCTACATCTACCTTCAGGATTAGTTTTAGACCTAAATAATTGTTATTTGGTGCCAGCGTTGAGCATGAACATTATATCTGGATCTTGTTTGTTGCGAGACGGTTATTCATTTAAATCAGAGAATAATGGTTGTTCTATTTTTATGAATAATATCTTTTATGGTCATGCACCCTTGAAGAGTGGTCTATTCTTATTGGATCTCGATTGTAGTGATACACATATTCATAATATTGAAACCAAAAGATGCAAGGTTAATAATGATAGTGCAACTTATTTGTGGCACTGCCGTTTAGGTCATATTGGTGTAAAACGCAAGAAGAAACTCCATAGTGATGGACTTTTGGAATCACTTGATTATGAATCACTTGGTGCTTGCGAACCATGCCTCATGGGCAAGATGACTAAAACTCCGTTCTCCGGAACTATGGAGCGAGCAACAGATTTGTTGGAAATCATACATACTGATGTATGTGGGCCAATGAGTGTTGAAGCTCGTGGCGGGTATCGTTATTTCCTGACCTTCACTGATGATTTGAGCAGATATGGGTATATCTACTTAATGAAGCACAAGTCCGAAATATTTGAAAAGTTCAAAGAATTTCAGAGTGAAGTAGAGAATCATCGTAACAAGAAAATAAAGTTTCTACGATCTGATCGTGGAGGAGAATATTTGAGTTAGGAGTTTGGTCTTCATTTGAAACAATGTGGAATAGTTTCACAACTCACGCCACCCGGAACACCACAGCGTAATGGTGTGTCCGAATGTCGTAACCGTACTTTATTGGATATGGTGCGATCTATGATGTCTCTTACCGATTTACCGCTATCGTTTTGGGGTTATGCTTTAGAGACAGTTGCATTCACGTTAAATAGGGCACCATCTAAATCCGTTGATACGACACCTTATGAACTATGGTTTGGCAAGAAACCAAAGTTGTTGTTTCTTAAAGTTTGGGGTTGCGATGCTTATGTGAAAAAACTTCAACCTGATAAGCTCGAACCCAAGTCGGAGAAATGTGTCTTCATAGGATACCCAAAGAGACTGTTGGGTACACGTACACCTTCTATCACAGATCCGAAGGCAAGATATTCGTTGCTAAGAATGGATCCTGTCTAGAGAAGGAGTTTCTCTCGAAAGAAGTGAGTGGGAGGAAAGTAGAACTTGATGAGGTAATTGTACCTTCTCCCGAATTGGAAAGTAGTACATCACAGAAAATTGTTCTAGTGATTCCTACACCAATCAGTGAGGAAGTTAATGATGATAATCATGAAACTTCGGATCAAGTTTCTACTGAACGTCGTAGATCAACCAGAGTACGTTCCGCACTAGAGTGGTACGGCAACCCAGTTCTGGAAATCATGTTACTAGACCATGATGAACCTACGAACTATGAGGAAGCGATGATGAGCCCAGATTCCGCAAAATGGCTTGAGGCCATGAAATCTGAGATGGGATCCATGTATGAGAACAAAGTGTGGACTTTGGTTGACTTGCCCGATGATCGGCAGGCCATAAAAAATAAATGGATCTTTAAGAAGAAGACCGACGCAGACGGTAATGTTACTGTTTACAAAGCTCGACTTGTTGCGAAAGGGTTTCGACAAGTTCAAGGAGTTGACTACGATGAGACTTTCTCACCAGTAGCGATGCTTAAGTCTGTCCGAATCATGTTAGCAATTGCCGCATTTTATGATTATGAAATCTGGCAAATGGATGTCAAAACTGCATTCCTGAATGGATATCTCAAAGAAGAGTTGTATATGATGCAACCAAAAGGTTTTGTCGATCCAAAAGGTGCTAACAAAGTGTGCAAGCTCCAGCGATCCATCTATGGACTGGTGCAAGCATCTCGGAGTTGGAATATACGCTTTGATGAGGTGATCAAAGCATATGGTTTTATACAGACTTTTGGAGAAGCCCGTATTTACAAGAAAGTGAGTGGGAGCTCTATAGCATTTCTAATATTATATGTGGATAACATATTATTGATTGGAAATGATATAGAATTTCTTAGCATAAAAGGATACTTGAATAAGAATTTTTTAATGAAAGACCTTGGTGAAGCTGCTTATATATTAGGCATCAAGATCTATAGAGATAGATCAAGACGCTTAATTGGACTTTCACAAAGCACATACCTTGATAAGATTTTGTAGAAGTTCAAAATGGATCAGTCAAAGAAAGGGTTCTTGCCTGTATTACAAGGTATGAAGTTGAGTAAGACTCAATGCCCGACCACTGCAGAAGATAGAGAGAAAATGAAAGTCATTCCCTATGCCTCAGCCATAGGATCTATCATGTATGCAATGTTGTGTACCAGACCTGATGTGTGCCTTGCTATAAGTCTAGCAGGGAGGTACCAAAGTAATCCAGGAGTGGATCACTGGACAGCGGTCAAGAACATCCTGAAATACCTGAAAAGGACTAAGGATATGTTTCTTGTGTATGGAGGTGACAAAGAGCTCGTCGTAAACAGTTACGTCGATTCTAGCTTTGACACTGATCCGGATGACTCTAAGTCACAAACCGGATATGTATTTTTATTGAACGGTGGAGCTGTCAGTTGGTGCAGTTCCAAGCAGAGAGTCGTGGCGGGATCTACGTGTGAAGCGGAATACATAGCTGCTTCGGAAGCAGCAAATGAAGGAGTCTGGATGAAGGAGTTCATATCCGATCTAGGTGTAATACCTAGTGCATCGGGTCCAATGAAAATCTTTTGTGACAACACTGGAGCAATAGCCTTGGCGAAGGAATCCAGGTTTCACAAGAGAACAAAGCACATCAAAAGACGCTTCAATTCCATCCGCGATCTAGTCAAGGAGGGAGACATAGAGATTTGCAAAATACATACGGATCTGAATGTTGCAGACCCGTTGACTAAGCCTCTTCCACGAGCAAAACATGATCAGCACCAGGACTCCATGGGTGTGAGGATCATCACTTTGTAATCTAGATTATTGACTCTAGTTCAAGTGGGAGACTGAAGGAAATATGCCCTAGAGGCAATAATAAAGATGTTATTTGTATTTCCTTATATCATGATAAATGTCTTTTATTCATGCTAGAATTGTATTAATCGGAAACTTAGTACATGTGTGGATACATAGACAAAACAGTATGTCCCTAGTATGCCTCTACTAGACTAGCTCATCGATCAAAGATGGTTATGTTTCCTAGCCATAGACATGAGTTGTCATTTGATCAACGGGATCACATCATTAGGAGAATGATGTGATGGACTAGACCCATCCGTTAGCATAGCACTATGATCGTTTAGTTTTACTGCTATTGCTTTCTTCATGACTTACACATGTTCCTATGACTATGAGATTATGCAACTCCCGAATACCGTAGGAACACCTTGTGTGCTATCAAACGTCACAACGTAACTGGGTGATCATAAAGATGCTCTACAGGTGTCTCCGAAAGTATTCGTGGTGTTGGCATAGATCAAGACTAGGATTTGTCACTCCGAGTGTCGGAGAGGTATCTCTGGGCCCTCTCGGTAATGCACATCATAATAAGCCTTGCAAGCAAATGACTAATGAGTTAGTCACGAGATTGAACTAGGTATAGAGATACCAACGATCGAATCTCGGGCAAGTAACATACCGATGACAAAAGGAACAACATATGTTGTTATGCGGTTTGACCGATAAAGATCTTCGTAGAATATGTAGGAGCCAATATGAGCATCCAGGTTCCGCTATTGGTTATTGACCGGAGATGAGTCTCGGTCATGTCTACATAGTTCTCGAACCCGTAGGGTCCGCACGCTTAACGTTTGATGACGATCAGTATTATGAGTTTATGAGTTTTGATGTACCGAAGGTAGTTCGGAGTCCCGGATGAGATCACGGACATGACGAGGAGTCTCGGAATGTCCAAGACATAAAGATTGATATATTGGACGACTATATTCGGACACCGGAAGCGTTCTGGAAAGTTTCGGAATTTACCGGAGTGCCGGGGGGGTTACCGGAACCCCCCGGGGGAATGGTGGGCCCTGGTGGGCCATAGGGGAGAGAGAGGGCAGCAGCCAGGAGGTGGTGCGCCCCCTCCCTAGGAGGAGTCCGAATAGGACAAGGGGAGGGGGGCGCGGCCCCTCTTTCCCTCTCCCTCTCCCTCTCTTTCCTTCCCCCTTCTTCCTTCTTTGGTAGTTCCTACTAGGAATAGGATTGCAATCCTATTCCTAGTAGAATTGCACCCTAGCCGCACCATAGGAGGGCCGGCCGGCCTCCCCCCTTGCTCCTTTATATACGGGGGCAGGGGGCACCCAAAGACACACAAGTTGAATTGTTCCAGCCGTGTGCGGTGCTCCCCTCCACAGAAACACACCTCGGTCATACCGTCGCAGTGCTTAGGCGAAGCCCTGCGCCGGTAGATACATCATATCCGTCACCACGCCGTTGTGCTGACGAAACTCTCCCGTGAAGCTCAACTGGATCAAGAGCTCGTGGGACGTCATCAAGCTGAACGTGTGCTGAACGCGGAGGTGCCGTACGTTCGGTGCTTGATCGGTTGAATCGCGAAGAAGTTCGACTACATCAACCGCGTCACTTGACGCTTCCGCTTCCGGTCTACGAGGGTACGTAGACACACTCTTCCCTCTCGTTGCTATGCATCTGGTAGATAGATCTTGCGTGATCGTAGGAAAATTTTAAAATACTACATTCCCCAACACATCACTATGCATGATATGACAATATGCCGTCATAGGGGTGACCTAACGCAGTATTACACGTTGCAGATGAAGGAGAAAACATCCAGAGGGGTTTTCCCGGTGTTTGGAATTTTTCGGATAGATGAATCTGAGGGGACGGGTCCATGTTCACTAAGCTGGACGCACATGACACATGAATGGAGGGGATATTCAGAATCGTTGTATTTTATGAGCAACTTTCTTATACAAATTATTTTCATCCGAGTTACGAATTATTTTATATTAATTTTCAAAGTTCTAATCATTTTTTGGAATTAATTTTAATTCGAAAATAGAAGAAAAATTGCTATGTGCACCCTGCAGAGTGCACACAAAAGTGTGCCAATGGGCTGACAGTGGAGCCCGTTGACAGGGGGCCCATCTGTTAGTATGTCAAATTAACTAGCAAAATAAAACAGGTTAATTAGTGTAGTTAATTAGGCTATTTAGTTAGGTTAATTTAGTTAATAAATTAACCTAGTAATTAATTAATTAATTGTATTATTATTATTATTATTAGTATTAGTATTATTATTATTATTATTATTATTATTATTATTATTATTATTAGGGTGGGTTGCATTGACTATGCCCGCGTGGGAGGTTGGTTGGCCAACACATGGGCACGAGACAGACACCGAGAGGATGCGTGTCGCGTCCGTGTGGTGTCCATGTAGACACAAATTTGAGTTAGAAATGTGTCCATGCGGACATGGACATCGAGTATGCCAAGTTTGCGGATGCGTTGCCATATTGGGCCATCGCTTCTATCCGTTTCGCCTCAAAAGGACACACACGACTAATGCGTCGTCGCGTTGGAGTTGACCTAAGGGATTAAAATATTATAAGTGAAGGGTAAGAGGTACTCTTACTTTTTTTAAACGGAGGTAAAATTTAAACTCATCCATTAATTAAGAGAGAATTAGAGTGTGTTATATGGACCATAGTCCCTAAATACATAAGAACTCTCCTCGCATGATTGCACTTAAATTTTTTTTTTGCCCCCGCCGATGCTCTTACTTTGTCCTTTTACGTGATCTTTTAGAATCTGGTCACGTTTTTGGTAAAGTGTGTTCATTCGATCCACCACCACATTGTGGTGAGTGAATTTTTTTTCCAGCAGTTTATGGTGAGTGAATACGTTCACCTAATGGATTCGTGACCACTGTCCTTTGTAGAACGTGCCACCTTGATGGTGTAAAATTTTGTGTATCTTCACGAGTTACGCATGCTTGGTGATATATAAACTCTCGGGGAGCAGAGTAGCAATTTGCTTTTCTACACAACCACTAGCAAGCAGCAATTCCTGGAAGACCAGCTCAACCAACCCTGAGTTCTTTCACAAAATACACTAGCTAGAAGTGAAGCTCGCCTATCATGCGAAGGGGAGGAAAAGGAAAGCAGCAGGCGGGCAGCGGCTCAGCCAAGGACCCTCCAGATCTACGGTCAGTTTGGTTTGCCTATCTTCGCATTTAAATTTCACAATAAGTGGAGTAGGGTTATGTGCAATGGGTGTGTAGTTTCAGAAATACAACTTTTATTGTTGTAAGAATGTGGGGGGAAATGTTTAGTGGACAAACTTTGTGCCAAATATGTCGTTGTTATTTATCAACAAAAAGAGGAGAAGCATAAATAATTTCGCAACTATATATGTACAAATTTGTTTTCTTGCACAACTCATAAATCAACATAGTTTGTAACTAGCAATATATTTTCACATAGGTACACGCATAATTTTATCCACATGGCAAACCATGTTTTTGCATTTTTTTTGTGTATTCACATTAGCTTGTCTTACCTTGCCTTATCGCAGAGATGGATTGGTCTATTATGTTTATATGTGCACTAGATTCAGTCTATATATATATATACATCTAACATTTTGTTACGTCGATTCAGAGTTCCAGTGCACTGCTACCCCGCCAATTGCCCAGTAAGTTAGCACTTCTACCCAACAATTTTTTTTTTTATTAATGATAATCACAAGAAACTTGGTCTTCTTGCAGATACTGGTAGATCATCGTGGCTACACACTAGTTATCATGGAACTGGTTCCAGGGGCAGTAGGATTGAGTCGAGCTACAGTTGATGGAAAGCGTTGTGTTGCTCTAAAGAAGACAACGGATGATGCATATAGCATGTACAACGCCCTACTGGCTTTTAATCATGCCAACATACTGAAGCCCATCGGTATTTGGGAGGACCCAGAGTCGCACGACACAGCATATATTGTGTTCAGGGGGGTTGACGGCACAATAGCACAACTTGGAGGACAAACAATATTTGAGGAAGGTGACCCTTGCAATGGCTTCTCTGAACAAGGCTTTCAAATATTTAGGTATGTATGAACTTCCTTTGCACATATGAAAAGCCCGTATATTTTCACGATCAGTCTCCAATAAACATGCGCTAATTTATAGGGATATTTTCTCCGCTATTGACCATGTCAACATTCATTATGCTACTGAGGGCGCATCCAGTGCAGCACACGCTCAGGCTGAGTTACTGCAAATATGGCTAGATGCGGCAAACATATATTACAAGATGGTGGATGGCGAGCCACTGGTGCTTTTAGGAAATATGACGAAATATCATCAAGGTAATTAAATCCTTCACCCCC
>LR738711.1:930981216-931019256 GCA_902687465.1 Secale cereale | reverse complement strand
GGCATTGCTACAGAAGTTGGGGAAGAAATGCCGATTGAGGAAGAGATAAGATAATGGGAGAAGGATGTGCGGTGTAGTGGGTTTACATGGAACAATCGTCAAGTGCTGGAGGTGGCGGACGCCCAGCGCGAGACAAAAGATTCTCTTTCTAAAGAGATTCGATTCGGATTGATCTACCGGTTGAAAGGAAACATTTCCCTATTACCAACTCCCTCCATTCCTAAATACAGTATATAGTTTTATATATATATTCCAATATGAACACTCTAAACTATGTCTAGATACATCCGTACGTAGTACGTATTGAAATCTCTTAAAAAAAACTTTAGAAACAGAGGGAGTATTTGATATGATTGGTTGCTTGATATCCTTACTGTTGTAGCTTCAACACCGCTGACCTTTCTTGTGTGATGCGCCTCTTGCACATGTATCTCACTCAAATTGTTCAGACTATTAGCATGCCTTGAGGTGGTCATGGTACATGTTATACTATTTGATACCTGAAAATCTACCATTTGTAGTTATCATGAACTTTGCACCAAGTTTTAGTCTCATTACTTTTAGTCATGAGACTAAAACGTATCCAAGCATGGCCTTAGTCTATGTGAGTAAATGTGGTGACTTGAATATACATTGGAGGATAATAAATGTTCATTAACTTGATTTTAATCTCTTTAGTATTTGGATCCAAGCATAGGTGAGGCTAGCAAGTTTTAGTCTCACTACTTTTAGTCATGAGACTAAAACCTATCCAAGCATGGCCTTAGTCTATGTGAGTAAATGTGGTGACTTGAATATACAATAATATATTTTATTGAAGTTTTACATTCTCATATAGTATGAGCTACTCCGCACTTGCTATTTCTGCGCATTTAATTTTATGAGCAAATGTCCAACACCAATGCTTGACTTCATAGTACTGCACCTAAGTGGCGTGTCATCAGTAATGGTCACGGCACTTTATTTTTGGCCATTATGACATACCAACAAAGTGTGAGTTTTATTTGTAGCATTTTGCATTGAACTAGGTACGTTCTCTTTAAAATGAAACATTTTCTTACCCAAGGATGTTGTTCAAGTTTGTTTCCATTAATGTAGTGGCCTTAGGGAATTATTGAAGTGAGCATTTCACCTGTTGAATGATGATTGGGCCTTTTCTTAATCATTTCGATAATTCTTGCATTTTTGTGAATAGAACAAACAGCCGATGGTTTGAGAGCAGCACACTGGAAATATATTGGAGGCTGTCTAAATTCATTTCTGAGCAGCGGTAGCCAAGCCAGCGATAACGAAGCCAGTATGGAATTAAGGGCGTTGGCTCACTTCTTAACAAATGAAACAGTGAGGTAGGTCGGTTTTCATTTTCTAAAATATAAATATGTTGGCCATATGTTGTACTTTACCTAATTTAGTGTGGTTTTTAAAAATATATTATTATGGTTATTAGTCATGTATTTGCTCTTATGTGATGTGTCAATGATGCAGTCATGACGACCTACTTTGGCAACCGGGTTTATGGAATGCCAACACAAAAATGGAGTTCATTAGAGAAATACATTTTATGGTTGACAAGGACCGTGATAGAGCAATCAAGCAACCATACAGAGAAACAGAGAAAGGAAAACAACTCGTGCTTGAGGAGCCTCTTGACTTACTTCCATTGATGCGTATGTTTCCGGAACAAAAAGATGAGAATGGTTTCCGAGCAGAACATAAGGACGGCAATTTGCTTCATTCTGTTTTATTCCTGAGGAACACCTTTGTCGCTCACTACCATGAGCAGTATGAAGGTTTTTTGGGTAACAAGGTGAGTGTGTACTATCTTGGAGTATTTTTTAGCACTTCATTTTTTATTTGGTTATAAATCGTACCATTTGTCCTTTTTTTTTAGTAAAATACCATGTGTCTTTTTTGTGTTAGGAGGAACTGGGCACAACTAAGGCTCAGGCTGAGAGATATATACAACGAAAGAGGAATGACTACATGATAAAATTGGCAAGAACCATGAAGAAGCTAGGCTGGTTCGCGTCTTCTCCACTTCTTAGAGGTATCTCTTCTGAAAATGTAGTAGAACTTTCAAATGATTATTGTCTCATACGTAGTGATTTAATGTATATTTTTGTGTCTCCAACTTCCATGTAGATAAAACCAACTATATGGAAGGTTTCTACAAGATGAGGATATCCGAACAGAAAGCAAAGGGCAAATCAAGCCGTTGAGGTGGCAATGGCTGCAACAATGATGACATGGAGAGGCCCTTATCTCACCATAACATACTACTACCCAAACTACATAAGTAATGATATTGCAACAAAAATTATATTTAAAAAAAAAACTATGAGACTTGTATAATTTGTGTTTGTTTGAGGATGGTTAGACATTTATGAAGTACTATTGTGAACCATTGTGGTGTGACCAAACCATTGATTATTAGACAACCATGAATCTACTATCAGATGGATTTGCAGTAACTAGTTGAACCTTGGCACATGTTTGCTGGAAGATTTTGAGATTTTGTACGTGACGTTGTTCACCCCAGTACAGAATTCCCAATAGGAATTCGGGCATGTAGCTGTGTTGCTCTGGTGCCATTAGCCAAGTGGGATGCAAGGAAAGGTAGCGAAGTTGCCCGCGGCGGAACAACAGCGGCCTTCGTTTTCGCCGGTCTAGACGAGGTTGTAATGCTGACGAAATTGCACACTGTTGCAGCTCTAAGAGCAACTTGAACCCAAGGACACATCTTTTTTGGCTCATTTGGGTCCGTACGGACAGAAATATTGATCCGGTGGGAATCCCTAGCCACCGGTCCTCGGCCTCCTCCGCATCTCCCCCTCCTCGCCGCTGTCCGCAGCGCCGCAGGGTGAAGATTGGCCGGCAGGGCGGCGGCGGGGCTTCTCCCCATCCTTTCTGTCTCGGCTGGCGCGGGACAATGAGATCGAGCGGAGCGCCGGGCGAGCGTGGAGTCCGGCGGGTCTCCTGGCGGCGGTGTGCGCGGCGCGGCGGCGGCCTGCTTGTGGCGAGGTGGTGGCTGCGTTCGACATGACCGGTGGTCGCGGGTGCCGCCGGATCCAGATCGGATCCTTTCTTTGGACTCCGTCGATCGCCGCGGGGTGGTGGTTGTCGTCGTTGGACACGCCGGATCATTGGATTCGGCGTCTGGAGATCTACGATGGATTCTTCTCTATCCTCCTTCCTGATGGGTTCATCTCCGCACACTTCTGTTCATGGCTAGTTGCCGGATCCGGAGCAAATGGAGGTTTGGTGGTATAGGATGGGACCGGAGGAAACTTTGGTCGGCTTGTTCGGCCCGGCATCGACGACATCACTCGACGCCGTTACCCTCAGTGGAGGCGAAGCTGAGGTTTTGCCTATCCACCCCTTAACCCCTCCAGGATGAAAGTCCAAAATTGAGTCTGGATTGGGCGGCGAAGGCGTTCTGTGCGTCGTATCCTCCATGGAGGCGCCGTCTGGGAAGGACCTCGTGTTCCGGGGAGAGATGCTGTGGGTGGTGGGCTCCGCGTAGTTCCAACAGTGGCGACGGTGTGGAGTTTGCCAGGTGGTGCGGCGTTCTATCTACCACGTTGATGACAATGAGTATTGGCGGCATGGTGCAGCTGGATATTATCGACGGATGCGGTTGGATGGTCGAGCATAGGGCGATGTAGCTTTTTGATGCCATGGTGGCGTCGACGGCAGGGTGGCAAGGTGTGCATTAGTCCCTGCTCTAGAGTTGGATCGGTGAAAGACGGCGGTGGCGGACTTGGTGAGTGCGCCGGACCGGTGTGTGACCCAGTCCTGATATGTGGCTGGAATGGGGCATCCGGCATTAGATGTTAGGTTTTGGTGTGATGTTTGTTTGGTCTTAGAGACATTTGACACCCCTACATCAAGGAGATAGGAGTAGCGACAGGTGTTGCTAAGATGGTGGCTTCAGACTTAGTGATGTACTACTTTGTAAAGTCTTTGTGAATAATTAATAAAATGATTGCATGCATCGCCCAGATGCAGAGTCCGGAGGTACATCCTCCTTAAAAAAAGAAATATTGGCCTAACATGCGGACGCAAATTCATTTTCTGCTCGTCGGTCGTCCATGTGGACGCAAATCTCTGTATCTACCTCTACCTACTAATAAAGCAGCGACTGCTTCTGGTCGTACGTCGTCGTCAGATTTGCAGAAAAACCCTTGACTTTTATGGAAATGAACCCGCTGTCCAAAAATAAGTGAGAAAAAATGATTCGATTGAGGCTGACGCGAAGTGGAGAAAGAGCCGAGGATACAGAAAAGTCAAGATGGAGGAGCCACTTGCCCCTGCTGCCACGCGCAACCGGCCGCAGCTGTTGTTCGTCGCCGAGGACTACGGCGGCCGCATCATCGCCTACGTGCTGGCCAAGATGGAGGAGGACCCCTAGGAGCCCCGCCACGACCACATCACCTCGCTTGCCGTGCTCCGCTCCCACCGCAAGCTCGGGCTCGCCACCAAGCTCATGTCGGCCGCACAGGCCGCCATGGACCAGGTCTTCGGCGCCGAGTACGTCTCCCTCCACGTCCGCCGCTCCAACCGCGCCGCCTTCAACCTCTACACCTCCACCCTCGGCTACTAGATCCACGACATCGAGGCCAAGTACTATGCCGACGGCGAGGACGCCTACGACATGCGCAAGATGCTGCGCCAGCCCGTGCCCAAGAAGCACCACCACCACCACCATGCTGGCGGCGGCTGCTGCTCCCACGACGCCCCTGCTGCCGCGCCGGACGGCTCGTCCCCGACTTCCGCTTCGCCGGAGAAGAAGGCCGACAAACGCGAAGTCCGCAATCACCGCTGCCAGATCTGGCGAGCAACCGAGCCACCACTGCATACCGGCCCTGTAGCCCCGGTCGCCCATCAACCCACCGGAGAGGGGCTCCGCCACCACGGCACGGGGACGCTGCTCCGCGACCCCGCCACCACGCGCTGGGCCCTCCGCCGCAGGCCCAACCAAGGAAGGTGGGTCGTGGCTGGACGAGGCGCTTACCCTCCTTGCAGTCAACGCGAGCTGCGAGCAGAGGAAGCGGCGAGGATAAGCGGTGTGGGGTCGGCTGGACTTGGGAGGGAAGCATGCCTGGCGCAGGTGGCGAGGCTGTGGACATCTAAATCGGGACGAATCTGAGGCTGTTGGTCGGGGGCGAGGCTGCTGGACGTCCGGAGCATGGGCGGCGACTGAGCAGGAGGCTAGATCGAGCGACGGTGGAGGAGCTCCAATATCTGATGGTTCCCTGTTCCTCACCGACAGAAGGGGTTGCTTCCCTGGATAGAGAAGAAAAGAAGGGAGAGCATCTGGTGGATGAAGAAGGGGAGGAAGCATGGCGATGTGTTGTAGATAAGGGGCCACGTAGTGGAAAGTGGGCGGTGGGTTGTTGTCGCTACATGATGTGCTGGACCGAAGCTGCTGAATGCTATGTATGCACCGATTTCAATATTTTTTCTGGATGAACACCCACTATAATACTTGCTACTGGATGTCATGATTTAATATTCATGCCTACCCCATCTTACAAATACAGATTATCTTTACCTACTAACTAGTAGAATGCCCGTGCGTTGCTACGGGCAACAATGCAGATAATCTGTGTTGCTATGCTGACAATACAGGTAAATTAATCAAATAGATAATTAAATGGTTTGGACAAGTAGACGATTAAAGTGTAATGAGATGCATTCTACCTCGTCTCTCAATCCAAATAGATGTTTCTAACATAGTTTCACCAACTTCTATTCTTATGGCCGGTCGTAATGGATTGTGCAAACGAAATGTTGCGGCATATTGCGCTTGCGCCGGTCATCCCTCTGGCACTTAAGACCGCCCGTGATCAAATATGTCAATCCCCACCTTTGCTTTGTTGGTGACGACCCGCCTCTGCTAGTGTTCTTCTTCTTTGTCCTGCCGGCGTTGCTGTTCTTTTTATATCTCTTACAACTTCTTTTTTCTTTGTCCATCCTACCGACCCGCCCACCTCTCCATGCCTAACCACCTACCACCGCCACCCTGCAGCTAGCAGATACTATCGCACGTCGTCCCCTGATAGAGTCATCACCCTGCAACTAGCAGGTTCTGTAGCAAAGTAATTATAATACTTCTCTACAAAATATCCAAGCACCAGCAACTCATGTTTAACCATAGTGTAAATCTGTCCTTGAGTCCAGAATTGAGAAGTCTTAATTCCAAACTAAAAACAAATGCACATCCATCTGAAGTTAAAACAAAACTACATTTTCAACTGTAAAATGCTGATAGCAGTTTCAAACTTTACCATCTCAGATTTGATGTTCAGACTTAATGTTCCTACACTTTAGATAGCAAGGCCTTACATCCTAAAATATAGTGGCAAAATTATATTTGACATTCATGTATGTCCAATGATAAAAGGTTTGTGCATAGAATGCTGAATTTCACCTTTGAACAACATACATAAGTTCTAGAAGAGGACTTGTGTTTAACTAAGACTTAAGCGTGAGAATCCTGACAACAATGCTAAAGGTGATGATGCAAGAAGCACTCAGATATAATAAAGTTAGTCTTCACCACTAATATCAGAAGAAACAAAAAAAATTGCCTTAACGCGTATGTGACTTAAAGGACCAAAAAGTGTTATGAAAAAGATAGGCACAATAGGACATGGAATATGAAAACAGGAAAGGCGTAGTCAACAACGTGAGTGAAATAACCATAGGTAATTGTGGAAATGATAGGGTGCAGTGTGTTCTAGAATGATGCTATTCATTCACGAAGCAAATATTTTTATAGCTTCCCATTAGTATTACCACCATGAATACACTTGCATGTGATTTTTAGTTAATGTAGGGAAATAAAATTAACTCTTATTGGACACTTGTGGGGACCCCGACTTAAGAGTCGAGATCACCGAATGCACGTGTACAGTGATCCCAGAGATCAATGTTCACTGAACACACAGAAGCTGAATAACAAGAGTCTTACATCCATACATACCGTCTTACACAAATTATGGCCATTATGGCCAAGTCTTACATAGATAAAGCCTCAAGGGCTGAATAGCAAATAACTCGAATAGCGGAAGTCATCGATGACAAGTAGAACCCATGCCATCTGCCTTAACCCTACAGGCATTCTGACTGGGATAGCGTCCTAGTTCGCATGTTCGTCACCATAGAATTCTTCTTCATATTCCTGCTCCTCCATGCCTGGCCAATTAAATAACCAGTGGCAAGCCAATGATTACTTTGATTGTACTCGCAAGCAACCCATGATTTGGTTCAAGTAACAATGCAATTGAACAACAATGAGCAATCTAGCAACGAGCTAGAATAAATATTCTACCATCAAGTGTATGCATCAATAAATTCACGTAACCTTGAAGACAGGTTACCGATATCAACATGAATAGAATTCAACTCACGAGTCAAGTCACCACCTTGACTCATCATACACACATACTTTCACCGATGTAGTAAAATTCTGGACATAGTTTAAGTAGCACCACCCAACTGTTCATGACCGTGGACACGGCTATTCGAATAGTTTTACACTCTGCAGAGGTTGCGCACTTTACCCACAAGATCCGGGAAGCTTTCGTGTCACCCACGATCCTGCAGTACCTCAAGTACTCGGGGGAAGCACCCGGTCATTATCTTTCCTTAGACGACACTAACATAGGGTCCACTCGTTGGTACACGGCCCTCGAGTACAAACAATAGATCATGGGACTTGCCCTAATTTCAATGTCACGCGTACACGAAGGGACCAACGGTGTGTCCGGTGCCCTGTAAAAACAGTCATGATCGTCTATCCAAGCACGACCCCGTCCCGGGAAAGACCTCAAGTCTCTCCGTCACTAGTAAGGTGGGCGTCATGCTAGTATCGGCCTAAGTAATCAATAATACCCCGTCCCATAAGGGGTAGAGTGGTTGCACATGTTTGGTTGGGACGGTAGTCACACATAAATCTAATCCATCAATTCACCCATGCACAAGATCCTTATTGGCACATCACTTCTTCCTCAAGTGATGACCTAACTCAACGTCACCCTCGGGCATTAGGGGCACCCGATGGGTTTTTTGAAAAGAATGCAACCATGAAGGTTCCTTGGCACACATGCATCACTAAGCATCACTACTAATCATTTGTATTTCATCTAGCACATAGCAAGATCATGAGTAAAACATGCATCATGTGGTGGTTCTTAGCTAGGTCACCATCGTCATTCTTATCATCATGCATTCGGAAGTAAATGGGTTCCGAAGAACACAAGTGTATCATGGTCAAAGGGCTGCTTGCCTGGATTGGCTTGGTCTTCAAAGTCTTCAAATCCTTCCCCTCCTTCTTCTTCAGCAACTTCGTCAAATACGATATCTAATCGTCACAAAATAACAATGGGAAAATAAGACCACAATAAAAACAGAAAAATCAAAGTGCTCAGAAAAATGTCAACTTATTTTTGTTAAATACTAGAGGGAAAACTAAGATGGCAAAAATTCTTAGTTTGAGTTTTGGAGTGGCAGAATGGAGTACAAGAATATTTGAACAGGAGTTTTAATGTTCAAATATGAATTTAAATTTGAACAGAACAGAAAAGGTCCATGGACATGTGTGAAAGTGACACCATTAAATAGGTTGGATTTTTACAAGTTTTTAGGAACTGGAATTAATTCATTTGGACAAATATTTAATTCTGTGAAATTATTTGAAATTCCACAGAAAAAAATGGAAAAAGGCTCTGTGCCACTGGGCCAGAACGGCCACAGTGCAACGGCCCAGGGCGAATAGCCCACCGCACGGGCGCCAGCGCGCGCGCCAGGGTTTTTTTAAACCTGACGGGCGGGGCCCGGCGGTCAGCGTTAGAGAGGGGAGAGAGAGAGGTGAGGATGACAGGCGGGGCCCGCCTGTCATCTTCAACCTCACGGCCAGAGAGGCGGCGAGCTCACCGGCGGCGATATGGTGCATGACGGGGCAAATTGAGGGCACGGTCGTGCTCAGGGAGGAGTCGCGGTTCTAGTGGTGCTGGAGTTGGCCGTCGGAGGGGCCAGGTTCGTCGGCGGCGAGGTGGAACGGCGGCGGAGCGTCGGGAGGGTCCTGATTGGCTTGCTCCGGGCTGCAACAGGAGGGGGAGAAGGAGGGGAATGGGTCAGTGAGGTCCGGTGGCTCCAGATCGAGCAAGACCTGGGGTGGAGGGAGGCTGTACCGTGAGATCA
This sequence comes from Secale cereale, assembly GCA_902687465.1. NCBI lineage: Eukaryota > Viridiplantae > Streptophyta > Magnoliopsida > Poales > Poaceae > Secale > Secale cereale. Next base: position 931,010,049 of record LR738711.1, on the reverse strand, counting down.
CCGGTCGCCCGCGGCGGTGGAGCTCCGGTCGATCCCGTGCACAAAGGCTCTTCGAGGGCGAGTGGGTGGTGCTGGTGTGCTTCTGGGGGTATGGGGAGGAGGTGGATGCCAGTGCAGAGGCCCGGGGCATGCTTATATAGCCGGCCCCCGGTCCACCGTGGACTCGTTCGCCAGCGAGGTTACGGGCGAGGCCAGAGGCCGTGCAGGCACTTGTGATCGAGTCGGGGCCGTTCGTGGATGAGGTCTACGCCTAGGGGAGGGAAGAGGAGGAGCGGGGAAGCATCCAGAGAGCCAGCGCGTGTGAGGCCAGAGGTTGGAGCTCGCGGGCGGCCGGCGCGCATGCGAGGGCGTCCACTGGAGGGAGAAGGAGGAGGGGGACAGCGCCGAGGGGAGTTGCTGACGACGAGGCGCATCGATCGGCGAGAGGGGGGAGCACGAGGTGGTCGGGGGCGATGGATTGGGCGAGGCTACAGTGCGGGTGCGCACTGTAGCACGCTCTGGAGCGCGTCTTCTACATGACACGGCATGCCGTTGGCTCACTGGTTGTGTCCGCCGTGTCTGGGGGGTCCAGCACGAAGTAAACAACCCAGCTGTGGCTTTGGATGCCTTGGATGCTCAGTGAGAGAGGAGGGAAGCTGGTAGATGGGTAGAACTGGGCTGTCTAGCAAGGTAACTTGGGGTTTTCACCCTTCAATCATGGATCTCTGGCCCTGGGGAAGTTACTGGGGGTAGAATGTAACTAGGTGAGGCTGTGGTAGAAAGTTGAAGTAAGAGTAAATAGTAAAAGAGGTCAAGATGATGGTTTTGGTAAAATGGCAGAAGGTGTTTGATCATGTTTTGGGCAAGCAAATGATCTCCACTAGCCATGACACTTAACAGGATTGAATGTCATATGGAAATAGGGTGTTTCACCAAATTTGGGCTTGTTTGAAGAAACTAGCCAATGTAACTTTGGTGAACCCTAGAAATCAACAGAAATGGTTTCACCATGTTTAAGTCAAGCTAATCATCTCCCCTTGATGCACCACTTGGTGTAGTTTCATCATTTGGGGTTATGATCATGCTCACAAAGTTTGAAGCCCCAGGTAAAAAGTTGGTAATGTAAAGTTGTTCAAATTTGAATTTGAACAGAAATGGTTTTGGGGGTATTCTGATCAAGTTACCCTTCTCCAAAACTTGTGCCATTTTGTCTAGATGCCTTATTAGACCTTTCTAGCATGTGCACCAAGTTTGAGAGCATTTGGATAAGTTTGGCAATGTAAAGTTGCTCAAACTTCAGATATGGACAGAATGGTTTTAGAGGGTTTTGATGATGTTTTCTTGCTTCCCAAGGCATGGGGCTTGGCAAGATCATCAAATATGTCATATATGACATGAGAGAATTTCCCTGGAATTTTTAGAGAATATTTCCTTTGTAAATATTTCAAAAGGTTGAAATATCCAGAAAGGGTTTCTGAGGGATTAGCCCATTTTTTGAACATGACCAAGTGTTGAAACTCTTATATATGGACAATATATGTCCTATGAGTCTCCCTGAATTTTGACAAATATTTTTGAAATACTTAAATAATTTTTCCCTATTAAAGACCATTTCTGGCCTTAAGAAAAAGCTTTTAAATAAAATAGGAAAATAACTTTTAAAATTATACTTTTGTGGTTTTTGGGAGTCCTATGACTACTAGGTCTCAAATATACTTTTTTGAAATAATTTTCTCACCCTAAATCAAGCACTTGCAGTGCAAACCTCAATTCAGGGGTTTTTGGAATACTAAATTTTGAAAATACATTTTGGCCAAATTAATTTTATAAGAAAATACTATACTGCTATAAACACTTGGTATGATCATTGGGCAGAAGATTTGGGTAAGGAGATGAATTCTACAAGAGGTGGTAGTTGACTTTAATGAGCACATGAAAAGCATAGGAAGAAAAACTCAATTCCAAATAAAAGCCAAATGATGCCAAAAAAAAATTTGCTGGTCCAAATTTTCATGCTTCATTGATGCAAATGACATGTTACAAAATGCAGGGTGTGACAACACTCCCATAATACATGAAGTATTGTGGCTACAGAAAAAAATAGTTCACTATTTCATGGTAAAACCTGACCGAAAAATAGTTGCCAATGCTCTTTTATCAACTGTACAAAATATGTTATGATATAGTGTTAGGAGTGGCTAAGCAATAGCTACTTATGCATTAGTTAGATGGGAGTATATATGAGATAATAGGAACATCACCCCTTTTCACCATTTATAGCAATCAAAGAAAAAAAATTAAAAGCAAAATCCCTAGCATCACACCATTCTTAGGTATGAATTCATAAGAATAGGAGATGAGTTACTATGCAAGATATGAACATGTCAATGGCAATGGTATATCAATAATACTGCTAGTCATTGATCATGAATCATGCTATTATATTTAATATAGAAGAAGTTATACTATGGACATTATATTCATATATTCTCATAATCACTGGCAACAACCTATCAAACTTAGCATTCTATGCACAAGAACTCGACATATGAGCATATAAGCGCAAAAGAAAATATGTAGATATATCTTGAGGTAATGATGCTGACACATGGATCACCATACAACCTTCTAGCATGGCAAGTAACATCTCATTGTAAAGAACAAAATATTTTAGGTCAAGAAAACATGCAAGAACTCTGGAATCACAAAGAATAAGCTATGAGCACAAGAAACCAAGAAATACTTAAATTATCATTTTCCATTTCTTATTTTGTAAGCACAATTGTTCATGCTCATGTGGTCTCGGGCAGCTACGACGAGTTTCCACAAGCTAGCCGAAACAAATATGGAATCACAAAAGAATAAGGAGTATCTACTTGAGGCTTAGCGATGTTGGGTGGGACCACTTGACAGAAAATTCACAGACAAGAATGGCAATGTTACAGCTTACGCATATGTATCAAACTGAAGCACTTAATATCGAATCGCATGTAAGAAACCTACCAAAAGCATGAAATATCTATGAAATCTCTCTTCGCTCCAAGCCTCCAACTAACTTTGACGGTAAGAACAATCTTATAGACTTAAATAGCTTCTCCTGAAACAAAGGCATAGTCCTTGAAGAACTATAATCTAATATCTCTTGGTTTCACCTAAATTATCATGAAATTAAGCATCATTAACACATAAAATGGCATGTCTTCGACATCAAAATTAGCAATTGTACATGTTGTCCTGATGAAAAGAACATATTTATTCTACATCTTCACTAATCCTGATAAGGACACAAACCAAACAAATTTAATCAAAAGATGATTACGTTGTCAATACATAAAATCATCCTTATATGTGTCAGATTGTGCCAATAGCAATGAAGTGGTAAAAGATTCCAATATATGGAAAATTAGAGAGCATTTGCCATACCAACAAGACGGTCGATATTGCTAAAAGTCAATAATGATTTTCTCTGCATGGGTAGTTCTGAAATTTTATAAGATGATGGGACTTTTTCTACACGGAACATGAATATGTTTGAGGCAAACAACTATTAATTCCTTCCTCCAGTGACTAAGAAGTGTCTTTGGGCAAAAACTAACACTCTCTTGATTAAATGGCAATGGCCCTTTTCAATCAGGAAGGTATAATTCGTCTATTTGTGGTGCCAAAGTTTTAGTAAACTATTCTATGCATTCACGTGATCACCTGCCATTTTATTATTAATGTGATTGCATACCCAGATAATGACTTTGGTGTCGATTGAATCAACAGTTATTGGCTTTCTGAAGAAAACAGAAATGTATTTGGCAAGCCATCAGAGTTGGCGTACATATTTGGTAAGCAAATAAGAGATGGGAGGTGGTAAAATGGGGAGGTGGAGGATGTAATTAGGGATGTTAAGTGTTGTAGTTGAAATTTAACTTCTGCAACCTAACCTGATAACCTGGTAGACTGAACAATTGCAGTAATGACGAAAGAAAAAATAGTTGTTAAACAAAAGACAGAAAAAGTGAATTCGTGATGAACGGAAAAAAAGTTTTCCTTCTCTTGTCGAGTGGAAAAACAAATACATGGTTATCTCTTCCCTCTATTCCTCTGTTCTAGAAGTCATTAGCAGGTGGGTGGTAGTGTTTACCTTTAGACCATGTTTGTGCTTCCTCCAAGATGTAGCTCTCTTCTAGGATGAATTATTTGTTGGGTGATCTCTGAATTAACTTAGATAATGCCCTTCAATTTGTTGATGCTTATACTGCTGCTAACTTGATTATTTGTTCACAACAATGTCGGGTGTCCCTGCAAATTAAGCATATAGTAGTTGTAAGAAACAACATAGTTGCTATTATTATCTATCAATATATTCCTCAGGACAAGAATTTGATTAGTGCACTGAAGAAGCTATAATCTGGCTTTCTTGGCCATAGTACCTAAGGAATATGATTGTACTATAAATTCTAATATCAGCGAGTGCAACTTGTCAAAGTGTTGATGTCCTGCAAGTCTCAATTTGTTCTTAGCCATCGGCAGTGATGCACTGCTTTGAACAACTTCCTTTTTGTCTTTTTTCCATAGCCATTAAATCCTTTTGAACCTCACCCACAACCCGCCTATTACATAAGATTCAGCCTGATATACTCTTTTGTACTTTTTTGTACACACATCAGGCGATAAATCAGAAGTATAATGCAGTTTTGTCTTTACGGTTCACACATGAGAAATTCAGTGCATGCTCCCAGGACAAAACCGCAAGTTTTTTTTTTGAACCAGGCATTACCCCTTTCCATTAAAAGCATAACGGAAATACAGCCGTCCCAGATCCAAACGAAAAGGAAACCGAGAAAAGGGTAAAGCGAGTTCAAAGCATCGTTGGGAAACCCACCACAAATACCCGTCATCGGGCAATTTGCCGTGGGGCGAAAACCCAACGACACCAAAGAAACGCTATCACAAGTCTACCAGTTCAGCTAGGGGAGATAAGTTGTCACAGGGGTCTAACAATCGACCATCACAAAGGCTCACGCAGGAGCTCAAGAAATACGACCTGAAAATCACTAGAAAGCAGTCCAGGGAGGAAACGGAGAGTTGAGCTCGGGGTCACCAAGAGACTTCAGTCATCATCAACTCAGCTCGAATCACCCGGCGGGGCGCACAGACGCATCATGTTCGCAGCACTTGTCTTCAGAATCTTCGCACCACGCTCCATAGCTTCGCGATCCTCTCCTTTCAGCAGACCTGCCCAGTACAACATGTTTCCACAGGCAGAGTATACAATATCAAAAGGAGATCGTAACTTCTTTTTTTCAAAAGTGACACTATTACGGGTATTCCAAATAGCCCAGCAAATAGCCGCCAAGCAGTAAGTATAAAATCTTTCTCCATCAGGAAGGAAGATATAGCACCAAGAGAAAAATTGCCACAAATTATTAGGACCAACATCTGTGCCCAAAGCACAACCTGCTGTTCTCCAAACAACCCTGGCCACGGGGCAGGAGAAGAACAAGTGCTGAGAGGTCTCCCTCTCATCACAGAAAGAACAAGAAGGGTTCCCCATCCAGTTCCTCTTATTCATAACATCTCTAGTTAACACAACATCTTGGGAAAGCTGCCAGATAAAGATTTGAATCTTAAGAGGGATCTTGGCTCGCCAAATCCATCTATAGTTACTCCCTGCAATATTCCTCTCCAGATAACTATAGACAGACCTGGTGGTGAACTTGCTTCTATTACCACCCCCCAAGGACCAACTAATCGTGTCCGGTTCATCAGAACGAGGCCACAAGTTAACCACATCCTGAAGCTCTTTCCATTGTTCCAGAAGCGGCGGATGTAAATTTCTTCTGAAGAAATCAGTCCCCACACCTTCTCTAAATTTGGCCACCGTAATGTTTTGATCATTACAAATCTCAAAGAGAGTAGGGAATCGACTACACAGTGGCTGATCAGAACCAACAGGGTCAAGCCACATCCTAGTAATGTTCCCAGCCTTAAGAGTAATCCCTCGGCCGGCAAGATATACATCCTTAACTTTCATAATATCTTTCCAGATAGGAGAGTCCCCAAATTTAGCTTTGACCGAGGAAATCGAGTCTTTCCTCAGGTATTTAGCCCGGATTACATCTTGCCAAAGCCCCTGTTCCGTATCTAGCTTCCACCACCACTTGGTCAGAAGGCTTATATTTTGTTTGCGGAGGTCTTTTACCCCCAAGCCCCCTTTATCTTTCGAGCGACAGATCCTGGACCATTTAACCAGGTGGTATCGTTTACGTCCTTCATGCTCTTGCCAGAAGAAACGTTTACGATGTTTGTCTAATTTCACGATCAAACCTTTAGCCAATAAAAACATACTCATGTAGTAGTACACAATTCCTGTTAGGGAAGTGTTAGCGAGAATTAGACGCCCCCCCGAAGAGGCTGCATTCCCAATCCATGATTCACAACATTTCATAAACTTCTCATCTAGGAAATCCCAATCTAAACACCGAAGAGTAGAAAAGCTCACAGGAACACCCAGGTATTTCATCGGAAAATGCCCAATATTACAATTAAACAGCTCAGCATAGAAAGATCTCATGTCATCGTCACCCCCAACACAAAGGATTTCGCTTTTCTCAAAATTAATCTTCAGACCTGACATTAATTCGAAGATGTATAAAAGGAGTTTTAGATTGACAGCCGCTTCCCTATCATGTTCAATACAAATGACCGTGTCATCGGCGTATTGTAAAATGGCCACTCCACCTTCAATCAGGTCCGAGGCCATACCAGTTAACAACTTTTCTTTCTGGGCATTGCGGACCATCTTAGATAGGGTTTCCACAGCCAAGTTAAACAGGAAGGGAGAATGGGGGTCACCTTGGCGCACCCCTTTGCAACTTTGGAAGTACGGTCCACTCTCTTGATTAAGTTTGATACTAACCGTACCATCACGAAGAATCTTCTCCACCCACCCACACCAAGTGGGGCAGAAACCCCTACTCTTGTGGCATTCCATCAAGAAATCCCAGCTGATCTTATCATAGGCTTTCTCGAAGTCTAGTTTCAAAACGACCCCTACTTTTTTCTTTCGATAGGAGTGGTGGAGAATTTCATGAAGGGTAAGGATACCATCCATAATAGACCTGTGCTTAATGAATGCATTTTGGTGCTTACTAATAAGCTTGTCTGTGAACAAAGCCACCCTGTTGTCCAGAACCTTAGTGATGAGTTTGTAGGGGCATCTAAGTAAACATATGGGGCGATATTGCTGGATCTTTTTTGCCCCATTCATTTTCGGTATCAAAGTAATAATCCCATAATTCAATCTGGCCACATCCAGGTTGTTGTTGTAGAATGCATCAAAGATACGCATAATATCTACCTTTACAAAATCCCAGCAAACCTTATAGAACTCAGCCGGAATGTTATCCGGGCCAGGAGCCCTGTTACTATCCATGCTAAAAAGGGCTTTCTTAACCTCCTCCATAGTAAAAGGACTAGTCAGAATGATGTTGTCATCCTCTGACAGTTTCTCATCATTAGTCCAAGTTTCAGGGAAGAGCTGGAACATGTTTCCTCTAGCAGGTCCAAAAAGATCTTTGTAAAACGAAGTGGCATGAGCTAGAAGGTTCTTGGTTCCTTCCACCACTGTATCTCCACTAACCAGGGAATGAATGGTATTTTTCCTTTTTTCCCATTCGCTATTCTATGGAAGTAAGCCGTATTACGGTCCCCTTTCAAAAGCCACCTCTCATTAGACTGTTGGAGCCAGAACAACTCCTCATTAGCCAGCAGCTCATTGAGTTCAACATATAGGTCACTTCTTCTCTCATAGGATTCGGTGTCTAGTGGACCAAGCTCCTCTTTGGCTTCAAGGTCCTCTAGTTCTCTCAGGATCACCTTTTTTCTTTTTCTGGCATGCCCAAAGGAGTGGGAACCCCACCCTTTGAAATACTTTTTAAAGCGCTTCAGTTTTATATTAAGAATGTCTATAGGGTCTTCCGAAGCAACATATTGCCCCCAGATATTCTTGGCTATATCATAAAAATTCTCATCATTAAGGCAGCTAGCTTCAAACCTAAACTCACGTTGACGAAGGTCTTTCTTCTTAATAGGGTTCGAGTTCAGTAAAAGGGGATTATGATCGGAAACATCCCTAACCAGCTTGCGGATAGCAACAAGTGGAAACAGATCTTCCCAATCATAACTCATAAGGACTCTATCAAGCTTTTCAAGAGTAGGGTGCTTTTGGTTATTCGACCACGTATATCTGCCCCCGCTCATATGAATCTCCCTGAGGTTAAAGTGCTGAATAACAGCATTGAACCTATCCATGTGCTTGGAGCGTCGTATGTTTTTGTTCTTATCGTCATTATCCCTAAGGATATTGAAATCCCCCCTATCACATAGGGGGTGTTAATATTCCCACACTCATTATTAAGCTCCTCCAAGAATTCCCCTCTCTTGTCATCATGAGCAGCCCCATAAACCACAACTAGGGTCCAAACACATCTCAGCTTGACATCAAATACTGTAACTTGAAGAAGGTAGTTACCAAATTTCCAGGAGATAATTTCCAGACTTTCCTTCCTACACCACAGAGGATCCCACCAGCTTTGCCTAAAGATGGAATCCAATTCCAATCAAGGCTATCATATGGGTCAACTTTTTTAAAAAATTTAGGAGTGTAATTCTTCTTCTTCGTTTCCAGGAGGCCAATAAAGTCCAGGGAATGATCTCTGATAATATCAGAGAAGCAGGTAGCCATTCCCTTCTTACCTGCTCCTCTGCAATTCCAAAAAAGGCCATTCATTTTTTCTTCCCCCCCCCTTCCTGGTAGCTCTACTAGGAGTCAAAGTAGAGCTATCAGTATTCTTCTTCATAGGAAACTCATTTTTTTGACTTCTAGTAACAGGTCTAGAAATAACTATATTTTGTTTCTTTTCCCTCTTTTTCCTAGACCTCACCACCGTGAACTTATCCTCATCAGCATCACTCCCCCCATCCCAATTCATGTTTAGAGGGGTCTGATCTCCAGCCTCATTAATTAGGATCATTTCTTTTTTATCTTCAACATCATGTCTCACATTAGGGTCGATAACCTCACTGTTATTTCTGAATTTTTCAAGTTCATGTAAAACACCTATACTAGCAAAGTCTGTGTCAGGAATATTGACACCCATTTTAACAGCCCTAATAATGAGTTCAGGGTTAGACAATGCATCAAAGGAGTTAAGTTTTTTTGGAATACCTTCAATATCTCTCTTTTTAGCCACAGCCAGAGCCCTCTCCTCAATTTTCTCCATTTTGCCCTGAACATTTCGGAGGCTGAAACGCAGGTTTTCTTCAGTAACCAGAGGAGGGCAAGGAGGCATCATGTCCTTCTTCTCCTCTTCGGGAGATTCCACCACATAAGCACTGTCCACCTTCAAAATAGTATCATAATGATTAACTTCATTTCCAGCCTGGAGGTAATTTCTAACCACATCAGAATAGGTCTTCTTAAAGTTTTTGGTATTAGATTCAGAAGGAGACTCAGTATAGGATCTTACTTTATCTTGCCTCATCTCCTGGGCCATGGTCTCAATGAGCAGGATGTTATGCAGGGAATCATCAGATTCCACACTTTCCTGAGATTCATGAATAGTATCAACCTTGTCTCCCTGGGGCATGCAAGGTTTCCCTCCCAGGGCAACAGATCTCCCACTCTTTTGAGCTCCAGGATTTGGCATAGGAGCCATCTTTTTTTCATTGTTAACCTCAGGATTAGGAGGATATTTAATACCCACCCTCTCTCTGTCAGGGTCCCTCACAAGAATCTGCTCAACCTCAAAGTAAAAATCATAAAAGTGTTCCCCAAGAACAGCTTCTGCCACAGCAGGAATCTCATCCACATTCCTACAGCCTATTCTGACCCGGGCCGAAGCCGGTCGATGTAGGGTAGCAGAATCAATCTCAAGGGGAACTCCAACCAAGGATGCCACATATGCCATGTTTTTTTCACTTCTTTTGTCCAGAGGCACATTACTAATTTTGATCCAAGCGGATTCCATAACACCTTTAGCCCCAACAGAAGACGACCAGCGAGCAACCTGAATGACTGCTCCACTGGTCTTGAGAGTAACCTTACCAACATAGCAAATCTGTGCAACTGCACGAGGGTTAGGGAAGCGAACTACAAACACCCCCGGTCCGATAGCATGTGCAGAACATCGCCAGTCAGTGGCAAGGTAAGCATTCAGATCAAGCTCCATCTGACGCGTAGATGTTTCTCCCTCTATGATAGTAACTACAATATTGTTCGCCCTCTCCTTATGCTGATTAGCCGTGCAAGAATCATGAACATAGTAGAAGCCCTGCCCTCTAGATTGAAACGCACACATCGCTGCCATACACTCCCAAGGCAAAAATTCAGCACACATGGAAGCTAAATGACCAAGTTTACCGCATCGCTCGCAGAATGCTTGAGGGCATCTGGCAGGGGCATGCTCATGAGATTTGCAGATGGGGCATGGATCAAGTTTTTTTGGAAGGGGGCACCTGATTAGGGTTCTTCTTCCCATGAGCTTGACGGGGAATAGGCGCAGCAGGTCGCCCGACGGAGCTGTCCCCCGAGCCCTGATTCACCTGGCCCTTCTGGACCCAGACACCGCCGGACTGGAGCTCCTGGCGGCCGGAAGCAGCCGCCTCGTCCCATCGGGAGGTGTCCCCCGAGGCCGGCGAGATGTTGGAGGAGGAGTTGTTGGAGCCGCCCCCGTCCTCGCGCCTCCAAGAGAATTTGTTGCCGCGGCCTCCTTGGTGTCCTCCGCCACGATCCACGCGGTCAGCTTCGCCTCCACCACGGCGCGCACCTCGACCACCGCGCGCCTCCATGGCAGGAGCAGCCGCAACCGCCGCAAAGGAACGAAGGTCACCCCCAACCTTGCCCTTCCACCACTCGAAGCTCTCAGCGGCGCTGGATCTAGATCTGGAGTCCCTCTCCTCCGCCGTCCAGAAGTGGGAGAGGGCAGCTTCTAGGTCAAGGATCTGGTGCGAGGGGGCTTTTATCCCCACGCCCGCTCCGCTCGGGGCACGCTGGATCCCCACCACGTGGCGCACATCCGCCATGGGTGGCTGGGAGATCCGGTTTATTTCTTCGACCCGGTTCGGTCCATCGGCACCGCGGCGTCTGCGAACCGCGACCGCCCCGTCCGCCCCTGCAAGCGGCGGCGCGGCTATCACCGGCGGCAGACGATCCCGGATTCTGGCGAAATGGCTCGGGAGGGAAACCACATCACCAATCTCGATCACCTCCCCCTCGCGGAGAAATCGCGCATCGATGGTAACTCCTCGCGCATCCGAGAGGACGATGTGCAGCGCGTCCTGCCGGAGAACCAGCATACCCTCATGGAACGACAGCGTGCTCGCAAGCAGGTCGGCGGCGAACGAGACTCGCCATCGAGCATCGACTCCGCCGCTGCTTCCGCTGCTGCTGCTCACCATCCCTGCTTGTGATGGTCCATGTGTGTGCATAAAACCGCAAGTTAAAAATAAGGATACAAGTCTGCTGGCGACCGGACCGCTCCAGCCTCGTCCTGGTAGCCGAGCTCGCCTGTTTCGCTCTCTTGGTGCCTCTCATCATGCTCTTCAGCGTGGTGCTCGTCCTCTCCACGCTCGCCATCACTGGGTTCGTTGCTATCAGCGTGCATGCCTTGTTCAGGTTGCAGTGGTTTGAGTGTCATGAACCTTGAGTCAAATAAAACCATGGATCGGGGACATTCGAACACAAAGTAGAGAAAAACAACCTTGGCTAGGCCGAGCTGCAACGTTGGTTGGTCGGCGCTGCGCCGATGACGCAATCCGGCACCAGCAGATGTGTGAAGCGTCCTCCCTGACTGCGGCTAGGGTTAGCCGCACCGCTTGTGTAGCGGCAAGACCTCTGAGTACTCATGTGTGGCGACCTGCCCGTGGCAAAGGGTTGTCGAGGAGCCGAGGGAGGGCATTTAAAGGACGATCGATCAACAAGCAGAGGAAGAGGAGAACTGCTCGCCGCTATCGCTCGCCTCCTGGACTGGTCCTCTGCCGCAGCGTCGCTCGTTGGATAGGTGGATGGGTTGCTCGGCTGGGGGCAGTGGTACGGGAGGAGGTAGGGAGAGATGGAAGGAAAGGGGTGCGGGGCGGCGGCGACGGCTGTGGGTGGGGAAGGGATGAGCGATGCTAGCTAGGGTTCGCAGGATCCGGGAGGGAGGACGGACGTAGTTTTTCAGACTTGGTTTTCTGCCCATGGAAAGAAAAAAATCGGCGAGTGGGGATGTCGAGGGGTGGATCGATCGATGGAAGGGAGGCGAACGAACGAACGAACAGACGACGTGTACAGACTGCTCCTTTATGAGTAGCCGTGGTCCAGTACCATCTCCCGCGCGTCCTATCTCTCTTCTGCTCCCTTCTCTCGCCCCCTCTCAAATCTGGTCTCTTTCAGGAACAACATCGCCATGGATCCCGATGTGGAGCTCCACTACGGCCCGATCTGACCAGGGAGCGACCAGATCCGGGCGTCTCCGCCTTGCTCCGCGCGCTTCCATGGTCTGTCATCCTCCTGAACGCCGGCGCCGTGCTCAGCCGCCGCCGTCCCCTGCCATGGCCGCCTCCCTCCTCCCGAACGGCATGCCATGGCCACCTCCCTAACTCTCCTGCAGGTGGGCCTTTGCGCCCCTGGCCCAGCAGATTAATGGAAGAAAATAGACAGGGTGGTGAGGGAGAGAAGAAGAAAGAAAAGACGGGCGGTGCGGCGACCCAGGGCAGGAGCTCGCCGGAGCCGAGTGACGGCGAACGGGCGTGGGAGACAAAAGGATCTGGCGCGGTGGCGTTAAGTCCTTGTAGTCCCCTCCGCCCCTTCTCTTCTCCCTTGACGACCGCTTGAATCCCGAGAGGAGAGGAGAGGACAGGGAGATCCATGGCAGCGGCAAGATCCGCGCCTGGACCGGAGCTGCTCGTCAAGGAGACCCACGCCATGGAGCTGCTCGTCAAGGTCCAACCCTGGTGAGTGCCTACGCCATGGCTCTGCCCTTCTTCCCTCCCCTTCCCTGATACTCTTCTTTCCCTCACGCAGGCACTCACCCAAAATCGCCATGGACCAGTAGGTCAAGCAGTCTTCTTCTTCATGGAGATGGGGTTCCTCCGCCATCTGCAGGTCGTCATCCTTGAGGCCTCCACCATCTGCAGGTATTACTTCTTCTCTTCCCCTCTCTATTGGATTTCACTTGATTCTCTGCTCTGCTCTGTTGGTGAAGCTCCCTCTCTTCTCTGCTGCAGTGTATACAGTGGACTATTTGCAACTTCTTTGCAAATACTCGATTGTATATGGATGGATTGCAGGGTCGACAATGCACCACATTGATTTGATTTGGTCTGGAGCAGCAGCAGCTCCTTCCTTCCATGGAGGCATCCACGACATGACTCGCACTAGGAGCTCCAAGCAGACAAAGGTACCTACTCCCTTTGTTGTACTGTACATGTTTGTGGGTTCTTTGTGATGATGAAACCATTGATTGGATATCCTGATTAAATACAATCGATTCCATTGAGCCATGGGGACAACACGAGGCATCTATCTCTGATTTGTTGTTACTTTGGTAGATAATATGTATTGTGTGTGTGTGCGTATGTTGATAAGTTGTAGATTTGCTTGGCCGCCTGTGACACTCATGTCAAATCCTTGACATTTCTGGGGTTATACAAGCATCATGTTTTCTAAGGTTTTGTTTCCCCCGACTCCATCTCTTCCTTGGGAAGAAGCACACGTTTCTTTGTCTATAAATTAAGCAGTCTGGTAGATTTGGAAAGGAGGAATATGTGATACGTCCAAAACGTATCTATAATTTCTGCTTACTCCATGCCTCTTTTGTGTGATATTGCTATGATATTGATGCACTTCCATACACTTTTGATCATATTTGGACTAACCTATTAACTCAGTGCACCACAGTGCCAGTTCCTATTTTCTGCTGTTTTTCTATTTCAGGTTTCCCCCATATTAAAAGTGCTCCAAAAATTCCAGGAAAAATCAGCGTACAGGAAGCTTCGCGAAGAACCAAAGATGGGCCAGAGGGGAGCCAGGGGAGACCCAGGCGACCACCTGGTGCGGCCCCACCCCTGGCCGCGCCAGGGGGGCGCCTGGGGCCCCTGCTCCGCCTCTGGCTGCCCCCCCTTCGCATATATATCCCTCTCGTCCCGAAACCCTCGAGGACAAAACCCTTTTTCGCGATCTCGCCTCTGTTCCGCCGCCACAGCGCTTCCAAGATCGGGAGCATCAGGAGAACTCTTCCCGGCACCCTGCCGGAGGGGAGAACCACCACCGGGAGCTTCTCCACCACCATGGACGCTTCCTGGATGAGTCGTGAGTAGTCCACCTTGGACCATGGGTCCATGATCAGTAGCTATGTGATGTTCTCCTCCGGAGATGGGTCCAGGTTCCGCTATTGGTTATTGACCGGAGATGTGTCTCGGCCATGTCTACATAGTTCTCTAACCCGTAGGGTCTGCACGCTTAACGTTCGATGACTATTTGTATTATGAGTTATGTGTTTTGATGGCGGAAGATTGTTCGGAGTCCCAGATGAGATCACGGACGTGACGAGGAGTCTCGAAATGGTCGAGACATAAAGAATGATATATTGGACTATGTTATTTGGGCACCGGATGAGTTCTGAGGGGTACTGGATAACTATCGGAGTGCCGGGGGGTTATACCCTCGGGGGAACTAATGGGCCTTCGTGGGCTTTAGGGGACAGATAGGAAGGGCCACAAGGGGAGGTCGCCCCCCCATGGAAAGTCTGAATTGGACTAGGGAGGGGGAGGCGCCCCCCTCTTTCCTTCTCTTTCACCCCCTCTCCTTCCTTCCCCTTTCTTCATTGGAAAGGAATCCTACTAGGACTAGGAAGTCCTAGTAGGACTCCCTTATTTCGGCGCGCCCTAGGGCCGGCCGACCTCCTCCTCCTCCTCCTGTATATACATGGGGAGGGGGCAACCTAGGACACACAAGTTGATCTTTTAGCCGTGTGCGGTGCCCCCCTCCATAGTTCAACACCTCGGTCATATTGTCGTAGTGCTTAGGTGAAGCCCTACGCGGATCACATCATCAACACCGTCAACACGTCGTCGTGCTGCCGTAACTCCCCCTCGAGCTTCTGCTAGATCAATAGCTCGTGGGACGTCATCGTGCTGAACGTGTGCTGAACACAGAGGTGCCGTACGTTCGATACTTGGATCGGTTGGATCGTGAAGACGTTTGACTACATCAAATGCATTACTAAACGTTTCCGCTTTCGATCTACGAGGGTACATGGACAGACTCTCCCCACTTGTTGCTATGATTCTCCTAGATAGATCTTGCGTGATCGCAGGATTTTTTTTTGAAATACTATATTCCCCAACAGTGGCATCATGAACCAGATTTATGCGTAGATTATATGCATGAGTAGAACACAAAGAGTTGTGGGCGATAATAGTCATACTGCTTACCACCAACGTCATACTTTGATTAGGCGGTATTGTTGGATGAAGCGGCCCAGACCGACATTACATGACCGCATTCATGAGACTGGTTCTACCGACGTGCTTTGCACACAGGTGGCTGGCGGGTGTCAGTTTCTCCAACTTTAGTGGAATTGTGTGTGACTACGGCCGATCCTTGTTGAAGGGTAAAACAACACACTTAACGAAAAATCGTTGTGGTTTTGATGTGTAGGTAAGAAAGGTTCTTACTAGAAGCCTATAGCAGCCACGTAAAACTTGCAACAACAAAGTAGAGGACGTCTAACTTGTTTTTGCAGGGCATGTTGTGATGTGATATGGTCAAGACGCGATGAGTTATACGTTATTGTATGAGATGATCATGTTTTCTAAATTATCGGCAACCGGCAGGAACCTTATGGTTGTCTCTTTATTGTATGAATTGCTAACGTCATGTAATTGCTTTACTTTATCACTATGAGTTAGCGATAGTAGTAGAAGCAATAGTTGGCGAGAAGGCCACAACGCTATGATGAAGATCATGGTGTCAAGCCGGTGACGATGGAGATCCTGACGATGCTTTGGAGATGGAGATCAAAAGCACAAGATGTTGATGGCCATATCATGTCACATACTTTGATTGCATGTGATGTTTATCTTATTATGCATCTTATTTTGCTTAGTACGGCAGTAGCATTATAAGATGACCCCTTACAAAATTTCAAGGTACAATTGTTCTCCCTGAGTATGCACCGTTGCGACAGTTCGTCGTGCTGAGACACCATGTGATGATCAGGTGTCATAAGCTCTACGTTCACATACAAAAGACAGTTTTGCACATGCAGAATACTCGGGTTAAACTTGACAAGCCTAGCATGCACAAACATGGCCTCGGAGCACTGGAGACCGAAAGGTCGAGCGTGAATCATATATTAGATATGATCAACATAAGATGTTCACCATTGAAAACTACTCCATCTCACATGATGATCAGACATGGTTTAGTTTATTTGGATCACGTGATCATTTAGATGACTTGAGGGATGTCTATCTAAGTGGGAGTTCTTTAGTAATATGATTAATTGAACTTTAATTTATCATGAACTTAGTCCTGATAGTTTTTGCATATATGTGTTCTTGTAGATCAATGGCCCCTTCTACCAAAAGAATTATGTCCTTGAAGCACCGCTAGGTGACAAGCCTGCTGCAGGAGTAACTCCTGACGTTATGAACGTCTGGCAAGCTCGATCTGATGACTACTCTATACTTAAGTGTGCCATGCTTTACGGCTTAGAATCGGGACTTCAAAGATGTTTTGAACGTCATGGAGCATATGAGATGTTCCAAGAGTTGAAGTTAATATTTCAAGAAAATGCCCGAGTTGAGAGATATGAAGTCTCCAACAAGTTCTATAGCTGCAAGTTGAAGGAGAACAGTTTTGTCAGTGAACACATACTCAGATTGTCTGGGTACCACAACCACATGACTCAACTTGGAGTCAAAGTTGATGATGATAGTGTTATTGATAGAGTTCCTCAATCACTGCCACCAACCTATAAAGGCTTCGTGATGAACTACAATATGCAAGGGATGCAAAAGACAATTCACGAGCTCTTCGCGATGCTCAAAGCTGCAGAGGTAGAAATCAAGAAGGATCATCAAGTGTTGATGGTTAACAAGACCACTAGTTTCACGAAATAGGGCAAGGGAAAGAAGGGGAACTTCAAGAAGAATAGCAAGCCAGTTGCTACTACCGGGAAGAAACCCAAGTCTGGAGCCAAGCCCGAAACTGAGTGCTTTTACTGCAAAGGGACTGGTCACTGGAAGTGGAACTGCCCCAAGTACTTGGCGGATAAGAAGGATGGTGAAAGGATCGATATGGTTGACTAGAGGGGGGGTGAATAGGAAACTAACAATTTTGAGCTTTTCTTAACCAAATTTAAACTTAACATCAATATAGGTTTTCTAGATATGCAACTAGGTGGGCAACCTATATGATGCAACAATAATAAGCACATAAGCAAGCAAGCTATACAACACAACAAAAGCTTGCACACGCAAAGGTAAGAGATAACCACAAGTGGAGTCGGTGGAGACGAGGATGTGTTACCGAAATTCCTTCCTTTTGAGAGGAAGTACGTCTCCGTTAGAGCAGTGTGGAGGCACAATGCTCCCCAAGATGCCACTAAGGCTACAGTATTCTCCTCACACCCTCACACAATGCGAGGTGTCATGATTCCACTAGTGGTGCCCTTGAAGGCGGTGACCGAACCTTTACAAACAAGGTTGGGGCTATCTCCACAACTTAATTGGAGGCTCCCAACGACACCGCGAAGCTTCACCACAATGGACTATGGCTTCGAGGTGACCTCAACCATCTAGGGTGCTCAAACACCCAAGAGTAACAATATCAGATGGGGATTAATGGGGGGAATCAAATTTCTCTTGGTGGAAGTGTAGATTGATGCCTTCTCAACTAATCCCTAGGAAATCAACAAGTTTGATTGGCTAGGGAGAGAGATCGGGCGAAAATGGAGCTTTGAGCAACACTGATGCTTAGGGAAGGAAGAGGTAGTCAACTTGGGGAACAAGACCCCCTTATATAGCATGAGGAAAGATCCAACCGTTATCCACCAACTCAGCATGCGACACGCGGTACTACCGTGGCAAACTTGTGGTACTACCGCAAGGCGGTGCGGTACTACGCTTGCGCGGCAGGAGCCAGATACGGCCCTCGTTGCGTATAGCAACGAACGGGTAGTACTGTCGGAGCGGTACTACCGCAAGGCAGGGTACAATATGGGCTGGGAAAGGCACGGACTAATAAAATTACATCTATGGCTACTTTCGCTGAGTTTCGATCGATGAAAAACCCGGCACGGTACTACCGCTCACATGGAGCGGTACTACCGCATAGGGTGCGGAAGTAAAAAATTACTTCCGCTCCTACTTCTGCGCCGGCCATAGCCATAGGCCACAGGCCACGGTACTACCGCGAGCGAGGTGCGGTACTACCGCAATGTGCGGTACTACCGCTCCCTTGAGCGGTACTAGCGCATGCCACAAAACAGTAGTAGTAGGAAGCCTCTATCTTTGCAACGACAAGGAAAACAGTCGGTGCTCCAAAGAAGCGAAGGAAAGGTAGTACGTCTTGATTCCACCCTAACCTTTCCGAAGCGGACCCCCTCTTAATAGTACGGCTTTCCTATGACTCAATTCCATCGAAAAGAAACAAAAGGAAACACCATCTTCGATAGGCTCCGAGGGGCAATGAACCGTCTTGTTCCTAGACATGAGACATCTGAAATTCTCAATGCACATGATTAGTCCGCAAATGCATTGTCATCAATCACCAAAACCACTTAGGGAGAAATATGCCCTTACAATGTCCCCCCTTTTGGTGCATTGATGACAATACGGGATTTGCAGAAAGGAATGAATAAGAACATAAGCAAACTCAACATGCATATAAAATATAGGCAGGCTCCCCTTAGATGTGTGCATTCTTAGATAGATGATTTGGACTGCATGGCACACATACTAGGATAAACACTCCCCCTATATTTTATAAACAACACAATCCTTGCAACTAAGTAAATGGCACTACGCATGGATGCAAGGAAAGAACATGAGCATAAAGTAAAGGGCACATGAAAGCATAAGCTCACAACCTACTAAACAAACTAGACATTAAGATAAGATAATAGGATAGAGTAGAGTGCATATGTCTCACACCATATGATAGTCTTCAGGTCTCACACACACACAATGCAAACCAACACAAAACAACGAGAGAGAGTTCAACGGAAGCAAAGCAAAATAAGACACAACTCGCAAATCCTACACTCTCTCCCCCTTTGGCATCGAAACACCAAAAAGGCAGAGAGGACACCTACGACACAGGTGGTAGTTCCCTTTGCAGTGATCAGTCATCAATCTCCTCATCGGTCTCGGCAGCGAGAAGAGACTCCTCTTCTGACTCGGTCCACTTGTAGCCTTGCTTGGCCATCCACTCAGCCTCCGGAGTGATGTTCCTCTCAGAACCATTCGACACGTTCTCGCCGAACGTCCTCAAGATCTTCTTGTCATGCCGGCGACTCTCCTTCTGAGCCACATGGGATGTGTACTACCCCTTGGCCTGCATGCAGAACAACTTCTTCATCTTGGCCTTCATCTTCTTAGACCATGAGGGCTCATACGAGGGAGGGGTGTATCCCGCAGAACTGTCCTCGGCCTCCTCCTCCTGAAACTCATCCTCATCAACGTCCATCCTAGCTGCCTCAGCCTCTGCCCGAGTAGTGGTATTGGCCCACTTGTTCTTATGGGGCAGCTTGATGGGCTCATGGCCGACCCAGTCAGGAGGAACAAAAACTTCATCAGGGATGAGCTTCTCCCAAGTCTTTGAGATCAACAGATGCAGATAAGGTCCATAGATAGGGACTTTACGATTAAAAACTGCAAACCGGAGCTCAACCCACATGATATGAGAGACATCAAGTGGGCCAGGCGCTTTGTGACGCGCCTCCTCACACAGAAGCATCATATCCACGAGATAAGCATGCACCCTGTCCTTGTCCCCAATGCGTGGAAAGAGGGTGTTGCAGAAGATCCGATGCATGACGTCAAGGAATGGGTTGAGCACCCAAGACAACGAGCCACTAGGTAACTTCTTGTCCATAAGGTACACTTGGAGCTTGTTCTCGTTGGTGGACTCTGGGTTGGCAAGAGGGTGAACACCAATGGGCATATTGAGCCCCTCATCACGAACATGCAGCAGATCCATCAAGTCCTTACATGTAGCAGACAACTTCCTCCCATGGGTCATCCAAGTCATAGTCATCTCCTCACCGGAGAAGTGAACAGAGGCAAAGAACGGAGCCACGAGCTCCGGGTCAAAGTCCATCTGGAACGAGACAAAGTCTTCAATGCAAAACTGCTCCAACAGATCCAATGCCTCACCAAAGTATGCCCTGTCCTTCCTCACATGATCCAGGTTAATCCACTGCACTGGGACATAAATGTTCTGCTTGGACTTGATCACATCAAGGTAGATGAGATTTTGCTGCTTGGTCCAGAACAACTCATTGCCTTTGACGGTCTCTCGAGGCTTCACATAGGGGTTGAGCCTCCTGTGAGTGATAAACTCGGCTAGAGGCACCTCATCCATGCCCAAGGTGGGATCCTTGAGCTTGCCAGCTGATTTCTTGACATGACGTTGGGGGCATTGGACCCCTCTGGATTGTCTTGGTTGCGGAGACGCTTGGAACTGGTGTCACAACTGGGATTGGAGCGCCTGACATTGGAACCGGAGCCACCACCTATGACAGACAACACAAACACGAGAGAAACCAAGAAGGATTAAAGCAAAGACTAGGCTAAAACCAAAGGAAACAAGTAGAAATGAGATTTGGAGGATGAAACAATGTAATTTGGATCACCACGGTAGTACCGCTCCAGCCGAGCGGTAGTACCGCACGAAGTGGTAGTTCCGCTCCAGCCGAGCGGTAGTACCGCACAGATTCAACATGCACGCGAATACCATCTACGGATCTAAAGACATCCGCACAAATAGATCAGTACTACCGGTGATCAAAACTACACTGTTGCATCATACCAAATAACATTTCTACTGCACTAGTACTCTCCTACACTCTTCTCTTGCATATGTAAGATCTTGGGTTCCGACAAAACTGTAAGTGCATCTAGTGCCCCCTAGTTAGTTTTGGAGTATTGACGACAAACAAGGTTGAGGGACTAACGTGTTTGTGAGAATTGCAGGATAACACAGGTAATAGTTCATCACAGATTCGGTTTAACTTCTAGAGATGACCCCTAAAAATGTGTGAAGATATTGAAGTCAGTGGTGGTGCGTGAAGACACTCACATGAAGATAATGACCTATGAAGACATTCATTGAAGACTATAAAACGCGAAGACACAGTTTCTTTCGTAGTTCTTTTTATTCCTTCTTGGGTCATAGGAACCACCGTACTGTTAAGTGGGGTCCAAGTGAACACAGTCGAATAACTGAGGTGATGCTCAACCAAAACACATATGTCTTCAAGCGAAGACAAACAAGAGCAAATCTTATCCAGAGCTGGATAAGTCAGCTTTACTTGGAGCTCAAGTAAAGTTGTCGCGTGTGTTCAAAATCCGACCGTTCGACACGTGTCAGTTCCTTAGTGACCAAGGGTCATTTCGGACATATCATGTCGGGTTGCCTCATGGCTATAAATAGCCCACCCCCTACACCATAAATTGGTGGCTCCTCAGAGTTAGTGCACGGCTTTTGTCCTTTGAGAGCAACCCACCTCCGAAGCCTTTGAGAGAAAAGATCCTTTTGAGGACAAAACCCCAAACACCCAAAGCCAAAGAGAGTTAAGCATCACTGAAGTCTTTCTGTCTGTGTGACCTGAAGACTTGTTACACTTGAGGACTATGCTTCCTCCAGCCGGTTAGGCGTCACATTCAGAGTGTCCTAGAGTGACTGTGGACCGCCAGTGAACGAAGACTGTGAAGGTTCGGAAGTCTACCTTGAAGACTTACCAGAGTGATTGGGTGAGGACTGTGTGTCCTTAGCTCAAGGGGAATACGGTGAGGACTGTGTGTCCGGGACTACGTGTCATCATGTTTGAATACCTAGCCGCCCTAACCAGATGTACAGTTGAGACAGCAACTGGAACTGGTCTACCAAATCCTTATCTCCATCAAGCAACTGGTTCTATCCCTATTCTCTTTTACATTTCAGTTTGTCTTCGTGATGCCATTACTCGTCTGCCTGCTCTGTTTGTCTTCACAGTGTGAAGACCACTATCTGTTTAGCTTCAGTTATATCTTCCATCTCGATCCATGTTATTTTTGTCTTCCGCTGTGTAACATATAGGTTCATTTCTATCGTTTGTCTTCAAATCCCTCGCGCTTTGAAGACTTTCGTAAAAATCGCCTATTCAACCCCCTCTAGTCGGTAACTTGCACTTTCAATTGGTATCAGAGCAAGGTGCTCCCTTGTTCTGTGTGATTCGGTTTAACCACCTGGAGTTTTAGCTATGTCGACTGCAGGGATAATCAAAGTCTCCACTGTGTGTCCTGTCTTCGATGGCACTGATTACCCTACTGGAAGAATAAGATGCGCATGCATCTTGAAGCTATTGACGTCGACCTCTGGTATGTCGTCAAGAATGGCGTTCCCAAGGTCGGTGAAGGTGTCACTCCTGTTGATGTCAAGAAGTTCATTCAGCTGGATTCAACTGCTAAGAACATCATATGTGGTCATCTGACCAAAGGATAGTATGGCCGTGTGAGTGCTCTGGAAACATCGAAGCTAGTCTGGGCCTGGCTCTCCAAGGTCAATGAAGGCGTCTCAACCCAAAGAGACTCAAGGATCAGTGTTCTTCGCAACCTCTTCAACCGCTTCAAGAGAAACGACAATGAGAACGTCCAACTCACATTTGATCGCCTCACTGACATTACCAATGAGCTTCATGCACTCGGTGCCACTGAGATCACAAAGCATGAAATCGTCAAGACACTCCTGAGATCACTTGACAGCTCATTCGACACCCTAGGCCTGATGATTCAAGAACGTCTTGACTACAAGACTCTCGATCCGTCTGACATACTTGAAAGGCTCAACACACATGAGTTTCAGCTATCTGAGAAAATAGACATCTATGGACCCTACTATGGCCGAACTCGCGCCTTGAAGGCAAAGGCTGTTTCCTCATCTAAAGAAGAATTTGACTGCAGTTTTGACGACCCTGAAGACATTGGCAGAGAACTAGCGATGCTTGTGAAGAAGTTTCAAAGGTTCTAAAGGAAGAAAAACTTCGGAAAGTCTTCAAGATCCATCTCAAGAAATGATGAAGCTTCCTCTCGTGACTACAAGAAGAGAACTTGCCACAAGTGCAAGAAACCTGGTCACTACATCTCTGAGTGTCCACTGTGGGACAATGAAAACAACAACAAGAAGAAGAGCAAGGAATATGATTCTGATGACAAGAAGAAAAGGAAGTTCTCAAAGTCTTCTTCCAAGTCTTCGTCAAATTCTTCATCACACAAGAAGAGCTCGTCTGGCAAGGCTCGTGCTTTTGTTAGCAAAGAGATGGATTCAGAGGAGGAGTCTGCTTCTGAGGAGGCAGAGGTGGAGTCCGAAGAGGAGTCCGATTCAGGCGTGGCAAGCCTGGCTCTGGCTTCAACATATGTTGCCAAGTCTATCTTCAACACTGAAGACCATGGCCTCATCACCAACACAAATGCCACGGATGAAGATGACTCTACTCCTACCTTCTGCTTCATGGCATGTGGCTCATGAAGATCTTCAGAGCGAGTCATTTCGTGCTCAATAGATCAGTCTCGCTCAGGAAGGATTTGAACCACCATGTCGAAAATGCCTTGAGCGTGATAACGCTAACTCTGTTGCTGAATGTTCTACTACTGCTACTGTCACAATATCTACAACTGCTGATGAGGTAACTAACCCCTCTAAGGAAGATACCACTACTACTATTGCTGGTGAGAATGCCAGGTTGAAGACATTGCTTGATACAGGAATGTTCAAAAGTCTTAAAGGGCATCCGACACTTTTTGATGTCCTAAAGAAACAGATTCTGAACCGAAACCCTAGGAAAGAGGGTGTTGGGTTCGAAAGGAAAATGAATGTTGATGGTTCCTAAGGAAGCCTGAGCAGTATCCCAAAACCACATGGGCTGCTACAAAAGGTCCACCAGTAGATCCATCCACTTTATCTGGCTTCACTTGTGCCAACCCAATCATTATTGATGAATCATTTGATGCAAACTATAAACTGTTTAAGAATCAGAATGGTGAAGTGTTTGCCAGGCATATTGGTACTAACTCCAGGAATGGGCCACCAATGAAGAAGATCTGGGTGCCCAAAAGTTGTCTTGAGAATCTTCCTGTGAATGTCATCATGACACCACCTGGGAAGAAGACAAACCCCAGACCAAAGACTTCATATGGTCCAAAGACTTCATACAGACTGAGGACTCAATAGAGTCACCCTAATGTCAATGTTTTGCCGGGAAATCATACTCATACCTATGAATATGAGCGTGTTTCATCAAACCGCTATGTTCATAAAACTAGGATAATAATATGTGAACATATGATCTTCCATCAAATAAACCAACTATCATCAACTAAAAGATGTAATCAACACTAGGTACTAGCAAACCACATGTACCAATCTGAGGTTTTGGAACAAAGATTGAATCCAAGAGATGAACTAGGGTTTGAGATGAGATGGTGCTCGTGAATATGTTGATGGAGATGAGTCCTCCCACGATGAGAGGAGCGTTGGTGATGACAAAGGCTTCGATTTTCCCCTCCATGAAGGAAGTATCCCGACGGAATCGCTTCGCCAGAGAGCAAAAGTGCTCCTACCCAGGCTCCGCCTCGAGACGCGGCTCTTCGTCCCTAAAGTCTTCCTCTGTTTTTTCTAGGGAAAATGGTTTCATATAGGAGAAGGAGGGCCACGGAGGCTGCTGGTGGGCCCACAAGCTCACAGGGCTCGGCCCGGGGGGGCGTCACCTGAGTTTGTGGCTCACTGGTGGGGCCCCTCCTGGTGATTCTTCTTCCAATATTTGTATTACTTCTAAAATAAATCTGCATAAATTTTCAAGTCATTTGGAGCTCCAGAGAATAGCTATCTCTACTGTAGCCTTTTCAGGTCCATAATTCCAGTTGCCGGCAATTTCTCACTTCATATAAATTTTGCATAATAAGAGAGAAAAGGCATTAGAATTGCATAATAAAGTGAACTATTGACCCAAAACATTATAAATAACGGTAGGAAAACATGATGCAAAATGGATGTATCACATGACATAAAGCTTTAGGGTTCTTGTTACTCCCTATTGCAATGATCCAGGAAGGAGGGAGATAAGCACCATCACTATCGACCTCCACATCCCACCATCACACTAATAGTAATTCCCTCAAGTCCACAAGGGGCCAATATTGAGTGAGCGCTCTTCTCTACACTATCAGGAAATCAGCGCAAAACATATAAAAATATGATTGGATTGCTT
This sequence comes from Secale cereale, assembly GCA_902687465.1. NCBI lineage: Eukaryota > Viridiplantae > Streptophyta > Magnoliopsida > Poales > Poaceae > Secale > Secale cereale. The sequence continues at coordinate 930,984,562 of LR738711.1, read as the reverse complement.
ATAAACATTAAGTGCTAGTCGTGCATGGGTTCAAACAAATCCTCAAGAACTAGTACACCTACTCAAACATATGCAGTATAAACATAAGAGGGGAGAGGTGTGATACAAGCCGACACAGAGCGAGTGAAGGAGAGGAGCATGTCGGTGACCGTGTTTCCATAACACCAATGGGGAATCCGATGAATCACCCTCGATGGATTCCACTCGATGTAACCGTCAAGGTAAACTTGGAGGAATCACCCTTGAGGTTCATACTTGAAGTGTTGCACGACAGAGTCGTTATCGTGAGCGGTGAAGGAGGAATCACCCTCTATAGACCACGACCGATTAGCTACACTATAGAGTTATCATCGGGAGTGCGTTACGAGGTATCACCCTCGACGCTCGATAGTAGCTCTGCAGAATCATACAACTAAAGGGGCTGAGATGATGTGTCGGGCCCTGGACGTCGATCACGTTGATCGGGTCATCTGGTAATCCAGCGGGGGCAACATGGACAAGGTAAGGGGTCACTGATGGATCACTAACCAACCTATACTAAGCATATGGGATACATGCTATTCATCAGAATAGGAGCAATCATTTACAGTAGCAAAATCTAATGCAAGCATGAGAGAGAATGGAATGGGCGATATGGGAATGATCAAGGGGGGTTTGCTTGCCTGGAAGCTATGCTGCAAGTGGTTGAACGTCAAGGGGTAGTCATACTCGGGAGCAACGTCAGTCTCGGTGTCTACTGGAGAGAAGAAGGGGAAGAAACAATAAATAGAAAGCAGACACATGCATCACTATGCATGATATGACAATATGCCGTCATAGGGGTGACCTAACGCAGTATTACACGTTGCAGATGAAGGAGAAAACATCCAGAGGGGTTTTCCCGGTGTTTGGAATTTTTCGGATAGATGAATCTGAGGGGACGGGTCCATGTTCACTAAGCTAGACGCACATGACACATGAATGGAGGGGATATTCAGAATCGTTGTATTTTATGAGCAACTTTCTGATACAAATTATTTTCATCCGAGTTACGAATTATTTTATATTAATTTTCAAAGTTTTAATCATTTTCTGGAATTAATTTTAATTCGAAAATAGAAGAAAAATTGCTATGTGCACCCTGCAGAGTGCACACAAAAGTGTGCCAATGGGCTGACAGTGGAGCCCGTTGACAGGGGGCCCATCTGTTAGTATGTCAAATTAACTAGCAAAATAAAACAGGTTAATTAGTGTAGTTAATTAGGCTAACCTAGTAATTAATTAATTAATTGTATTATTATTATTATTATTATTATTAGGGTGGGTTGCATTGAATATGACCGCGTGGGAGGTTGGTTGGCCAACACATGGGCACGAGGCAGACACCGAGAGGATGCGTGTCGCGTCCGTGTGGTGTCCATGTAGACACAAATTTGAGTTAGAAATGTGTCCATGCGGACATGGACATCGAGTATGCCAAGTTTGCGGATGCGTTGCCATATTGGGCCATCGCTTCTATCCGTTTCGCCTCAAAAGGACACACACGACTAATGCGTCGTCGCGTTGGAGTTGACCTAAGGGATTAAAATATTATAAGTGAAGGGTAAGAGGTACTCTTACTTTTTTTAAACGGAGGTAAAATTTAAACTCATCCATTAATTAAGAGAGAATTAGAGTGTGTTATATGGACCATAGTCCCTAAATACATAAGAACTCTCCTCGCATGATTGCACTTAAAATTTTTTTTTTGCCCCCGCCGATGCTCTTACTTTGTCCTTTTACGTGATCTTTTAGAATCTGGTCACGTTTTTGGTAAAGTGTGTTCATTCGATCCACCACCACATTGTGGTGAGTGAATTTTTTTTCCAGCAGTTTATGGTGAGTGAATACGTTCACCTAATGGATTCGTGACCACTGTCCTTTGTAGAACGTGCCACCTTGATGGTGTAAAATTTTGTGTATCTTCACGAGTTACGCATGCTTGGTGATATATAAACTCTCGGGGAGCAGAGTAGCAATTTGCTTTTCAACACAACCACTAGCAAGCAGCAATTCCTGGAAGACCAGCTCAACCAACCCTGAGTTCTTTCACAAAATACACTAGCTAGAAGTGAAGCTCGCCTATCATGCGAAGGGGAGGAAAAGGAAAGCAGCAGGCGGGCAGCGGCTCAGCCAAGGACCCTCCAGATCTACGGTCAGTTTGGTTTGCCTATCTTCGCATTTAAATTTCACAATAAGTGGAGTAGGGTTATGTGCAATGGGTGTGTAGTTTCAGAAATACAACTTTTATTGTTGTAAGAATGTGGGGGGAAATGTTTAGTGGACAAACTTTGTGCCAAATATGTCGTTGTTATTTATCAACAAAAAGAGGAGAAGCATAAATAATTTCGCAACTATATATGTACAAATTTGTTTTCTTGCACAACTCATAAATCAACATAGTTTGTAACTAGCAATATATTTTCACATAGGTACACGCATAATTTTATCCACATGGCAAACCATGTTTTTGCATTTTTTTTGTGTATTCACATTAGCTTGTCTTACCTTGCCTTATGGCAGAGATGGATTGGTCTATTATGTTTATATGTGCACTAGATTCAGTCTATATATATATACATCTAACATTTTGTTACATCGATTCAGAGTTCCAGTGCACTGCTACCCCGCCAATTGCCCAGTAAGTTAGCACTTCTACCCAACAAATATATTTTTTATTAATGATAATCACAAAAAACTTGGTCTTCTTGCAGATACTGGTAGATCATCGTGGCTACACACTAGTTATCATGGAACTGGTTCCAGGGGCAGTAGGATTGAGTCGAGCTACAGTTGATGGAAAGCGTTGTGTTGCTCTAAAGAAGACAACGGATGATGCATATAGCATGTACAACGCCCTACTGGCTTTTAATCATGCCAACATACTGAAGCCCATCGGTATTTGGGAGGACCCAGAGTCGCACGACACAGCATATATTGTGTTCAGGGGGGTTGACGGCACAATAGCACAACTTGGAGGACAAACAATATTTGAGGAAGGTGACCCTTGCAATGGCTTCTCTGAACAAGGCTTTCAAATATTTAGGTATGTATGAACTTCCTTTGCACATATGAAAAGCCCGTATATTTTCACGATCAGTCTCCAATAAACATGCGCTAATTTATAGGGATATTTTCTCCGCTATTGACCATGTCAACATTCATTATGCTACTGAGGGCGCATCCAGTGCAGCACACGCTCAGGCTGAGTTACTGCAAATATGGCTAGATGCGGCAAACATATATTACAAGATGGTGGATGGCGAGCCACTGGTGCTTTTAGGAAATATGACGAAATATCATCAAGGTAATTAAATCCTTCACCCCC
>LR738711.1:930964413-930979244 GCA_902687465.1 Secale cereale | reverse complement strand
CGTTGTCTGCATCGGCCGCAACTTCCACCACTCTTGCAAGGGCGTCATTTTCTGCAGTCCTGTCCTCCAGCGCCAGCCAATCTCTTTGGTTGTCAGATTTTACGAGTACAGCTATTGCAACATTCCGTCCTTTAGGATTTTTATTCTCGTATCATCTGTCTCCATGCTTGGGTCACTAAGTGTAACAAATTCCATAGCCTGCACATATAGCGCCGAGTGCCTTTGTCATTGATCTCTTGCCAGCTTGATCTCTTTGGTAAATCATAAGGTGTTCTGGCAACACATCGCCCGCATCGCTTGAGTATCAGTTTCTTCGGAATCTGATCTGTAAAACCAAGAACATCCATCACCTGCATTTCACTGCTAATGTTTAGTAAGTAGTAAGCATCCTAACCTACAACCAATTTTTTTTTATACTCAGTAACTTACCTTCATCATATGACAGCCTGGCATACCCATATGCCCAAACCCACCCTACCATGTGCAAATATTGAACTACCCAGTAGTTGAAAAACATTGAATTACCTTCACAAATCACCACACTGTTTTATACGAATTGCATATGCATTCAACCACATTGCACAGTTTCCTGATTTAACATGAAAACTACACAATCTTCAGGAACCCAATTTCATCTGGCAAGACATAATTCATCCAGTAATCTGGACCAATTTCATATGCTCAGGTTCAACTTTCCAGCCTAAAATTGGCTACAACTAGACTAGAGACACCATCAGCAGAACACCGCATTTAGATGATTGGATATGCCAGATACCTTTTGTTCCATTTTACCCGCCGATTGAGCAGAAACCGTTAGGCCACTATTTTCAACCTGACGAATCACAGGGATCTGATCCTCCTCCGGACTAGGTCGTACCCCTCCCAAGGCCCCCCAAATTTTCGGCTTCCGCTTTTCCGGCGCATCCCACAGATCTCTCCCGCTACTCTAGTCGCCTCCGCGTCGCCGCCAGATCGGCAGCCTCCCAAAAAAAAAGCATCAATAAGAGATTATCCTGCTCCTTATGAAATTATTACGAGGCAATCATAGGTTACTCATACCTGTCAACCGGATCCAGGGGAAACTTCATGGGCGATGCTCCACCCCAGAAGCAAGCGGGATCCAACGACAGGTTGAAGAAAGAGATGGCTGGCGCAACACGAAAAGGGTTCACAGTGCTTCTTGTATTATTATTTTCGCATCACTCCTGAGCCTTCCTTCCTGCTAATGAGCACGCCGGTGGATGGAAGCTGGGATACATTCACTTCACCTCCCCTGTAGACTTGTCCCAGGCAAAATCCTGTACCATGGCACAGCGTAAACCAACTTCTTTGTTCCATCGGTACATCAAGTACGCCGTCGCCCGCTTCACGTGTCGTCTCACGCGCGTGAACTAGCTGTTAACCTACTTGATTGGTTTGAGGAACTTGTAAATGATATTGTAAATTTCCTTATAGACGATGTAACCATTATTACTAACAAATAAAGAGGATGTTTTACTTCAAAAAAACTGTTAACCTACTTACGGTCTAAATGTTGTATATGTCCATAGATTAAGTCCGGCTCAATCCAGACCAGGATATATGGAGTTTCTCTGTATGTTTCCTGTATAAATGTACATCCATTGAGAATTTTCTATAGTATTTGGGGATGCTACGCGATGGATCATTTAAAAAAGATCCACCATCTCGTTAGCCATCCGATCTAACACAATCTAGTGGCTAAACGTGCTACTCTATCTTGCAATAAAGATTTTGTTGCAAAACAACATTTGCAACAAAGGTTGTGTTGCAGATTATTTTTCAACATAGATTGGGTTATGGACTTTTTTTCAACATAGGTTGTGTTGCGGTTTTTTTTTCCAACATAGGTTGTGTTGTAGATTTTTTTTTTCTATCCTCCTTTCTTTTTGTAACAGCGGTGATGTTGCAGAAGGAGTTTTGCAACATACATAATGCCGCAGAAAATTTTGCAATTGAAAATAATGTACAGAAACACCGCCGCCATTGCCTGCGTCGAGCGTGTCGCTGCCGACCTCAACAGAGCAGTACCGCTATTGTTCCCGCTGTTGCAGAAGCATGCCGCGAGCCATGCCTCGACTGAAAAGAAACTTGAAGTGAGGGAGCCGAGGAGAAAAAGAGCATGAAGGGAAGATCGGCGTAGGCCTACCTCGCCGACGAACAACGGCGGCCGGCACGGGCCGGTGGCGAGCATAGGCGCGTGCGAGCACGTCGGCCGGCTGGCTCGGATGACGGCCATGGCCAGCCACGGCCGAGGAGAGCGTTAGCATCGGATGGCAACAGCTCACGACGGGTGCGGCGTTGCTATTGTAGTTGTCGGGACGAGGCAGGCATTGCTACAGAAGTTGGGGAAGAAATGCCGATTGAGGAAGAGATAAGATAATGGGAGAAGGATGTGCGGTGTAGTGGGTTTACATGGAACAATCGTCAAGTGCTGGAGGTGGCGGACGCCCAGCGCGAGACAAAAGATTCTCTTTCTAAAGAGATTCGATTCGGATTGATCTACCGGTTGAAAGGAAACATTTCCCTATTACCAACTCCCTCCATTCCTAAATACAGTATATAGTTTTATATATATATTCCAATATGAACACTCTAAACTATGTCTAGATACATCCGTACGTAGTACGTATTGAAATCTCTTAAAAAAAACTTTAGAAACAGAGGGAGTATTTGATATGATTGGTTGCTTGATATCCTTACTGTTGTAGCTTCAACACCGCTGACCTTTCTTGTGTGATGCGCCTCTTGCACATGTATCTCACTCAAATTGTTCAGACTATTAGCATGCCTTGAGGTGGTCATGGTACATGTTATACTATTTGATACCTGAAAATCTACCATTTGTAGTTATCATGAACTTTGCACCAAGTTTTAGTCTCATTACTTTTAGTCATGAGGCCCCTCCCAATGCTCCACCTTGTACAGGTGCTAAGCCTTCCACATAGGCAAAAAATCTGATGTGGCAAGTAATTTAAGAGGAGAGAGATGAGTGTGGTAACCCCGGGAAGAAACAATGCTAAGCGCGTGTACCTAGGCAAAACATTTAAAGAACGGAAGCCCACCAATACATGAAGAGCTTTAGTTGCCAAATCATTAAATGAAGCAAGCTTAGCAACCATAAGCTAAGCACCTATGCATTGGGGAGTATAGTTGCTAACCTATTTAATGTGTTTGGCACCACATCTAAGCACCCATGCATTGGGAGCAGCCTGAGACTAAAACGTATCCAAGCATGGCCTTAGTCTATGTGAGTAAATGTGGTGACTTGAATATACATTGGAGGATAATAAATGTTCATTAACTTGATTTTAATCTCTTTAGTATTTGGATCCAAGCATAGGTGAGGCTAGCAAGTTTTAGTCTCACTACTTTTAGTCATGAGACTAAAACCTATCCAAGCATGGCCTTAGTCTATGTGAGTAAATGTGGTGACTTGAATATACAATAATATATTTTATTGAAGTTTTACATTCTCATATAGTATGAGCTACTCCGCACTTGCTATTTCTGCGCATTTAATTTTATGAGCAAATGTCCAACACCAATGCTTGACTTCATAGTACTGCACCTAAGTGGCGTGTCATCAGTAATGGTCACGGCACTTTATTTTTGGCCATTATGACATACCAACAAAGTGTGAGTTTTATTTGTAGCATTTTGCATTGAACTAGGTACGTTCTCTTGAAAATGAAACATTTTCTTACCCAAGGATATTGTTCAAGTTTGTTTCCATTAATGTAGTGGCCTTAGGGAATTATTGAAGTGAGCATTTCACCTGTTGAATGATGATTGGGCCTTTTCTTAATCATTTCGATAATTCTTGCATTTTTGTGAATAGAACAAACAGCCGATGGTTTGAGAGCAGCACACTGGAAATATATTGGAGGCTGTCTAAATTCATTTCTGAGCAGCGGTAGCCAAGCCAGCGATAACGAAGCCAGTATGGAATTAAGGGCGTTGGCTCACTTCTTAACAAATGAAACAGTGAGGTAGGTCGGTTTTCATTTTCTAAAATATAAATATGTTGGCCATATGTTGTACTTTACCTAATTTAGTGTGGTTTTTAAAAATATATTATTATGGTTATTAGTCATGTATTTGCTCTTATGTGATGTGCCAATGATGCAGTCATGACGACCTACTTTGGCAACCGGGTTTATGGAATGCCAACACAAAAATGGAGTTCATTAGAGAAATACATTTTATGGTTGACAAGGACCGTGATAGAGCAATCAAGCAACCATACAGAGAAACAGAGAAAGGAAAACAACTCGTGCTTGAGGAGCCTCTTGACCTACTTCCATTGATGCGTATGTTTCCGGAACAAAAAGATGAGAATGGTTTCCGAGCAGAACATAAGGACGGCAATTTGCTTCATTCTGTTTTATTCCTGAGGAACACCTTTGTCGCTCACTACCATGAGCAGTATGAAGGTTTTTTGGGTAACAAGGTGAGTGTGTACTATCTTGGAGTATTTTTTAGCACTTCATTTTTTATTTGGTTATAAATCGTACCATTTGTCCTTTTTTTTTAGTAAAATACCATGTGTCTTTTTTGTGTTAGGAGGAACTGGGCACAACTAAGGCTCAGGCTGAGAGATATATACAACGAAAGAGGAATGACTACATGATAAAATTGGCAAGAACCATGAAGAAGCTAGGCTGGTTCGCGTCTTCTCCACTTCTTAGAGGTATCTCTTCGGAAAATGTAGTAGAACTTTCAAATGATTATTGTCTCATACGTAGTGATTTAATTTATATTTTTGTGTCTCCAACTTCCATGTAGATAAAACCAACTATATGGAAGGTTTCTACAAGATGAGGATATCCGAACAGAAAGCAAAGGGCAAATCAAGCCGTTGAGGTGGCAATGGCTGCAACAATGATGACATGGAGAGGCCCTTATCTCACCATAACATACTACTACCCAAACTACATAAGTAATGATATTGCAACAAAAATTATATTTTAAAAAAAAACTATGAGACTTGTATAATTTGTGTTTGTTTGAGGATGGTTAGACATTTATGAAGTACTATTGTGAACCATTGTGGTGTGACCAAACCATTGATTATTAGACAACCATGAATCTACTATCAGATGGATTTGCAGTAACTAGTTGAACCTTGGCACATGTTTGCTGGAAGATTTTGAGATTTTGTACGTGACGTTGTTCACCCCAGTACAGAATTCCCAATAGGAATTCGGGCATGTAGCTGTGTTGCTCTGGTGCCATTAGCCAAGTGGGATGCAAGGAAAGGTAGCGAAGTTGCCCGCGGCGGAACAACAGCGGCCTTCGTTTTCGCCGGTCTAGACGAGGTTGTAATGCTGACGAAATTGCACACTGTTGCAGCTCTAAGAGCAACTTGAACCCAAGGACACATCTTTTTTGGCTCATTTGGGTCCGTACGGACAGAAATATTGATCCGGTGGGAATCCCTAGCCACCGGTCCTCGGCCTCCTCCGCATCTCCCCCTCCTCGCCGATGTCCGCAGCGCCGCAGGGTGAAGCTTGGCCGGCAGGGCGGCGGCGGGGCTTCTCCCCATCCTTTCTGTCTCGGCTGGCGCGGGACAATGAGATCGAGCGGAGCGCCGGGCGAGCGTGGAGTCCGGCGGGTCTCCTGGCGGCGGTGTGCGCGGCGCGGCGGCAGCCTGCTTGTGGCGAGGTGGTGGCTGCGTTCGACATGACCGGTGGTCGCGGGTGTCGCCGGATCCAGATCGGATCCTTTCTTTGGACTCCGTCGACCGCCGCGGGGTGGTGGTGGTCGTCGTTGGACACGCCGGATCATTGGATTCGGCGTCTGGAGATCTACGATGGATTCTTCTCTATCCTCCTTCCTGATGGGTTCATCTCCGCACACTTCTGTTCATGGCTAGTTGCCGGATCCGGAGCAAATGGAGGTTTGGTGGTATAGGATGGGACCGGAGGAAACTTTGGTCGGCTTGTTCGGCCCGGCATCGACGACATCACTCGACGCCGTTACCCTCAGTGGAGGCGAAGCTGAGGTTTTGCCTATCCACCCCTTAACCCCTCCAGGATGAAAGTCCAAAATTGAGTCTGGATTGGGCGGCGAAGGCGTTCTGTGCGTCGTATCCTCCATGGAGGCGCCGTCTGGGAAGGACCTCGTGTTCCGGGGAGAGATGCTGTGGGTGGTGGGCTCCGCGTAGTTCCAACAGTGGCGACGGTGTGGAGTTTGCCAGGTGGTGCGGCGTTCTATCTACCACGTTGATGACAATGAGTATTGGCGGCATGGTGCAGCTGGATATTATCGACGGATGCGGTTGGATGGTCGAGCATAGGGCGATGTAGCTTTTTGATGCCATGGTGGCGTCGACGGCAGGGTGGCAAGGTGTGCATTAGTCCCTGCTCTAGAGTTGGATCGGTGAAAGACGGCGGTGGCGGACTTGGTGAGTGCGCCGGACCGGTGTGTGACCCAGTCCTGATATGTGGCTGGAATGGGGCATCCGGCATTAGATGTTAGGTTTTGGTGTGATGTTTGTTTGGTCTTAGAGACATTTGACACCCCTACATCAAGGAGATAGGAGTAGCGACAGGTGTTGCTAAGATGGTGGCTTCAGACTTAGTGATGTACTACTTTGTAAAGTCTTTGTGAATAATTAATAAAATGATTGCATGCATCGCCCAGATGCAGAGTCCGGAGGTACATCCTCCTTAAAAAAAGAAATATTGGCCTAACATGCGGACGCAAATTCATTTTCTGCTCGTCGGTCGTCCATGTGGACGCAAATCTCTGTATCTACCTCTACCTACTAATAAAGCAGCGACTGCTTCTGGTCGTACGTCGTCGTCAGATTTGCAGAAAAACCCTTGACTTTTATGGAAATGAACCCGCTGTCCAAAAATAAGTGAGAAAAAATGATTCGATTGAGGCTGACGCGAAGTGGAGAAAGAGCCGAGGATACAGAAAAGTCAAGATGGAGGAGCCACTTGCCCCTGCTGCCACGCGCAACCGGCCGCAGCTGTTGTTCGTCGCCGAGGACTACGGCGGCCGCATCATCGCCTACGTGCTGGCCAAGATGGAGGAGGACCCCTAGGAGCCCCGCCACGACCACATCACCTCGCTTGCCGTGCTCCGCTCCCACCGCAAGCTCGGGCTCGCCACCAAGCTCATGTCGGCCGCACAGGCCGCCATGGACCAGGTCTTCGGCGCCGAGTACGTCTCCCTCCACGTCCGCCGCTCCAACCGCGCCGCCTTCAACCTCTACACCTCCACCCTCGGCTACTAGATCCACGACATCGAGGCCAAGTACTATGCCGACGGCGAGGACGCCTACGACATGCGCAAGATGCTGCGCCAGCCCGTGCCCAAGAAGCACCACCACCACCACCATGCTGGCGGCGGCTGCTGCTCCCACGACGCCCCTGCTGCCGCGCCGGACGGCTCGTCCCCGACTTCCGCTTCGCCGGAGAAGAAGGCCGACAAACGCGAAGTCCGCAATCACCGCTGCCAGATCTGGCGAGCAACCGAGCCACCACTGCATACCGGCCCTGTAGCCCCGGTCGCCCATCAACCCACCGGAGAGGGGCTCCGCCACCACGGCACGGGGACGCTGCTCCGCGACCCCGCCACCACGCGCTGGGCCCTCCGCCGCAGGCCCAACCAAGGAAGGTGGGTCGTGGCTGGACGAGGCGCTTACCCTCCTTGCAGTCAACGCGAGCTGCGAGCAGAGGAAGCGGCGAGGATAAGCGGTGTGGGGTCGGCTGGACTTGGGAGGGAAGCATGCCTGGCGCAGGTGGCGAGGCTGTGGACATCTAAATCGGGACGAATCTGAGGCTGTTGGTCGGGGGCGAGGCTGCTGGACGTCCGGAGCATGGGCGGCGACTGAGCAGGAGGCTAGATCGAGCGACGGTGGAGGAGCTCCAATATCTGATGGTTCCCTGTTCCTCACCGACAGAAGGGGTTGCTTCCCTGGATAGAGAAGAAAAGAAGGGAGAGCATCTGGTGGATGAAGAAGGGGAGGAAGCATGGCGATGTGTTGTAGATAAGGGGCCACGTAGTGGAAAGTGGGCGGTGGGTTGTTGTCGCTACATGATGTGCTGGACCGAAGCTGCTGAATGCTATGTATGCACCGATTTCAATATTTTTTCTGGATGAACACCCACTATAATACTTGCTACTGGATGTCATGATTTAATATTCATGCCTACCCCATCTTACAAATACAGATTATCTTTACCTACTAACTAGTAGAATGCCCGTGCGTTGCTACGGGCAACAATGCAGATAATCTGTGTTGCTATGCTGACAATACAGGTAAATTAATCAAATAGATAATTAAATGGTTTGGACAAGTAGACGATTAAAGTGTAATGAGATGCATTCTACCTCGTCTCTCAATCCAAATAGATGTTTCTAACATAGTTTCACCAACTTCTATTCTTATGGCCGGTCGTAATGGATTGTGCAAACGAAATGTTGCGGCATATTGCGCTTGCGCCGGTCATCCCTCTGGCACTTAAGACCGCCCGTGATCAAATATGTCAATCCCCACCTTTGCTTTGTTGGTGACGACCCGCCTCTGCTAGTGTTCTTCTTCTTTGTCCTGCCGGCGTTGCTGTTCTTTTTATATCTCTTACAACTTCTTTTTTCTTTGTCCATCCTACCGACCCGCCCACCTCTCCATGCCTAACCACCTACCACCGCCACCCTGCAGCTAGCAGATACTATCGCACGTCGTCCCCTGATAGAGTCATCACCCTGCAGCTAGCAGGTTCTGTAGCAAAGTAATTATAATACTTCTCTACAAAATATCCAAGCACCAGCAACTCATGTTTAACCATAGTGTAAATCTGTCCTTGAGTCCAGAATTGAGAAGTCTTAATTCCAAACTAAAAACAAATGCACATCCATCTGAAGTTAAAACAAAACTACATTTTCAACTGTAAAATGCTGATAGCAGTTTCAAACTTTACCATCTCAGATTTGATGTTCAGACTTAATGTTCCTACACTTTAGATAGCAAGGCCTTACATCCTAAAATATAGTGGCAAAATTATATTTGACATTCATGTATGTCCAATGATAAAAGGTTTGTGCATAGAATGCTGAATTTCACCTTTGAACAACATACATAAGTTCTAGAAGAGGACTTGTGTTTAACTAAGACTTAAGCGTGAGAATCCTGACAACAATGCTAAAGGTGATGATGCAAGAAGCACTCGGATATAATAAAGTTAGTCTTCACCACTAATATCAGAAGAAACAAAAAAAATTGCCTTAACGCGTATGTGACTTAAAGGACCAAAAAGTGTTATGAAAAAGATAGGCACAATAGGACATGGAATATGAAAACAGGAAAGGCGTAGTCAACAACGTGAGTGAAATAACCATAGGTAATTGTGGAAATGATAGGGTGCAGTGTGTTCTAGAATGATGCTATTCATTCACGAAGCAAATATTTTTATAGCTTCCCATTAGTATTACCACCATGAATACACTTGCATGTGATTTTTAGTTAATGTAGGGAAATAAAATTAACTCTTATTGGACACTTGTGGGGACCCCGACTTAAGAGTCGAGATCACCGAATGCACGTGTACAGTGATCCCAGAGATCAATGTTCACTGAACACACAGAAGCTGAATAACAAGAGTCTTACATCCATACATATCGTCTTACACAAATTATGGCCATTATGGCCAAGTCTTACATAGATAAAGCCTCAAGGGCTGAATAGCAAATAACTCGAATAGCGGAAGTCATCGATGATAAGTAGAACCCATGCCATCTGCCTTAACCCTACAGGCATTCTGACTGGGATAGCGTCCTAGTTCGCATGTTCGTCACCATAGAATTCTTCTTCATATTCCTGCTCCTCCATGCCTGGCCAATTAAATAACCAGTGGCAAGCCAATGATTACTTTGATTGTACTCGCAAGCAACCCATGATTTGGTTCAAGTAACAATGCAATTGAACAACAATGAGCAATCTAGCAACGAGCTAGAATAAATATTCTACCATCAAGTGTATGCATCAATAAATTCACGTAACCTTGAAGACAGGTTACCGATATCAACATGAATAGAATTCAACTCACGAGTCAAGTCACCACCTTGACTCATCATACACACATACTTTCACCGATGTAGTAAAATTCTGGACATAGTTTAAGTAGCACCACCCAACTGTTCATGACCGTGGACACGGCTATTCGAATAGTTTTACACTCTGCAGAGGTTGCGCACTTTACCCACAAGATCCGGGAAGCTTTCGTGTCACCCACGATCCTGCAGTACCTCAAGTACTCGGGGGAAGCACCCGGTCATTATCTTTCCTTAGACGACACTAACATAGGGTCCACTCGTTGGTACACGGCCCTCGAGTACAAACAATAGATCATGGGACTTGCCCTAATTTCAATGTCGCGCGTACACGAAGGGACCAACGGTGTGTCCGGTGCCCTGTAAAAACAGTCATGATCGTCTATCCAAGCACGACCCCGTCCCGGGAAAGACCTCAAGTCTCTCCGTCACTAGTAAGGTGGGCGTCATGCTAGTATCGGCCTAAGTAATCAATAATACCCCGTCCCATAAGGGGTAGAGTGGTTGCACATGTTTGGTTGGGACGGTAGTCACACATAAATCTAATCCATCAATTCACCCATGCACAAGATCCTTATTGGCACATCACTTCTTCCTCAAGTGATGACCTAACTCAACGTCACCCTCGGGCATTAGGGGCACCCGATGGTTTTTTTGAAAAGAATGCAACCACGAAGGTTCCTTGGCACACATGCATCACTAAGCATCACTACTAATCATTTGTATTTCATCTAGCACATAGCAAGATCATGAGTAAAACATGCATCATGTGGTGGTTCTTAGCTAGGTCACCATCGTCATTCTTATCATCATGCATTCGGAAGTAAATGGGTTCCGAAGAACACAAGTGTATCATGGTCAAAGGGCTGCTTGCCTGGATTGGCTTGGTCTTCAAAGTCTTCAAATCCTTCCCCTCCTTCTTCTTCAGCAACTTCGTCAAATACGATATCTAATCGTCGCAAAATAACAACGGGAAAATAAGACCACAATAAAAACAGAAAAATCAAAGTGCTCAGAAAAATGTCAACTTATTTTTGTTAAATACTAGAGGGAAAACTAAGATGGCAAAAATTCTTAGTTTGAGTTTTGGAGTGGCAGAATGGAGTACAAGAATATTTGAACAGGAGTTTTAATGTTCAAATATGAATTTAAATTTGAACAGAACAGAAAAGGTCCATGGACATGTGTGAAAGTGACACCATTAAATAGGTTGGATTTTTACAAGTTTTTAGGAACTGGAATTAATTCATTTGGACAAATATTTAATTCTGTGAAATTATTTGAAATTCCACAGAAAAAAATGGAAAAAGGCTCTGTGCCACTGGGCCAGAACGGCCACAGTGCAACGGCCCAGGGCGAATAGCCCACCGCACGGGCGCCAGCGCGCGCGCCAGGGTTTTTTTAAACCTGACGGGCGGGGCCCGGCGGTCAGCGTTAGAGAGGGGAGAGAGAGAGAGGTGAGGATGACAGGCGGGGCCCGCCTGTCATCTTCAACCTCGCGGCCAGAGAGGCGGCGAGCTCACCGGCGGCGATATGGTGCACGACGGGGCAAACTGAGGGCACGGTCGTGCTCAGGGAGGAGTCGCGGTTCTAGTGGTGCTGGAGTTGGCCGTCGGAGGGGCCAGGTTCGTCGGCGGCGAGGTGGAACGGCGGCGGAGCGTCGGGAGGGTCCTGATTGGCTTGCTCCGGGCTGCAACAGGAGGGGGAGAAGGAGGGGAATGGGTCAGTGAGGTCCGGTGGCTCCAGATCGAGCAAGACCTGGGGTGGAGGGAGGCTGTACCGTGAGATCACCGGTCGCCCGCGGCGGTGGAGCTCCGGTCGATCCCGTGCACAGAGGCTCTTCGAGGGCGAGTGGGTGGTGCTGGTGTGCTTCTGGGGGTATGGGGAGGAGGTGGATGCCAGTGCAGAGGCCCGGGGCATGCTTATATAGCCGGCCCCCGGTCCACCGTGGACTCGTTCGCCAGCGAGGTTACGGGCGAGGCCAGAGGCCGTGCAGGCACTTGTGATCGAGTCGGGGCCGTTCGTGGATGAGGTCTACGCCTAGGGGAGGGAAGAGGAGGAGCGGGGAAGCATCCAGAGAGCCAGCGCGTGTGAGGCCAGAGGTTGGAGCTCGCGGGCGGCCGGCGCGCATGCGAGGGCGTCCACTGGAGGGAGAAGGAGGAGGGGGACAGCGCCGAGGGGAGTTGCGGACGACGAGGCGCATCGATCGGCGAGAGGGGGGAGCACGAGGTGGTCGGGGGCGATGGATTGGGCGAGGCTACAGTGCGGGTGCGCACTGTAGCACGCTCTGGAGCGCGTCTTCTACATGACACGGCATGCCGTTGGCTCACTGGTTGTGTCCGCCGTGTCTGGGGGGTCCAGCACGAAGTAAACAACCCAGCTGTGGCTTTGGATGCCTTGGATGCTCAGTGAGAGAGGAGGGAAGCTGGTAGATGGGTAGAACTGGGCTGTCTAGCAAGGTAACTTGGGGTTTTCACCCTTCAATCATGGAGCTCTGGCCCTGGGGAAGTTACTGGGGGTAGAATGTAACTAGGTGAGGCTGTGGTAGAAAGTTGAAGTAAGAGTAAATAGTAAAAGAGGTCAAGATGATGGTTTTGGTAAAATGGCAGAAGGTGTTTGATCATGTTTTGGGCAAGCAAATGATCTCCACTAGCCATGACACTTAACAGGATTGAATGTCATATGGAAATAGGGTGTTTCACCAAATTTGGGCTTGTTTGAAGAAACTAGCCAATGTAACTTTGGTGAACCCTAGAAATCAACAGAAATGGTTTCACCATGTTTAAGTCAAGCTAATCATCTCCCCTTGATGCACCACTTGGTGTAGTTTCATCATTTGGGGTTATTATCATGCTCACAAAGTTTGAAGCCCCAGGTAAAAAGTTGGTAATGTAAAGTTGTTCAAATTTGAATTTGAACAGAAATGGTTTTGGGGTATTCTGATCAAGTTACCCGTCTCCAAAACTTGTGCCATTTTGTCTAGATGCCTTATTAGACCTTTCTAGCATGTGCACCAAGTTTGAGAGCATTTGGATAAGTTTGGCAATGTAAAGTTGCTCAAACTTCAGATATGGACAAAATGGTTTTAGAGGGTTTTGATGATGTTTTCTTGCTTCCCAAGGCATGGGGCTTGGCAAGATCATCAAATATGTCATATATGACATGAGAGAATTTCCCTGGAATTTTTAGAGAATATTTCCTTTGTAAATATTTCAAAAGGTTGAAATATCCAGAAAGGGTTTCTGAGGGATTAGCCCATTTTTTGAACATGACCAAGTGTTGAAACTCTTATATATGGACAATATATGTCCTATGAGTCTCCCTGAATTTTGGCAAATATTTTTGAAATACTTAAATAATTTTTCCCTATTAAAGACCATTTCTGGCCTTAAGAAAAAGCTTTTAAATAAAATAGGAAAATAACTTTTAAAATTATACTTTTGTGGTTTTTGGGAGTCCTATGACTACTAGGTCTCAAATATACTTTTTTGAAATAATTTTCTCACCCTAAATCAAGCACTTGCAGTGCAAACCTCAATTCAGGGGTTTTTGGAATACTAAATTTTGAAAATACATTTTGGCCAAATTAATTTTATAAGAAAATACTATACTGCTATAAACACTTGGTATGATCATTGGGCAGAAGATTTGGGTAAGGAGATGAATTCTACAAGAGGTGGTAGTTGACTTTAATGAGCACATGAAAAGCATAGGAAGAAAAACTCAATTCCAAATAAAAGCCAAATGATGCCAAAAAAAATTTGCTGGTCCAAATTTTCATGCTTCATTGATGCAAATGACATGTTACAAAATGCAGGGTGTGACAACACTCCCATAATACATGAAGTATTGTGGCTACAGAAAAAAATAGTTCACTATTTCATGGTAAAACCTGACCGAAAAATAGTTGCCAATGCTCTTTTATCAACTGTACAAAATATGTTATGATATAGTGTTAGGAGTGGCTAAGCAATAGCTACTTATGCATTAGTTAGATGGGAGTATATATGAGATAATAGGAACATCACCCCTTTTCACCATTTATAGCAATCAAAGAAAAAAAATTAAAAGCAAAATCCCTAGCATCACACCATTCTTAGGTATGAATTCATAAGAATAGGAGATGAGTTACTATGCAAGATATGAACATGTCAATGGCAATGGTATATCAATAATACTGCTAGTCATTGATCATGAATCATGCTATTATATTTAATATAGAAGAAGTTATACTATGGACATTATATTCATATATTCTCATAATCACTGGCAACAACCTATCAAACTTAGCATTCTATGCACAAGAACTCGACATATGAGCATATAAGCGCAAAAGAAAATATGTAGATATATCTTGAGGTAATGATGCTGACACATGGATCACCATACAACCTTCTAGCATGGCAAGTAACATCTCATTGTAAAGAACAAAATATTTTAGGTCAAGAAAACATGCAAGAACTCTGGAATCACAAAGAATAAGCTATGAGCACAAGAAACCAAGAAATACTTAAATTATCATTTTCCATTTCTTATTTTGTAAGCACAATTGTTCATGCTCATGTGGTCTCGGGCAGCTACGACGAGTTTCCACAAGCTAGCCGAAACAAATATGGAATCACAAAAGAATAAGGAGTATCTACTTGAGGCTTAGCGATGTTGGGTGGGACCACTTGACAGAAAATTCACAGACAAGAATGGCAATGTTACAGCTTACGCATATGTATCAAACTGAAGCACTTAATATC
>LR738711.1:930928601-930964403 GCA_902687465.1 Secale cereale | reverse complement strand
GGCATTACCCCTTTCCATTAAAAGCATAACGGAAATACAGCCGTCCCAGATCCAAACGAAAAGGAAACCGAGAAAAGGGTAAAGCGAGTTCAAAGCATCGTTGGGAAACCCACCACAAATACCCGTCATCGGGCAATTTGCCGTGGGGCGAAAACCCAACGACACCAAAGAAACGCTATCACAAGTCTACCAGTTCAGCTAGGGGAGATAAGTTGTCACAGGGGTCTAACAATCGACCATCACAAAGGCTCACGCAGGAGCTCAAGAAATACGACCTGAAAATCACTAGAAAGCAGTCCAGGGAGGAAACGGAGAGTTGAGCTCGGGGTCACCAAGAGACTTCAGTCATCATCAACTCAGCTCGAATCACCCGGCGGGGCGCACAGACGCATCATGTTCGCAGCACTTGTCTTCAGAATCTTCGCACCACGCTCCATAGCTTCGCGATCCTCTCCTTTCAGCAGACCTGCCCAGTACAACATGTTTCCACAGGCAGAGTATACAATATCAAAAGGAGATCGTAACTTCTTTTTTTCAAAAGTGACACTATTACGGGTATTCCAAATAGCCCAGCAAATAGCCGCCAAGCAGTAAGTATAAAATCTTTCTCCATCAGGAAGGAAGATATAGCACCAAGAGAAAAATTGCCACAAATTATTAGGACCAACATCTGTGCCCAAAGCACAACCTGCTGTTCTCCAAACAACCCTGGCCACGGGGCAGGAGAAGAACAAGTGCTGAGAGGTCTCCCTCTCATCACAGAAAGAACAAGAAGGGTTCCCCATCCAGTTCCTCTTATTCATAACATCTCTAGTTAACACAGCATCTTGGGAAAGCTGCCAGATAAAGATTTCAATCTTAAGAGGGATCTTGGCTCGCCAAATCCATCTATAGTTACTCCCTGCAATATTCCTCTCCAGATAACTATAGACAGACCTGGTGGTGAACTTGCTTCTATTACCACCCCCCAAGGACCAACTAATCGTGTCCGGTTCATCAGAACGAGGCCACAAGTTAACCACATCCTGAAGCTCTTTCCATTGTTCCAGAAGCGGCGGATGTAAATTTCTTCTGAAGAAATCAGTCCCCACACCTTCTCTAAATTTGGCCACCGTAATGTTTTGATCATTACAAATCTCAAAGAGAGTAGGGAATCGACTACACAGTGGCTGATCAGAACCAACAGGGTCAAGCCACATCCTAGTAATGTTCCCAGCCTTAAGAGTAATCCCTCGGCCGGCAAGATATACATCCTTAACTTTCATAATATCTTTCCAGATAGGAGAGTCCCCAAATTTAGCTTTGACCGAGGAAATCGAGTCTTTCCTCAAGTATTTAGCCCGGATTACATCTTGCCAAAGCCCCTGTTCCGTATCTAGCTTCCACCACCACTTGGTCAGAAGGCTTATATTTTGTTTGCGGAGGTCTTTTACCCCCAAGCCCCCTTTATCTTTCGAGCGACAGATCCTGGACCATTTAACCAGGTGGTATCGTTTACGTCCTTCATGCTCTTGCCAGAAGAAACGTTTACGATGTTTGTCTAATTTCACGATCACACCTTTAGCCAATAAAAACATACTCATGTAGTAGTACACAATTCCTGTTAGGGAAGTGTTAGCGAGAATTAGACGCCCCCCTGAAGAGGCTGCATTCCCAATCCATGATTCACAACATTTCATAAACTTCTCATCTAGGAAATCCCAATCTAAACACCGAAGAGTAGAAAAGCTCACAGGAACACCCAGGTATTTCATCGGAAAATGCCCAATATTACAATTAAACAGCTCAGCATAGAAAGATCTCATGTCATCGTCACCCCCAACACAAAGGATTTCGCTTTTCTCAAAATTAATCTTCAGACCTGACATTAATTCGAAGATGTATAAAAGGAGTTTTAGATTGACAGCCGCTTCCCTATCATGTTCAATACAAATGACCGTGTCATCGGCGTATTGTAAAATGGCCACTCCACCTTCAATCGGGTCCGAGGCCATACCAGTTAACAACTTTTCTTTCTGGGCATTGCGGACCATCTTAGATAGGGTTTCCACAGCCAAGTTAAACAGGAAGGGAGAATGGGGGTCACCTTGGCGCACCCCTTTGCAACTTTGGAAGTACGGTCCACTCTCTTGATTAAGTTTGATACTAACCGTACCATCACGAAGAATCTTCTCCACCCACCCACACCAAGTGGGGCAGAAACCCCTACTCTTGTGGCATTCCATCAAGAAATCCCAACTGATCTTATCATAGGCTTTCTCGAAGTCTAGTTTCAAAACGACCCCTACTTTTTTCTTTCGATAGGAGTGGTGGAGAATTTCATGAAGGGTAAGGATACCATCCATAATAGACCTGTGCTTAATGAATGCATTTTGGTGCTTACTAATAAGCTTGTCTGTGAACAAAGCCACCCTGTTGTCCAGAACCTTAGTGATGAGTTTGTAGGGGCATCTAAGTAAACATATGGGGCGATATTGCTGGATCTTTTTTGCCCCATTCATTTTCGGTATCAAAGTAATAATCCCATAATTCAATCTGGCCACATCCAGGTTGTTGTTGTAGAATGCATCAAAGATACGCATAATATCTACCTTTACAAAATCCCAGCAAACCTTATAGAACTTAGCCGGAATGTTATCCGGGCCAGGAGCCCTGTTACTATCCATGCTAAAAAGGGCTTTCTTAACCTCCTCCATAGTAAAAGGACTAGTCAGAATGATGTTGTCATCCTCTGATAGTTTCTCATCATTAGTCCAAGTTTCAGGGAAGAGCTGGAACATGTTTCCTCTAGCAGGTCCAAAAAGATCTTTGTAAAACGAAGTGGCATGAGCTAGAAGGTTCTTGGTTCCTTCCACCACTGTATCTCCACTAACCAGGGAATGAATGGTATTTTTCCTTTTTTTCCCATTCTCTATTCTATGGAAGTAAGCCGTATTACGGTCCCCTTTCAAAAGCCACCTCTCATTAGACTGTTCGAGCCAGAACAACTCCTCATTAGCCAGCAGCTCATTGAGTTCAACATATAGGTCACTTCTTCTCTCATAGGATTCGGTGTCTAGTGGACCAAGCTCCTCTTTGGCTTCAAGGTCCTCTAGTTCTCTCAGGATCACCTTTTTTCTTTTTCTGGCATGCCCAAAGGAGTGGGAACCCCACCCTTTGAAATACTTTTTAAAGCGCTTCAGTTTTATATTAAGAATGTCTATAGGGTCTTCCGAAGCAACATATTGCCCCCAGATATTCTTGGCTATATCATAAAAATTCTCATCATTAAGGCAGCTAGCTTCAAACCTAAACTCACGTTGACGAAGGTCTTTCTTCTTAATAGGGTTCGAGTTTAGTAAAAGGGGATTATGATCGGAAACATCCCTAACCAGCTTGCGGATAGCAACAAGTGGAAACAGATCTTCCCAATCATAACTCATAAGGACTCTATCAAGCTTTTCAAGAGTAGGGTGCTTTTGGTTATTCGACCACGTATATCTGCCCCCGCTCATATGAATCTCCCTGAGGTTAAAGTGCTGAATAACAGCATTGAACCTATCCATGTGCTTGGAGCGTCGTATGTTTTTGTTCTTATCGTCATTATCCCTAAGGATATTGAAATCCCCCCCTATCACATAGGGGGTGTTAATATTCCCACACTCATTATTAAGCTCCTCCAAGAATTCCCCTCTCTTGTCATCATGAGCAGCCCCATAAACCACAACTAGGGTCCAAACACATCTCAGCTTGACATCAAATACTGTAACTTGAAGAAGGTAGTTACCAAATTTCCAGGAGATAATTTCCAGACTTTCCTTCCTAACACCACAGAGGATCCCACCAGCTTTGCCTAAAGATGGAATCCAATTCCAATCAAGGCTATCATATGGGTCAACTTTTTTAAAAAATTTAGGAGTGTAATTCTTCTTCTTCGTTTCCAGGAGGCCAATAAAGTCCAGGGAATGATCTCTGATAATATCAGAGAAGCAGGTAGCCATTCCCTTCTTACCTGCTCCTCTGCAATTCCAAAAAAGGCCATTCATTTTTTCTTCCCCCCCCCCTTCCTGGTAGCTCTACTAGGAGTCAAAGTAGAGCTATCAGTATTCTTCTTCATAGGAAACTCATTTTTTTTGACTTCTAGTAACAGGTCTAGAAATAACTATATTTTGTTTCTTTTCCCTCTTTTTCCTAGACCTCACCACCGTGAACTTATCCTCATCAGCATCACTCCCCCCATCCCAATTCATGTTTAGAGGGGTCTGATCTCCAGCCTCATTAATTAGGATCATTTATTTTTTATCTTCAACATCATGTCTCACATTAGGGTCGATAACCTCACTGTTATTTCTGAATTTTTCAAGTTCACGTAAAACATCTATACTAGCAAAGTCTGTGTCAGGAATATTGATACCCATTTTAACAGCCCTAATAATGAGTTCAGGGTTAGACAATGCATCAAAGGAGTTAAGTTTTTTTGGAATACCTTCAATATCTCTCTTTTTAGCCACAGCCAGAGCCCTCTCCTCAATTTTCTCCATTTTGCCCTGAACATTTCGGAGGCTGAAACGCAGGTTTTCTTCAGTAACCAGAGGAGGGCAAGGAGGCATCATGTCCTTCTTCTCCTCTTCGGGAGATTCCACCACATAAGCACTGTCCACCTTCAAAATAGTATCATAATGATTAACTTCATTTCCAGCCTGGAGGTAATTTCTAACCACATCAGAATAGGTCTTCTTAAAGTTTTTGGTATTAGATTCAGAAGGAGACTCAGTATAGGATCTTACTTTTTCTTGCCTCATCTCCTGGGCCATGGTCTCAATGAGCAGGGTGTTATGCAGGGAATCATCAGATTCCACACTTTCCTGAGATTCATGAATAGTATCAACCTTGTCTCCCTGGGGCATGCAAGGTTTCCCTCCCAGGGCAACAGATCCCCCACTCTTTTGAGCTCCAGGATTTGGCATAGGAGCCATCTTTTTTTCATTGTTAACCTCAGGATTAGGAGGATATTTAATACCCACCCTTTCTCTGTCAGGGTCCCTCACAAGAATCTGCTCAACCTCAAAGTAAAAATCATAAAAGTGTTCCCCAAGAACAGCTTCTGCCACAGCAGGAATCTCATCCACATTCCTACAGCCTATTCTGACCCGGGCCGAAGCCGGTCGATGTAGGGTAGCAGAATCAATCTCAAGGGGAACTCCAACCAAGGATGCCACATATGCCATGTTTTTTTCACTTCTTTTGTCCAGAGGCACATTACTAATTTTGATCCAAGCGGATTCCATAACACCTTTAGCCCCAACAGAAGACGACCAGCGAGCAACCTGAATGACTGCTCCACTGGTCTTGAGAGTAACCTTACCAACATAGCAAATCTGTGCAACTGCACGAGGGTTAGGGAAGCGAACTACAAACACCCCCGGTCCGATAGCATGTGCAGAACATCGCCAGTCAGTGGCAAGGTAAGCATTCAGATCAAGCTCCATCTAACGCGTAGATGTTTCTCCCTCTATGATAGTAACTACAATATTGTTCGCCCTCTCCTTATGCTGATTAGCCGTGCAAGAATCATGAACATAGTAGAAGCCCTGCCCTCTAGATTGAAACGCACACATCGCTGCCATACACTCCCAAGGCAAAAATTCAGCACACATGGAAGCTAAATGACCAAGTTTACCGCATCGCTCGCAGAATGCTTGAGGGCATCTGGCAGGGGCATGCTCATGAGATTTGCAGATGGGGCATGGATCAAGTTTTTTGGAAGGGGGCACCTGATTAGGGTTCTTCTTCCCATGAGCTTGACGGGGAATAGGCGCAGCAGGTCGCCCGACGGAGCTGTCCCCCGAGCCCTGATTCACCTGGCCCTTCTGGACCCAGACACCGCCGGACTGGAGCTCCTGGCGGCCGGAAGCAGCCGCCTCGTCCCATCGGGAGGTGTCCCCCGAGGCCGGCGAGATGTTGGAGGAGGAGTTGTTGGAGCCGCCCCCGTCCTCGCGCCTCCAAGAGAATTTGTTGCCGCGGCCTCCTTGGTGTCCTCCGCCCCGATCCACGCGGCCAGCTTTGCCTCCACCATGGCGCGCACCTCGACCACCGCGCGCCTCCATGGCAGGAGCAGCCGCAACCGCCGCAAAGGAACGAAGGTCACCCCCAACCTTGCCCTTCCACCACTCGAAGCTCTCAGCGGGGCTGGATCTAGATCTGGAGTCCCTCTCCTCCGCCGTCCAGAAGTGGGAGAGGGCAGCTTCTAGGTCAAGGATCTGGTGCGAGGGGGCTTTTATCCCCACGCCCGCTCCGCTCGGGGCACGCTGGATCCCCACCACGTGGCGCACATCCGCCATGGGTGGCTGGGAGATCCGGTTTATTTCTTCGACCCGGTTCGGTCCATCGGCACCGCGGCGTCTGCGAACCGCGACCGCCCCGTCCGCCCCTGCAAGCGGCGGCGCGGCTATCACCGGCGGCAGACGATCCCGGATTCTGGCGAAATGGCTCGGGAGGGAAACCACATCACCAATCTCGATCACCTCCCCCTCGCGGAGAAATCGCGCATCGATGGTAACTCCTCGCGCATCCGAGAGGACGATGCGCAGCGCGTCCTGCCGGAGAACCAGCATACCCTCATGGAACGACAGCGTGCTCGCAAGCAGGTCGGCGGCGAACGAGACTCGCCATCGAGCATCGACTCCGCCGCTGCTTCCGCTGCTGCTGCTCACCATCCCTGCTTGTGATGGTCCATGTGTGTGCATAAAACCGCAAGTTAAAAATAAGGATACAAGTCTGCTGGCGACCGGACCGCTCCAGCCTCGTCCTGGTAGCCGAGCTCGCCTGTTTCGCTCTCTTGGTGCCTCTCATCATGCTCTTCAGCGTGGTGCTCGTCCTCTCCACGCTCGCCATCACTGGGTTCGTTGCCATCAGCGTGCATGCCTTGTTCAGGTTGCAGTGGTTTGAGTGTCATGAACCTTGAGTCAAATAAAACCATGGATCGGGGACATTCGAACACAAAGTAGAGAAAAACAACCTTGGCTAGGCCGAGCTGCAACGTTGGTTGGTCGGCGCTGCGCCGATGACGCAATCCGGCACCAGCAGATGTGTGAAGCGTCCTCCCTGACTGCGGCTAGGGTTAGCCGCACCGCTTGTGTAGCGGCAAGACCTCTGAGTACTCATGTGTGGCGACCTGCCCGTGGCAAAGGGTTGTCGAGGAGCCGAGGGAGGGCATTTAAAGGACGATTGATCAACAAGCAGAGGAAGAGGAGAACTGCTCGCCGCTATCGCTCGCCTCCTGGACTGGTCCTCTGCCGCAGCGTCGCTCGTTGGATAGGTGGATGGGTTGCTCGGCTGGGGGCAGTGGTACGGGAGGAGGTAGGGAGAGATGGAAGGAAAGGGGTGCGGGGCGGCGGCGACGGCTGTGGGTGGGGAAGGGATGAGCGATGCTAGCTAGGGTTCGCAGGATCCGGGAGGGAGGACGGACGTAGTTTTTCAGACTTGGTTTTCTGCCCATGGAAAGAAAAAAATCGGCGAGTGGGGATGTCGAGGGGTGGATCGATCGATGGAAGGGAGGCGAACGAACGAACGAACAGACGACGTGTACAGACTGCTCCTTTATGAGTAGCCGTGGTCCAGTACCATCTCCCGCGCGTCCTATCTCTCTTCTGCTCCCTTCTCTCGCCCCCTCTCAAATCTGGTCTCTTTCAGGAACAACATCGCCATGGATCCCGATGTGGAGCTCCACTACGGCCCGATCTGACCAGGGAGCGACCAGATCCGGGCGTCTCCGCCTTGCTCCGCGTGCTTCCATGGTCTGTCATCCTCCTGAACGCCGGCGCCGTGCTCAGCCGCCGCCGTCCCCTGCCATGGCCGCCTCCCTCCTCCCGAACGGCATGCCATGGCCACCTCCCTAACTCTCCTGCAGGTGGGCCTTTGCGCCCCTGGCCCAGCAGATTAATGGAAGAAAATAGACAGGGTGGTGAGGGAGAGAAGAAGAAAGAAAAGACGGGCGGTGCGGCGACCCAGGGCAGGAGATCGCCGGAGCCGAGTGACGGCGAACGGGCGTGGGAGACAAAAGGATCTGGCGCGGTGGCGTTAAGTCCTTGTAGTCCCCTCCGCCCCTTCTCTTCTCCCTTGACGACCGCTTGAATCCCGAGAGGAGAGGAGAGGACAGGGAGATCCATGCCAGCGGCAAGATCCGCGCCTGGACCGGAGCTGCTCGTCAAGGAGACCCACGCCATGGAGATGCTCGTCAAGGTCCAACCCTGGTGAGTGCCTACGCCATGGCTCTGCCCTTCTTCCCTCCCCTTCCCTGATACTCTTCTTTCCCTCACGCAGGCACTCACCCAAAATCGCCATGGACCAGTAGGTCAAGCAGTCTTCTTCTTCATGGTGATGGGGTTCCTCCGCCATCTGCAGGTCGTCATCCTTGAGGCCTCCACCATCTGCAGGTATTACTTCTTCTCTTCCCCTCTCTATTGGATTTCACTTGATTCTCTGCTCTGCTCTGTTGGTGAAGCTCCCTCTCTTCTCTGCTGCAGTGTATACAGTGGACTATTTGCAACTTCTTTGCAAATACTCGATTGTATATGGATGGATTGCAGGGTCGACAATGCACCACATTGATTTGATTTGGTCTGGAGCAGCAGCAGCTCCTTCCTTCCATGGAGGCATCCACGACATGACTCGCACTAGGAGCTCCAAGCAGACAAAGGTACCTACTCCCTTTGTTGTACTGTACATGTTTGTGGGTTCTTTGTGATGATGAAACCATTGATTGGATATCCTGATTAAATACAATCGATTCCATTGAGCCATGGGGACAACACGAGGCATCTATCTCTGATTTGTTGTTACTTTGGTAGATAATATGTATTGTGTGTGTGTGCGTATGTTGATAAGTTGTAGATTTGCTTGGCTGCCTGTGACACTCATGTCAAATCCTTGACATTTCTGGGGTTATACAAGCATCATGTTTTCTAAGGTTTTGTTTCCCCCGACTCCATCTCTTCCTTGGGAAGAAGCACACGTTTCTTTGTCTATAAATTAAGCAGTCTGGTAGATTTGGAAAGGAGGAATATGTGATACGTCCAAAACGTATCTATAATTTCTGCTTACTCCATGCCTCTTTTGTGTGATATTGCTATGATATTGATGCACTTCCATACACTTTTGATCATATTTGGACTAACCTATTAACTCAGTGCACCACAGTGTCAGTTCCTATTTTCTGCTGTTTTTCTATTTCAGGTTTCCCCCATATTAAAAGTGCTCCAAAAATTCCAGGAAAAATACAGGAAAAATCAGCGTACAGGAAGCTTCGCGAAGAACCAAAGATGGGTCAGAGGGGAGCCAGGGGAGACCCAGGCGACCACCTGGTGCGGCCCCACCCCTGGCCGCGCCAGGGGGGCGCCTGGGGCCCCTGCTCCGCCTCTGGCTGCCCCCCCTTCGCATATATATCCCTCTCGTCCCGAAACCCTCGAGGACAAAACCCTTTTTCGCGATCTCGCCTCTGTTCCGTCGCCATAGCGCTTCCAAGATCGGGAGCATCAGGAGAACTCTTCCCGGCACCCTGCCGGAGGGGAGAACCACCACCGGGAGCTTCTCCTCCACCATGGACGCTTCCCGGATGAGTCGTGAGTAGTCCACCTTGGACCATGGGTCCATGATCAGTAGCTATGTGATGTTCTCCTCCCCTCTTTGCTCTTCATGGTTTAGACCTCGTGAGCTGCCCTACATGATCGAGTCACATATGTAATCTTTCTGTTGTTGCTTTGCTGAGTTTGCTGGGATCTGATGGATTATGAGACTATGTTCAGATTGTGTTTGAGTAATATATTTGATTCACCTCTTTTATATCTTTGTTCTTGAGTAATTCTTGCATGTTCTCCGTTGCTGTTTATTGCTTTGGCCAAGTAGTAGGTAGTAACTCCAAGAGGGAGCGTTATGTTTGATTGTGGGTTCATGCCCCCTGATGACTAGCTTGAGTGACAGAAACATGAGTCTAGGGGATGTGCTATTGCCACAAGGGAGAAAACAACGGTGCTTGTACATGCGGGTGCAAGGATTGTTTACTTTACGCAAAGTTCTTTTAATGCAGTTGTCTATTGCTTTGAGTTTACACTTTAGGTGGGATTCGTAACTTAATACCAGCGAGATGTTCTGGATAGATATCTCAAGGTGGATGATTAGTAGTAGATGCAGATGGATTTCTGTCTACTTGCCTTGGCGTACCACCCATGCTTTTGAGCCTCTACCTTTCTTTGCAGCATAGTTAGCATTGGTTTGCGCACATAATCCTGTCAATTGCCCAACTGTAATTTGTTTACCTCGCTTTGCTGTTTTATCGTCTTTTGGGAGAGAGACATCACTAGTGAACATCATGGGACCCCGGTCCATATTACCACCGCTGATCACACCTTCTATTTACTTCCTGTTTTTATTTCCTAGTTGCAGTCATAGCTATCATTATTATCTCATGTGTTTGATCCTTTGTAAACAACAAGGCCGGAGGGATTGACAACCTCTCTGTACTCGTTGGGAGCAAAGTTATCTGTATCTATGTGCAGGTCCCGTCAACCGCTAAGTTTCTGGCGCCGTTGACACCTACTTGTCGACCCTCGGAGTCTCACGGGATTCGATCCTTGGTATCTTTGCCAAGGGAAATTTGCCGCTACGCTACATCTCAACCTTCCACTTGGGGTAACCAACGAGGGGCGAGAAGCCATCAAGCAAGTTTCTGGCGCCGTTGCCGGGGACTCCACTCTTCAAGATAGGGGAGTTGCATGCTATCTTTTATCTTTGCTTTTTAGTCTTGTTAGTTTACCTTGCAGTTTTTGCTTTAGTGTCTCATACCAAAAGTCACAAAATAGTTATCTTGCTTGCTGCTGCTATGGGTTCCACCAAAAACACTAAGTGGGAGGAGTACACCCCTTCTTCCATCAGGCCAATCACCACTGTCGGGATCTACAAAAGTAATAAACCTTGTGATTATGTTAGTTTTAATGGAGAGTTATGCCCATGGCACGGTCTTCCAGGAAAAAAGTATGAGCCTCTGTTTAAAGTTGCTCCCACACTTCCCCAAACTTGGGAAGACGTCCAAACTCTTATAATAGAGAGAAATTCAAACAAAGAAGATGACACTACAATTCTGCTCAATAATGGTAAAATTGATTTTGATAATTGTAGCCTCGCAGAAGTTGTCACCTTTTTACAAAGAATGGCTAAAGACGCCCACACTAGCACACTTAACCCTGCCTTCACAGAGCATATCACTAATGCTCTCATCAAAGCTAGGGAGGAGAAGCTTAGGGTAGAAGCCTCCATACCTAGAAAGCTAGAAGATAGTTGGGATCCTATGATTAAAATTAAGTTGAATAACTTCTTTTGCTATGCTTTATGTGATGTTGGAGCTAGTACCTCCGTTATGCCCAAAAGAATGTATGATATGTTTGAATTGAAACCTTTTGATCCTTGTTCTTTTGGTGTTCGTTTTGTTGATTCTTTCGTAAAGAAACCTTTGGGGAAGATCGACGATGTTCTTATCATTGTCAATGACAATTATGTTCCCGTTGATTTTACTATTATGGATATTGAATGTGAACCTTCATGTCCAATTATTTTGGGACGTCCTTTTCTTTGCACCGTTGGTGCTATCATTGACATGAAAGAGGGGAATATAAAATTCCAATTCCCTCTCAAGAAAGGGATGGAACACTTCCCTAGAAAGAAGATTAAGTTGCCTTTTGAGTCCGTTAAACGGGCTAGCTATTCTCTTACTCTTGATAAAACTTGATCTTCTCTTTTTGCATCATGCCTAGCTTAAAGGCATAAAAGAAAGCGCTTTTGGGAGGCAGCCCACAACGAACTAGGTTTTATTTTGCTTTTGTTGTGTCTTGATGTTTGTTACTACAGTAGCATCATCATTGTATCTTTTCTTTTCAGCTTTGTGCCAAGTTTAGCCTCCGATTTCAAGAAAGTTCAAAAGTTGTGACGTGCTGTCCAGAAAACAGATTCTGTCCTTGGAAAATAAATCAAGTAAAATCACCAGATCATCTTTTTGATCTGAATTTTTTTGACAGCGTGCTCTATACAATTGGCTTTCGAGCGTCTGTTCTGAGTTTTTTGATTTGAGTTGCAGAAGTGCCCCGAAAAAATTATTTACTACCTGCTGGTCTGTTTTTCACAGATTCTGTCCTGTTTTGCCTTTTCTTCGTTTTGCAAACCTTGAGTTTGCTTTTTCTTTGCAAAAACCTTTTGGCAATCTTGAGAAACAGTAGCTCTTCAAGATTATCTTTATTTCCAGTAGGGAAAAATAATTTTATTGTGGGTACTAACCTCGCTAATCAGATTATGATGAGTTATGTATGAAGGGAGTTTTCAAGTGTGCGAGGGAAGATGATAAAAGAAGATTCAGGAGGGTCAAACGCCCAAGCTTGGGGATGCCCCCGTGCACCCCCAAGAAATATTCAAGAAGACTCAAGCGTCTAAGCTTGGGGATGCCCCCATGCATCCCCTTCTCCATCAACAATTATCAGTTCGTCTTTCGTTCCACTATAATTTATCACTTCATGCGTTATGTGCTATGCTTGGAGCGTCTTGCTCTTAGTTTCTTTTTTGGTTTTCTTGAGCTTTGCTTGCTGTTCATAACAAGTTAGAACCCAGCTTTCTTTGTGTGGGAGAGAAACACGCTCCACTTCAACCTAGAACACAACATAGGATTTTCATGCTTATCTTTGCTGTGTGTGTTCTTTGTCTTTCCATAGCTGCTGTCATGTTTAGCTCTTAGTTTTCATGCTTTTCTTTTTAAAGAGCTTTTGTTTAGTTGGTTGCTGAACTCTCTTGAGTTTTCATGTTTATCTTGTTAAGAGAGTTTGCCTGTTGCACTGAGTTGTGTGTCTTAACTTAAAGTAGGCAATTGAGGTTGCTATTTAATTTTAGTAGTAACTTGCAATAGTTTTGAGGTATTGCCATGAGTAATGTCTGAACTTTTGGTGTCAAGAGCTTTAGCCTATTAGTGATAGATGTCGTATTTTGGGCAATCTGTGTTTATTTTCGAAAACCTACAAAATAGTTGAGAACTTTAGCTACTAGTTGGATCACTTATCTTTGGAGGGATCGAATATTAGAGTACACTCACGTACCATGAGTCGAGGATGCGCAAGGATAACCAATCCCCCATACACTCCTCCTCGGGGTACTTGTATCTTTGTGAACCTCCTAATTAGATTGAGAGTTACCGATAATAAGTGCATGAGTTCTTCGGACTAATGTGAGTATTCGAAAGTTGACACTTCCACCTAGCCATATTTTTCTAGCCTCTTCGGTACCGTGCATTGCCCTTTCTCACCTCGAGAGTTGGCGCATACTTCGCCGGTGCATCCAAATCCTTGGCACGATACGCTCTGTCATCATAAGCCTCATTATATCCTTCCTCAAAACAGCCACCATACCTACCTATCAAGGCATTTCCATAGCCTTTCCGAGATACATTGCCATGCAACATCCATCTTCTCATGACTTGATCTTCATGTCATACATGCTTTTGCTTGATCGATGAGCCGCATGCTAGTTGGGCCTTGCCCTAATCATTGCTACATGACGCGCTAGTATCATTGCATATCCTGCTACACCGGCAGAGGCATACATTTGCATACATCATGATAGTTTCATCTTCTTTATGTTGAGTACTCTTGTAAAGTGTGAAAGATCTTCTATACTTCTTGTAATTTATAGAGTGTTGCCCCTAAAGTGAGGAAAAGATCCCAAAGAGGACAAATCAAAAGATCCCAAAGAGGACAAAATCAAAAGATCCCAAAGAGGACAAATGAGAGTTAAATAGAAAGAGCCATTGAGGCCACAAAAAAAATAAAAAAAATAGAAAAAAGAGAAAAAGAAATAAAAAGAGAGAAGGGGGCACACTACTATTCCTTTTAAGAGGTCCACACTCGTACTTCATCTTATACCTTGTACTCCATAGAGATTATCATTCATGCATATAGCTATGTGGGGACCTTCACACTATAGAACTTGGCTTGTATATTCCAATGATGAGCCTCCTCAAAAGAGCTCTAGGTCTTCTTGAGCGAGCAAGTTGGATGCACCCCCACTAGTTCCATTGGAGAGCTTACCTTAGCTCATATGTGCATCCGTTGCATGGCAATCCCTACTCCTCACATCATATCTATAATTTGGCTTTCTCTCGCCTATGATTGTCCTCATTGATGTGAGCCTTTCACACCTTTTTTGTCTTCCCCCTTCATCATTTTTCTCTCTTTGCCATCCTAAGTGTCAACTTTCTTGCTTACGCTCATCCATTGCATGAGTGCTCAAAATATCGAAAGGGAGTGGATCATTTTGACTTGTACCTGGCTAGTGGTCTGGGGATGAGTCAAGATAAGATTCCAAAGAAGACCAAGTGTGAAACTTTAGTAGATTAAGTTCTCAACAATACAAAAACTATGTTTTACTCTCTCGTATATCCCTATCCCCTTTCTTGCACGCAAACACCATTTGGAGACATTCGAGTCACGGACAGCGAGAGCTCTTGCACCTTTATGTTCTTATGTTGCTTGTTACAATGCTAATATAGACTCTTGCTTGTTATGACTTGAATTGAATTACATGCCTTGATTGCTTTAGTTAAAAAGTTCTTATATGGTTGGTAGCATGTCACCACAGAAATTATGCTTGTTATCATTTACCTACTCGAGGACGAGCAGGAATTAAGCTTGGGGATGTTGATACGTCCAAAACGTATCTATAATTTCTGCTTGCTCCATGCCTCTTTTGTGTGATATTGCTATGATATTGATGCACTTCCATACACTTTTGATCATATTTGGACTAACCTATTAACTCAGTGCACCACAGTGCCAGTTCCTATTTTCTGCTGTTTTTCTATTTCAGGTTTCCCCCGTATTAAAAGTGCTCCAAAAATTCCAGGAAAAATACAGGAAAAATCAGCGTATAGGAAGCTTCGCGAAGAACCAAAGATGGGCCAGAGGGGAGCCAGGGGAGGCCCAGGCGGCCACCTGGCGCGGCCCCACCCCTGGCCGCGCCAGGGGGGCGCCTGGGGCCCCTGCTCCGCCTCTGGCTGCCCCCCTTCGCATATATATCCCTCTCGTCCCGAAACCCTCGAGGACAGAACCCTTTTTCGCGATCTCGCCTCTGTTCCGCCGCCACAGCGCTTCCAAGATCGGGAGCATCAGGAGAACTCTTCCCGGCACCCTGCCGGAGGGGAGAACCACCACCGGGAGCTTCTCCACCACCATGGACGCTTCCCGGATGAGTCGTGAGTAGTCCACCTTGGACCATGGGTCCATGATCAGTAGCTATGTGATGTTCTCCTCCCCTCTTTGCTCTTCATGGTTTAGACCTCGTGAGCTGCCCTACATGATCGAGGCACATATGTAATCTTTCTGCTGTTGCTTTGCTGAGTTTGCTGGGATCTGATGGATTATGAGATTATGTTCAGATTGTGTTTGAGTAATATATTTGATTCACCTCTTTTATATCTTTGTTCTTGAGTAATTCTTGCATGTTCTCCGTTGCTGTTTATTGCTTTGGCCAAGTAGTAGGTAGTAACTCCAAGAGGGAGCGTTATGCTTGATTGTGGGTTCATGCCCCCTGATGACTAGCTTGAGTGACAGAAACATGAGTCTAGGGGATGTGCTATTGCCACAAGGGAGAAAACAATGGTGCTTGTACTTGCGGGTGCAAAGATTGTTTACTTTACGCAAAGTTCTTTTAATGCAGTTGTCTGTTGCTTTGAGTTTACACTTTGGGTGGGATTCGCAACTTAATACCAGCGAGATGTTCTGGATAGATATCTCAAGGTGGATGATTAGTAGTAGATGCAGATGGATTTCGGTCTACTTGCCTTGGCGTACCGCCCATGCTTTTGAGCCTCTACCTTTCTTTGCAGCATAGTTAGCATTGGTTTGCGCACATAATCATGTTAATTGCCCAACTGTAATTTGTTTACCTCACTTTGTTGTTTTATCGTCTTTTGGGAGAGAGACATCACTAGTGAACATCATGGGACCCCGGTCCATATTACCACCGCTGATCACACCTTCTATTTACTTCCTGTTTTTATTTCCTAGTTGCAGTCATAGCTATCATTATTATCTCTTGTGTTTGACCCTTTGTAAACAACAAGGCCGGAGGGATTGACAACCTCTCTGTACTCATTGGGAGCAAAGTTATCTGTATCTGTGTGCAGGTCCCGTCAACCGCTAAGTTTCTGGCACCGTTGACACCTACTTGTCGACCCTCGGAGTCTCACGGGATTCGATCCTTGGTATCTTTGCCAAGGGAAATTTGCCGCTACGCTACATCTCAACCTTCCACTAGGGGTAACCAACGAAGGGCGAGAAGCCATCAATATGGTACTGAACTTTTATATATCTGCATAAGGTACATCCCAATTAAGCGAATCTGTTTTTCTTTTCTGAACATGGTACTGAACTTGATAATTTACCTTTCTATTCTGATGAATTACGGATTTGTAAGAATATCATGTTATTTAAGAACATGGCGGTGCAGTCACCCGAGATGAAGAAGCTCCGTCGCCTACCTCTACCTTCCTCCACTAGGCTGACAAGTACAACTGCTGACAAGTATGCTAATCCACCCTCATCTGCATCGCTTCCTCCCAGCCTGTGATTTTTTACTTTGAGCATGTTGTTCTTTTATCATATATTAGATTTGTCCATGCTTAAATGTGGTTATTAGGTTGTGAAACAGGAGAAACAATATAGTGTTCTTTAGCAGATGCAAACCTGTCCATGCTTGATTTGGACCAAGAATTACTGGTGTTTCCTATTTGATATGTGAACATATTTTTTTGGATGTCAAAGGAAAATTCCATGCTACTACATAAGTTTGAATCAAACAAATTAGTTTTGGAACAAGATCCCTGAATGTAATAAAGCGCTTCTTGAATGCATGGAAACAAAAAGTTAGATATCTCAAAGGTACTATGTAAGATCCCTGAAAGTAATTCTGTATGTCTTTTGGCACATGCTCTATAAGCTCTAAACAAGTGAATGCCTAAAAGGGTCACGGCATTGCTTTTCCATGACCTTTAGTTTTTTCAGTTGAGTTGGCTACTTGAATTTCCATTATGTTAATTTATTTCCCTGTGCAATTTCCCACTGGTGTTTATCTAATTACCCTGCGGCCCTTCTTAGAAATAAATAGAAGTGATAGAAGTAAACCGAGCAGACTTCTATTTAACTACAGTTTTACATAGAAGTGGTTCCTCTGATTTTTTACTTATTTAATTGATTGTTTTCGTGTCAAGATCCAGTAGCCTGTTGTTAGTTAATGCTCTATTTATATTTTCTTCTAAGAAAACTAATGTAGTATTCCAGCAAAAGCAATGACTCGCCATCGCCGTGTTACACCACAAAATTTGACCGATCCCACAAAAAAAAAGAACAGCTCCAGCAAAAAAATCATTATCGCGGTCACATGTACTATATGGTTCCACTCTATGTATCTGTAGTTTTTTGCCTGAAGGTGTGCATTAGTGGTTGGCTGTGATAATACTTATCGTAAGATTGCATATTATACCAACAACTAGAACTTATCGGAAATTTGCTAGAGGAGTTACAACAGCCTCGATCAAATATTACTTTTTTATTCCTTCTTGGTTTTAGATAACAACAGTAGAAAATCTAAATCCCTCTACTGTACCAGTACCTGTAATACATCAACTCTTTTGGGAAAAAATATATAGTAAGTTTTCATATTATACCATTTAGAAGAAATTTGGTACAGGAATTGCAACAGTCTTTATCAAGTTTTTTTATTCCTTCTTGGTTCAACTTTGTAATAATCTTGAATATGGTTTGAACAATATTACTGAATTTTTTAACTAATTACCGGAAAATTTAACTCTTTTTTTTTTATCATTGCAGAAAATGGATGACAACACTGAATTGACCATTGTTCAGGATTTTGATAGCCGACCTTCAAAAAACCAAAATGTATGGAATCCAGTGTTTTGGAGCAATCACCTACATCACCAATCATCTCAACATTACCTCCAGTCTCTCAATGTTATGAATCGATGGTTCCTGAGTTAGATAAGCGGACAAATATTGATCCATTGCCAGCACCTCCGTCACCAACCAGCTCAAAATTATCTCCGAATGCTGAATTGCCCCCGAATGAAGGAAATATTTCACTAGATGATATCGGAACTACATAGGTTTAGACAATAGTAATGCTTTGCTTTCTGTACAAGATCTTAGTTAAAAGAATATATATACTGCTTCTGATGTACATAGCATAGCCAGAAATCTGTTGAACATTGGTAATTACTTTTGAGAGAGAGATACTGTGGCTCTAAATCAATTTTCTATTTAAATTCACAAAGACAAAGCTACAACTTTCTTTGATCCATGGTACCGTTGTTATGCCAAGATTTGATGAGAATTCTTATTCTTGGATGTTGAACGTGTCACTAGATCTGGCGTCCCTAACTCTGACGTGCTGATTGATGTTGTGTGTTGGCTTGATCTAGCTTCAAATCGATAAAAAATGATAACGACATAATATATATTTTGCGGGGAATAACCACGTAATATTTTGTTCCAAATATTGACCATCTCAACCTTAAAGGAAATCCTATCAAGTAAAGGTAGTTCATACTTTAGATCAGATGGATGGTAAGCAAAGGCCAGAGCTTTACGGGTGTTTATAAGCTTTGATTGATCAGGTGCCAGTACATGCTAAATGTTCTCATGCTCATAATTTCATTTTCAAAAACTAAACCATGATTTTACAGAACTTCTAGCAGCACACACTCACACTTGTCGAACATGTGTCAAACACATACCATCAGACTCAAGCAATTTCATAAAAGATGCCTATTTAGGGAAGACAGTGCATGCTCAAACTTCTATTTCATAAAGATAAACCAAACAATATACAAATCTGTATGTATTTTCAGTCTTATCAATCACAGTAACAAAACCACAAAAGTGCACACGTTTTGTTACAAAAGTAGGAACAATAAATGTACTTAAAAAAAGTGTATCCTTATTTTTAAGGTTTGTCAAAATTCGATATAAGAAGTGTTGCGTAAAGCCACGTGGAGTATGTTTCAATTTTTTCGCCCGGTGCAACGCATGGGCATTTGTACTAGTATATAATAATACTTCTTGTGTCATAGTTTAAA
The DNA here is from genome assembly GCA_902687465.1 of Secale cereale. Lineage (NCBI taxonomy): Eukaryota > Viridiplantae > Streptophyta > Magnoliopsida > Poales > Poaceae > Secale > Secale cereale. The sequence continues at coordinate 930,945,247 of LR738711.1, read as the reverse complement.
AATGAGTGAAATATTGGAAAGAAATAATATTTCGTAAGGGCGAAGATATTTAGGGCTCACTGGTACTTGTTGGTTATCAAGATATTCCTCGACTTTAGATGTCACTGATGTCTTAGTAAGATAGGGAGGAGAGAGGGAGGGATGAAAAGCATAGAGAGTGCAACAACGGTGCATCTTGCTCGCGTGTTGTTTCGCCTTGCACGACGGCTGGGAGAGCATCTATCCCGCATCTCTATGTACCCTAATCCTGATCCCCATCGAGTGTCGGGGGAAACTGTCCTCCCACGAGCACCTATGGGACCGGAGCCCCTTCTACGTTGCGGTAAGGGAGCGGAGGGAGCACGGAGAGCAGATCGAGGAGCACACACGGGCAGTTTACCCAGGTTCGGGCCGCGCGGACGCGTAAAACCCTACTCCAGCCTTAGGTTGTATTGAGTTCTTGAGCTCGGGAGCTTGAAGAGCTACAGTATTAGCTACACCGAGCGAGAGAGTTGTCTAGGTTTCGAACCCCCTCTACGTTGTGCATGGGCCTCCTTTTATAGCTCAAGGGGTCACCGACAGGTGTCAACGTAGAGGAGGGTAAAAGTGTAATTTTGGTGGTAGTTGTAACAGTGCGTGAATAGTGCATGAACAGTGATCTTCACCTAACCTTGATAGTGGGGGACAAGGGCATTAAATGCCCGTCGCCGTCGACCCCAAAAGTGTCCGCCCATGCTTCTCCGTTTGCCACGGTGGTAGCCTCGTCACCGCAGCTTGCCACCGCGTGCCCCAGGCTGCACAGCCATCTGCCACGTGCCCCTGGAAGGGCCCCAGGGCGACGCGTGGGCCGATGAGCTGGAGCGCGGGCACACAGTATAGGTTTCCCCGGCAAGCACCTTGCCGGGCCCGGAAGCTTGTTGCTCTCCGGGTCCTGCCGGGGCGCATGACGCGCCGAGGCATCTCTTGAGGTAAGTGTTCCTTGGCCTTCCTGGCAAGCTCCTCTTGCCAGGGTCTTGTGCTAAAGTGACAACCTTGAGCCTGGTGTGGCCTTCCCGGCAAGCTCCTCTTGCCGGGGCCTTGATCTTATGTCTTGTATACTTTGTTTTTGAATGGCTTTATAGGGACCAGAAAGGATCTTGACGAGCACGTGGTAAGCCCTGCCGCGGGAAGCTGCTACTGCCCGTGCACAAGTTGGGGTACTAAGGTACCCCTATCTTAGTACACCGACAGGAGCCCCCGGGCCTGGGCCACACACGGTGCCGAGCGCTGTTGGGCCAGGCCCAAGACAGTGCACGGGCACGCGCGGCCCACGGCAAGCCGTATCCCCTTCCGTATCCGCCGCATCCCTCCCTAACGGCACGCGTCGATTGCGGCGTCGTGGGAGAGATCGTGGCCTGTTTCTTTAATGGGAAATGCGGAACGTCCCCCACTCCTCCCTTAAAAGCAGAGGAAGCAGGGGCAGTTCCCCTCCATCGTCTTCATTGCGCCTTGATTCTCCAGAAACCTCCGCTGCTTCTTGCCTCCGCCCCTCCTCCGCCGTCTTCCGCATCCGCGGCGCCGTCGAGCTCCTCGCCTCTTCCCTCGCCGCCTCCGCCATGGCTCCGAAGAGCGACAAGGTGAAAAGCGACAAGGCTAAGAACGACAAGGCCAAGAAGGAGAAGTCCGAGCAGGCGGCGAAGCTGGCCGCCCTGCGGAAGAGGTGCGTGGTCTTCGTGCCGAGGCTTGGCGCGAGGGAGCTGCGGAACAAATATTATTTGTTCTGGGCGAGGGAGACCAAAGCTCATCCCCGCACCAGAGCCTTCCCCGTCGTCACCAAAGATATGTTCCCCGGCGGGTACTTCTTCTTCGCTGCATTTTTCCACTGTGGTCTGTGCCCTCCATTCTCGGAGTTCTTTTGTGATGTCATGAACACATATGGCCTCCATCTCCTAGATTTCACCGCCAACGCCATCCTTACGATGGCCGTTTTCGTACATCTGTGCGAAAACTATGTTGGGATTCATCCAAACGTAGCCCTTTTCCGCAACTTCTTCATGCCTAGAGTAGAGGCTGGCGCTCCCCTCTCCGACGGCATCTCCTGGATCTTCAGGCTGAACAAGAAGGACTCGTACCTGAAGGGAGAGCTCCGCGGCAAGTGGGAGGAATGGAGAGCCGATTGGTGCTGGGTGGTGGAGGATAAGCCGGAGCCCTTCACCGCGCCGCGCACAACTGCCATAGTGCGCGGCAGGGATTGGAGCGAATTGGCCCCGGAGGACAACAAGCTTAGTATCGCCCTCATCAGGATTATTCGTCTCCGGGTCACCAATCTGACTATCGAGAGGTTGGGGCAGATTTCCTCCGCCGTCGCATCGCCCCTTTACAAGAAAGGAAAAGGCCCGCCTGGGAATTCGGCAATGCGGCAGATATCATGAGGCTGCGCCCTGGATTAAACTATAACTTCACTGCCTTGGAGTTGAAGGGGATGGTCCGAGAGCTCTTCAAGCATGACCCGGCCCACCCGGAGTGGTTCAAACCTTCCCGGGGAGTGGTGTCGCTGTGCAACAGCATTGCCCGTGATTCCTTGCGCGCGATGATGCCCGCGTGCGACTCCCATGGCGTCGCCCCCCACTTGGATAGAGCCTCCGCCGGATACTGTGCTGACCTTCTTTGACAATTTGGTCGAGACGCCCCGCAACGCCGAGGAGAACAGGGGCCTCACCCGGGCCACTACGGCACGGGATATAGCTTACATCGCCACCAGGATGAAGGAGGCCGCCGCAGCTGCGGCGGCGGGTGATTTTGGGTATACCGTGGAAGAGGCACAGGCCGCGGACGCAGTGAGCCAAGCAGAGGAGGCGGAAATCCTCAAGCTGCTAAAACTTGCGCCCGAGGAGTTTGCCGGGGAGCCTTCCGTGCAGTTTGCCGGGACGAGCGAGGTCGCCGGGGGGAGCGAGGTCGCCGGAGGGAGCGAGGCCGCTGGGCACGGTGCTGAGTCCAGCGGGCCTGCCGGGGAGGAGGAGGACGTCGAGGCTGACGAAGACTCTGGTGGATCTCTGAATCTCGATGACGACGCCTCCTCATCTTCAGAGAACTCCCCGCCTCCGGCAAGTCCTACGCAACAACCGAGGAAGCGCCTCCGCAAGGCGGCTAAGGCGGCGAGGCCACAGGCGCCTCGACAGCAGCCGGCGCGCCGGGCGACGCGTGCCACCAAGACGAGCGAAGTCGTCAAGGAGGCACCCCGTGCCCGTGCGCCAAGCGGGGGAGGATCTTCCCGTAGTGGAACGGGTGTTCCTTCTGCTCCTTGGGCCCCGGCGACGACGGGGGCCGGGTCTTCGCAGCCCACGGCCCCGGAGACCGCCAAGCGCCCGAGGGAGCCTTCTCCTCCAGCTCCTCGCGCGGGAGCACCTCAGGCGGAGTTTGACTTCTCCGCCCTCAGTTCCGACAAATAGGAAGAGGAGTAAGTACTTGCACTTCTTTAGTTTCTTCGATTTTGTCTTGATTTTTCTTGTTGATTCTGATCCTGTTTTTGTTTTGCTTTCAGGACCCTGACCCAGCGGATGGCGAAGAGGGCCAAGATCCCTGTGGTCGAGATTGAAGACGACTCGCCCGCCGCGGCGACCGGAGACGTGCCAGCGGCAAACTTGCCGGATCAACCTGCTGCTCCAAGGAGCAGCCCCTAGCGCAGCCCCCAGCGTAAGTCTGGTTTTTATCTTTCTGCTTGACGGGCGCGCTTGAGGTTGTTGCTTGTACTGATATTTTGTTGTCTTGTTTGTCTTGTGCAGAAGTGGAGCCGCAGCCGCAGGAGCGCCAGGAGGTCGCCCCCGACGGGCCACTTGCTCCACCCTCCCCGCCAAGGAGGAGCTCCCCGGCGAGGGAGAACGCTCCGCCAAGGACGGGCACTCCGCCAAGGGCGAGTACCCCGCCAAGGGTGAGCAGCCCGACAAGGGTGAGCACCCCGCCAAGGGAGGGCGCGGGCGGCCCTCCGCCAGCAGGGGCCACCACTCCGCCGCCAAGGGAGAATTCCCCGGCGAGGGAGCCTGTCGTTGAAGAAGTCCGCGAAGGTGAGTCTTGTAATTTCTTCTTCCCGGATTCGTCTTTTTTGGATATTTGCTTGACTCTTTCTTTTCTTTTCCTTCTGCTAGATCCTCCCGCACCGGAGCGGATGGAGACGGAGGCCACCGCCGAGGAGGAGGTGTGCGGCGACGGCGGCAACGCCACTGCTGCTGACGAGCCAGCCGCCGAAGAGACCGTCCCGACCGCCGACGCCGCGGCTGGGGAAGAGGCCGGCGACCACACTGCTGGCCCGAAGGCCGCAGGAGCGTCGGACGCTGCACCGGCCGCCGACCCCTCCGCCTCCACGGAGCGGTCAGGTGTCTACTTGGAGGCCGCCAACGGGGTCTTTATACAAGTCCCGTGGGCGTCCTCGTCTCGAGCACCCGTGAAGGGAGAGATCTTTGACGGAGAGGTCCTCGCCTCCGCTGGGTTGAAGGTTGTTGAAGCGCCTGGCGGCAGCGACGAGCCCGAAGAGGAGAAACTCCTTCGCCGGCTCCTGGCTTTATATCGGGCCAGGCAAGCGAAGTTGGAGTCTCGGGAAGCTCTCACCGCCAAGGCTGGAGCTGACTTGGAGAAGCGCGTCGCGGAGCTCCGCGCCGCCAACCAGGCGGCCCTCCGCAACTTGGCGGAGGAGCGCGAAGAGCTTGCCGGGGAGCAACAAGCATTCCTCCTCGAGAAAGCTGAGGCCGAGGAGCTGTCTCGGCGGGAAGGGGCACTCAACCAGCGGAAGGTCGACCTCGACGCCCACGAGGACGACCTCACCGCCCGGGAGCAAGCCATTGGCGGGGCTCTGAAGGAGGCCAAGGACGCCGCAGCCGCTGCAGAGACCGCCAAGAAGGATCTGGAGGCCAAGGTGCAGCAGCTGGAGTTGTTCCTGAAGGAGAGCGAGGACAGAGTCACTGCGCTCAACGTGGAGCGGGAGAAAGACGCCCACACCAATTCTGAGCTGCAGGTACGTCTCTCCGAGAAGGGCACAGAGCTTGCTGCCGCCAAGGATTCTATTGCTGACTTAGAGCTGAAGGTCTCCACTCTGACTGGCTCGCTCGACGCCGCTCGGGACCTCGAGACGAAACTGAAGGACGAACTCCGCAAGGAAAGGGCCTTGGTGGATAGCGCCGCCGTCTCAGCGAACAACTTCAGCCGGGCAGTGGAGCAGTGGACTGATGAGCTGGTCACCTCCGCTGCCAATATTTACAAGGAGATGATGGCGCTGAGGGCGGAGCATCTCGTGTACTCTCCGGACGAGAGTCTCCCCCACAGCGCCAAGTTAAGTCTGTTCTTCCGGGGAATTGCGCCGGCGCTTGCGCAGCTGCGGGAGAAGATCCCCGTGCAGCTGGCCGACGAGGGGCGTCGGCTCTGCATGGGCACCCTGGAGCGCGTCTTGTCGAAGATCGTCTACCGCAACCCCGACATCAACCTCGTCAACGTCCTCCGCACCTTGCCGCCCGAAGTTGATCATGAGGCGTTGAAGGCGCAGGTTGCCCACATCGTCTCCAAGGTGGGCAAGATCACGAGGCGTGAAGGCGACTGCGTAGACTAGATTCTTTTCTTTCTGCTTCCCTTGCCGCTGTCAATTAAGTCATAGGCAGTAGTTGATTAGAACAGCGGCAAGCTATCTCTGTAATATACAATCTTGTTTTGAACAATCAATGCAGTGTTATCTCCCTTGCTTTTGGTCCTCCACTTTGTATGCTTTCTTCCCTATGCTTTTAGGGGACTTGCCGGCAAGGGGCCCTTGCCGCGAGCGCTGAGTGCTGGACTCTTAGCAGCCTGCTGGCAAAGACCTTGTCGGCAAGTAACCTTGCCGCAGCTAGTCGCAGCACACTTAGACTGCTGAGCGAACTCGAAAACGAAGTAAGGGCGCGACACTTATCGCAGCTCACTTAAGCCGTTGAGCGTGCTCGAAACAGAGTAAGGGCGCGGCTAGCCGCGGGTAGGTTCCTCCGCGCACAGGTTTTCCATACAAAGTGTGGTTGTTCAAGGAAGACAACTAAAATTTAAAAATTTGAATTACTCAAACTTTGGTAACTTAGCTTTCATAAATTGCTTGTTCCCCGACAAGGTTTCTCTTTCTTGAACAGCACTTGGTTCATCCTCCACCTCCTTCCCCCCGGCAAACTTGTGCGCGAGGAATATTGCTTCTGCTTAAGAGGGAAAGAAAAAAAAAGGAGGGAAAACAAGTATAGGGCCTCATGGCTTGCTAATGCTTACCGGGGTTGTGCGTTGCACAAGGTGCCAAACAATGCATGCAATCAACAAGGAAAAACATGGAAATGGCAAATAGTGCGAAGCACAAAAGCTTTACTGATGCACGGGGTCTGCGCCCGGCTTTGTACAGAGGTTTACATGCGACAGCGGCAAAACTTGTACAAAAGGTGGTTGCCGGAGCGGATCACGGCAACCGCGCCTTATGGGTGAAACTTGCGAAGATGCTCTATGTTCCAGGAGTTGCTCACCGGTAAGCCTTCTTCGGTCTCAAGGCGGACAGCGCCGGGCCTTGTGACTTGTCTCACCCGATAAGGGCCTTCCCACTTCGGCGTCAACTTGTTGGAATTCTTGGCGGACTGAACACGCCGAAGAACAAGGTCGCCTTCCTCGAGACTCCTGGCCTTGACCTTGCGGCTATGATAGCAACGCAAGGCTTGCTGGTATCGTGCAGCTCGTACAGCAGCCTGGAGACGTTCCTCCTCGAGGAGCAATGCGTCATCTTGTCGCAGTTGCTCTTGCTCGAGCTCATCATAAGCGAGCACTCGAGGAGATCCGTATACGAGTTCCGTGGGGAGAACTGCCTCTGCTCCATAGACAAGAGCAAAGGGTGTCTGTCCGGTGGCTCGATTTGGTGTCGTCCTGATTGACCAAAGAGCCGCCAGCAACTCCTCTATCCAGTTTCTTCCGTACTTGCGCAGCCTGTCGAAGGTTCTTGTCTTGAGCCCGCGCATCACTTCAGCATTGGCCCTCTCCGCTTGACCATTGCTCCTCGGGTGAGCAACAGAAGCGAAGCAGACCTTGGCGCCAAGGTCTTGGACGTACTGCATGAATGTGCGACTTGTGAACTATGTGCCGTTGTCGGTGATGATCCTGTTAGGGATTCCGAAACGGCAAACAATCGCTCTAAAGAACCTGACCGCTGACTGTGCTGTCACCTTTCTCACCGGTTCCACTTCTGGCCACTTTGTGAACTTGTCGATTGCTACGTACAAGTACTCAAAGCCCCCGACAGCACGGGGAAAGGGGCCGAGGATATCGAGCCCCCAGATCGAGAAGGGCCAGGACAAAGGGATCGTCTGGAGAGCTTGAGCTGGCTGGTGAATTTGCTTGGCATGGAACTGGCACGCTTCACACTTGGTTACTTGTGCAGTTGCATCCTGGAGGGCTTCTGGCCAGAAGAACCCTTGCCGGAACGCCTTCCCGGCAAGCGCCCTTGCGCCAATGTGGTGGCCACATATGCCTCCATGTATCTCTGCCAACAGCTTCTGTCCATCTTCTCTGGAAATGCACTTCAACCTGACACCATTGAGTCTTCTTCTGTACAGTTCATTGTCAACGAACTGGTACATACTTGACTGCCTGGTTATTTTCTCTATTTCTTCTGGCTCGTCGGGAAGTTCTCCAGTTTGTAGAAAGCGGACGATCTGCTGTGCCCATGCTGGAGCCTGAGGCTCGACGGCAAGGATTAAAGGCATGAGGGCTGCTGCGGGGACCTCAGCTTCTACGGCAAGAACCTGCGGCTCTGCCGGAGCTGATGGTCCCCCGGCAAGCCTGCCGGGGCAAGGCTTGTCGGGAACGTTTGCTTCTACTGTACAGACCCTTGGATCTGCAGGAGCAAACTATTCCTCAGCATCTTGGCTGCTGATCTTGAGGACCTTGGCGGCGGCTTCTGGAAGATCCGCCGGCAAGTAGTCGCCGGAGACCAACTTTCTCTTCTTGTTTTGCCCAACTGATGGTGTAACGGATGGCTGAGTTAACTTGAGCAGGAAGGTCCCTGGTTCCACAGGTAACTTCATTGCACCACACTTTGAGAGGCCATCTGCAATATCATTCTGAGCCCTTGGGACGTGCTCCATTTGCAGACCTTCAAAGTGCTCTTCAAGCTTCCTCACTTCATCAACATAAGCTTCCATCAAAGGGCTCTGATAACTCTTATTCACTTGTCGGACCACCAACTGTGAATCTCCCCGCACTATCAACTTCTTGATCCCAAGCTCGGCCACAATTCTGAGGCCGGCAAGCAAACCTTCATACTCAGCAGTATTGTTTGTCGCTTGTTCCTTGGGAAAGTGCATCTGGATAACATACTTGAGGTGCTCTCCGGTGGGCGCTATGAGTACCACGCCGGCACCGGCGCCTTGCATCGAGAAAGCACCATCGAAGTACATCATCCATTCGCTGCTCGTTTCTTGGACGGGGACGCTTGTCTCTGGAACTTCCTCATCGGGCGTTGGGGTCCATTCTGCTATGAATTCTGCCAAAGCTCTGCTCTGTATGGTTGAAGTACTCTCAAACTTGAGACCAAAGCTTGACAGCTCCAGTGCCCACTCGACGATCCTGCCTGTTGCTTCTGGATTTTGCAATATCCTCTTCAACGGAAAGCGAGTGACCACTGTTATCTCGTGTGCTTGGAAGTAATGGCGCAGCTTCCTTGAGGCCATGAGGAGGCCGAAAAGCAACTTCTGCACCCCAGAGTATCTTGACCTAGCCCCCTGTAAGAGGGAACTTACAAAATACACTGGGCGCTGCACCATCTTCTTTCGCACTTCTCCTTGTTCCTGCGCAGACTTGTCCTTGTCGGGGCCAGAGCTTGTCGGGGAAGCCCCCTGCTTGTCGCTGGATTCGCTTGCCAGGGATGTGGGTTCCTCATCAACCTCCCTCTCCGCTACTAACGCAGCACTAACCACTTGATTGGTTGCCGCTAGGTACAACAGCAACTTCTCTCGTGGTCTAGGTGCGACAAGTATTGGAGTAGTGGACAGGTATCCTTTCAAGTCTTGCAGCGCTGCCTCCGCTTCCGGAGTCCATTTCATAGGACCTGCCTTTTTCAAGATTTTGAAGAAAGGCAGGGCGCGTTCTGCAGACTTTGAAATGAACCTGCTGAGGGCAGCCACACAACCAGCAAGTCTCCTTACGTCCTTGACGCGCTTCGGGGCTTCAATCTGCTCGATGGCTTTTATCTTGTTGGGATTGGCTTGAATCCCCCTCTGGGACACAAAGAACCCGAGAAGCTTGCCGGAGGGGACTCCGAAGACGCACTTCTCGGGGTTCAACTTGAGCTGTATCTTGCGCAGATTCTCAAAAGTTTCTTCTAGGTCTTGGATCAGTGTATCTTTGCTCTTGCTCTTGACCACTATATCATCCATGTAAGCTTCTACATTTCTGTGTATCTGTGGCTCAAAAGCAGTATGCACCACCCTTGCAAATGTCGAGCCTGCATTCTCCAATCCAAAGGGCATGCGTATGAAGCAATATGTGCCGCATGAAGTAATGAATGCAGTCTTCTCTTCATCTTCCTTGGCCATGAATATCTGGTGGTAACCTGAGTATGCATCAAGGAAGGAAAGCAGCTCACATCCGGCTGTGGAGTCAACAATCTGGTCAATACGCGGCAAGGGAAATGGATCCTTGGGACATGCTTTATTCACATCAGTGAAGTCTATACAAAGTCTCCACTTCCCATTGGCCTTGCGTACGACAACTGGATTTGCTAACCACGTGGGATGGATCACGCCTCTAACCAGGCCTGCTGCTTCCAACTTCTTTATCTCTTTGGCGATGAATTCTTGGCGCTCCACGGCTTGCTTCCTGACCTTCTGCTTGACGGGCCGCGCATGAGGACAAACAGCAAGCTTGTGCTCAATTACCTTCCTGGGAACGCCGGGGATGTCAGATGGTTGCCATGCAAACACATCGACATTCGCCCGCAGGAAGGCAACGAGCGCGCTATCCTACTTGTTGTCGAGCGTAGCACTGATGGTGAAGGTACCACCAGTGCCGTCCTCCTTGGCGGACATCTTCTTGGTTGCCGGTGGAGCTGCCATTCCTTTCTTGCATTTGCCGGTGGAGCTCGATGGTGCGTCCTCGACGGCAGCGCAGCACTCCGAAGAGGTGCGTTTGCCGGAGTGGGCCCCAGAGCTCTTGCCGGACTTGGTCTTGGTCTTCCCCCGGGAGCTTCAGCGGCAAGTGTGTTGCTCTCTGCTGCGGCTGCTGCATCCCGGTAGATCTTGTCGGCGCAGATAAGCGCGTCCTTCTTGTCGCTGGGGACAGAGATGACGCTTATCGGCCCCGGCATCTTGAGTACGTTGTAGGCATAGTGGGAAGCTGCCATGAACTTGGCGAGGGCAGGACGTCCAAGTATCCCATTGTATGGCAATGGGATATCGGCAACATCAAACGTGATTCTCTCCGTCCTGAAGTTGAGCTCCCCGCTAAAGGTCACTGGCAGAGTAATCTTGCCCTTCGGCTTGCTCCTTCCCGGGTTGATCCCTTGGAACGACCTGGTTTCTTCGAGTTCGCCGTCTGGGATCTGTAGCTTCTTGATCACAGCTGAGGAGATCAAGTTCAGGCCAGCCCCGCCGTCAACCAACATCTTAGTGACCTTGAGGTTGCGGATAGTTGGTGAGACCAACATCGGCAAGCACCCGACCGCCGTGGTGCGGTCAGGGTGGTCCTCAAGGTCAAAGACGATGGGCGTGCCGGACCACTTCAGCAGCCTGCGTGACTCGACGGGCGGCTCTGCTGCGTTCACTTCTCGCACCCACTGCTTGAGCTGGCGGTGGGAAGTGTGCAGAGAGGCGCCTCCGTCGACACACAGAACCTCTGTGGCCTTCTGGAACTCCTGCTCGCTGTTATCTCCTTCTTCCATGTCATCATCGTTGTCTTCTTCCTCATCCTTGTCGCGGCCCCGGGGAGGTCTATCACCTTGCCGCTGCTTGGCCTTGCCGCGGCGTCCTTCCCAGCCATTGAACGGCCGCTTCTTGCTGGGCTCTCCTCCGCCCCCTTGGGCCTTCTCCTTGTCGCGACGCTCGTATTCAGCCTTCTGCTGTTCCATGAGGTACTCGACTCGTTTGCAGTTCTGAAGATCGTGGCCCTTGGTGCGGTGGATCTTGCAGTACTGCTTGTCGGAGCCGTCCTGCTTGTCGGCTGCCGCTACAGGGGCAGGCTCCTTGCCGGAACTGCCAGCCTGTGCCTTCTTGGCGGGAGCCTCCCTGCCGGACTGCTCGACAACCAGCACCTCCTTGTTCTTCTTCTTTCTGTTGTTCCGCCGCCGGCTCTTCTTTGCCGGGGCGGCATCCTCGCTGTCGCTTCCTCCTGCGCCAGTATCCTCTCCGGGGAGTCTCCTCCCCTCTTCGGCGCGCGCGCACTTGTCGGCCAGAGCGTAGAGCTCGTTGACATCCCGGATTTTGGTCATGGCCATCTCCTCCCTCATCCGGCGGTTACGCACGTTCTGGTGGAACGCGCTGATAACCGCGGCAGGGTGGACGTCGGGAATGTTGTGTTGCACGCGGCTGAATCTCTAGATGTACTTGCGCAGGGACTCTCCCTCCTTCTGGGCCAAGATGTGGAGATCACTCTCCTGGCCGTGGGGTTTGTGGCCACCTGTGAAGGCGCCAACAAACTGGTGGCACAGATCTTCCCATGAAGAAATGGAATTCTCCGGCAAGTGCATAAGCCAAGACCGGACGTTTGGCTTAAGCACTAGCGGGAAGTAGTTGGCTAGTATCTTCTCGTCGCGTCCCCCGGCAGCCTGCACCGCGATGGTGTAGATGCTGAGGAACTCCGAGGGGTGTGTCTTGCCGTCGTACTTCTCGGGTACGTCGGGCTTGAAATTTTTCATGCTGGGCCACTGGACTTGCCGCAGCTCACGGGTGAACGCAGGGCAACCTGCCGCGTACGGCAAGTCCCCTGGTCCATCGGGCGCGTGCGCGTCGACAGCGGTCCCAATGCGCTGATCTGACTGTCGTCGGGCTTCTCGTCGACGCTCGATACGAGTCCGAGCGTCTTCTTGCCGCCTGTCGTCTAGGACTTGGCGCTGATCGCGGCAAGCCCGCGGATCCGACGACGCCGTGGAGTCGCGTCGACGTTGATCCGGCGGGGCGGCGATTTCTGCTTCCGCGGCGGGGAGTGCACGGTAGTTGCACCCCCGGCGGTCTTGTCGCCATCGGCCTTCGCTTGATCGACTTGCCGCGGCTGTGAGGTTGCCGACTACTGTGGCGCGTCGTTGTTGGCGAAGGCAATGAGGCTCTGAATCGTCGCCCTCCAGTCTTCGGCCTTGTCTGCCGCTGGAGGGAAATCGAGGAGCAGCTGTGCTCCTGCTAGAGCTTCTGCTGGAGAAGAGGGGAACGGCGGCGAGCGGTGCGAGGAGCGGGACACGCTCGGACTTCTAACAGCGTTAGAAGGAGCATGCTCCCGTCCCGGCGACCGCGCCTTGCTCGTGCCAGCACGCTGGCCTTGAGCATCCCGCGATCCTCCGGCTAGGCTTCGCCCCAGCAAGCGTATGGTACCTCCTGTACCACGCCGCTGTGGGTCTTGCACCTCCCGAGAGAGACGTGGCGCGTCCACGGACACCGAGGCCTTGGAATTCGCCCGGTCGTCCGTCTTGTCTTTGGACTTGGTGGCGCCATGAGTTTCCTTACCGGCGACCACCCTTCCGCCGGCGTCTCTTCCACCAACCGTTGGTTCTGGTGGCGGTGGAATCGACGCAGATGGGCCTCCGACCTCCGAAGCCTTCTTCTTCGGAGGCATGTTGTTGTAGCTGATGAAGTTGATGAAGCTGAAGAGGTTGATGAAGAATGCGCCCGCGTGAGCGCCGGATCAGGTTCGCACAACCTCGACGGCCCCTACCTGGCGCGCCAAAGATGTCGGGGGAAACTGTCCTCCCACGAGCACCTATGGGACCGGAGCCCCTTCTACGTTGCGGTAAGGGAGCGGAGGGAGCACGGAGAGCAGATCGAGGAGCGCACGTGGGCAGTTTACCCAGGTTCGGGCCGCGTGGACGCGTAAAACCCTACTCCTGCCTTAGGTTGTATTGAGTTCTTGAGCTCGGGAGCTTGAAGAGCTACAGTACTAGCTACACCGAGCGAGAGAGTTGTCTAGGTTCGAACCCCCTCAACGTTGTGCATGGGCCTCCTGTTATAGCTCAAGGGGTCACCGACAGGTGTCAACGTAGAGGAGGGTAAAAGTGTAATTTTGGTGGTAGTTGTAACAGTGCGTGAATAGTGCATGAACAGTGATCTTCACCTAACCTTGACAGTGGGGGACAAGGGCATTAAATGCCCGTCGCCGTCGACCCCAAAAGTGTCCGCCCATGCTTCTCCGTTTGCCACGGTGGTAGCCTCGTCACCGCAGCTTGCCACCGCGTGCCCCAGGCTGCACAGCCATCTGCCACGTGCCCCTGGAAGGGCCCCAGGGCGACGCATGGGCCGATGAGCTGGAGCGCGGGCACACAGTATAGGTTTCCCCGGCAAGCACCTTGCCGGGGTAGTGATCTTGCCGGGCCCGGAAGCTTGTCGCTCTCCGGGTCCTGCCGGGGCGCATGACGCGCCGAGGCATCTCTTGAGGTAAGTGTTCCTTGGCCTTCCTGGCAAGCTCCTCTTGCCAGGGTCTTGTGCTAAAGTGGCAACCTTGAGCCTGGTGCGGCCTTCCCGGCAAGCTCCTCTTGCCGGGGCCTTGATCTTCTGTCTTGTATACTTTGTTTTTGAATGGCTTTATAGGGACCAGAAAGGATCTTGACGAGCACGTGGTAAGCCCTGCCGCGGGAAGCTGCTACTGCCCGTGCACAAGTTGGGGTACTAAGGTACCCCTATCTTAGTACACCGACATCGAGGCTTGGTGATAATATCTATGGAAATGGTCATTTTGGCATGGAGGGTGTGCTCCTGATACTGGCGGCAACGTGTCAACAAAAGAGCGCCAAGCATTATAAACTCTTTACTTTTCGACCATCCTATTTTGGAAGTGGGAAAGTATAAATATAACGATATTATATGTTCTATTTGAAGCTGCTACAAGTATGTGAATGATGCACAATTATTTTCACATTGAAGTAGTTGTTGATCTATCGGATCGATAAATGTTTAGATTTCTATAATTCTTTCCACACAGGCTTATTGAATGTCAACAACTCATTAGAAATAATCTAATTTCTTTATAGCGGGTCGAATGAGTACGTTTTATTAGTAGAGAAGAAGATTATGAGCTTTTGTAATACAATAGGATCTCCATAAAGTGGATCTTTATGAGTCTTACAACCAATTTAATTGGAAAATCTTATTATTCATCATGACATGTAAACTCTGGAATACCACATGAACTCTCAAGTTTATTTTATACCTGTTGCAACACATGGGCTTTAAAATTCTGTAATCATGAAGATCATCATGCAGCATGTGCACGTTAAATCTTTTAAAAACAATTCATAAAATAAAGACCATTGTAATTGATATTTCTTTTATAAAAATCCGATATGGAACTAAAGTAGATGTTCAAGGAGGCCATAAAGGGGAAGGGGAGAGGGCGAAGGGCTTTATACACAAACAAAAATCATGATCCGAAAATCAACAATCAAACCCGATGCAACGCACAGGCATTTTTACTAGACTAGCTCATATTTGAACGGAGTTTGTGTCCACATGAACAACATGGCTACATGTGTTAGCCACCTGTCATAGCCCTAGAATTTGTTTGTAACTAGTTGCATCAGCACCCATGCATCATGTCCAAGTTTAAATGAATTTGAAATGAGGGATGTTCAAACCCTAGCATCAAATGGAATTCAACTAGGTTCAATTTAGAAATATTTTAAACCTAAAATGCCCTTCGGAAAAGTTCATCATTTTTAAAATGGGTGAAAACCTCTTCCAAAAGTGGTGCACATTTTTCTAGGCCACTCTGAATTTTTGAATGAACTCATATTATATTCGAATTGGGGCATTTAAGTACTATAAATATTTTTAAATGCTCCAACAATTTTGGAATTAGTTGAGGGCCTCTAGAATAATTCATTTAGTGCCCACAACTATTTTCAGAATTCTTAAAAGTGATTTGGTTTGAAAACCAAATTAAGACAAATTTGTAAAATAGAAAAAGAAAACATAAACACAGAGAGAGAACTTACCTATGTAGCCACCTCGCGGCCCAACACTGTTCCTGGAGGCCCAGCCCACCAGGGGCATACCTGTCTTCAACCTCTGCCTATTGGCAGAGGCAAGGCCGAGCACGGCGCCCGGGCGTGCCGACATGCAGCTTGTTAGAATAAAACCGAGGCATACCATTGATCATCCGAGGATAAAGCAATCACCCAAGCACGACACCGAGATTTGTTAACGAGGTTCACCGATATGGCTACATCCTCGGGGCTTGACTATGGGCACTCCTTTCCGTGACACCATCACAATACAGCACACCGGCCACACGGGCGCCGGCACATGCCGCCGGCTCCTCCTTGCGCGCATGTGCTACTATGTTGGCATAGGTTACATCGCGTGTCTACCCTCGCTATATAAGAGAGGCCTTGGATACAAGTGTCCTACTAGGACACGACTCCATATCCTATGTAAACACAATACAACTACAAGTCCAACTGTAACATACCTTGTACACTATAATCGACACAGTTCTAACAAACTCCACCTTGGCGAATATTCTCCGCCATCTTGAATTCGTCAATGCGTCAAACTTCAATGTACATTAGACTTGAGCTTATGCCATGAGTATCGCTGCTACTCCAAACACTCCATATGACTCCACCTGCAACTTGTAGTCCCTCCTTTTTTTGACCATAGTCAATGCTCGAGCCGAATTAAGTTCCACATCACTCTAGTTTGCGCTCCCAACTTCTAGAGTATCAGCCAACACCATCACACACTGACCACTGACCTGCATGAAAGTGAACAACTCACATATTGGGTGTCTAACATAAGAGTTACCCGAACTCAACATCACCGCTCTTCTTTGACCGCCTGTCTGAAACTTGAAGGAATTTCACCATTGCTTGTAATCATCCCGAGTCAAATTCGCAGTTGTCTCACCAATGTATGACCACCAGAGCACTGGCCCGTCTCCATGTCCCGTGCTAACCGCATGCCTCACTGCTATTACCGCGTCGAGCCTCCGCTGTCCCGGTCGAGTCTCAAGGGTCGCGAACCCACACCACTCAACCCCCACTGCATAGTACCACCGATCATCGCCGACCGATGATGAGTTTCACGCTTCCATCAGACCACTGGCCTCCAGTCCGAACCGCATGTTACTCGCTTTTCCCGCTGAAATAGGCTTCGAATCTCTGGATCCTTACACCGTAGCCCCTCAATCCAGTTCCACCTTTAACATGACTCCATGGTAGATGATCAGTCAACCCTCGCACCCCGTCTACTTCAAGCTCTCATGTGCACCATCTTGAATCAACCCCGCTGATACGTCCAAAACGTATCTATAATTTCTGCTTGCTCCATGCCTCTTTTGGGTGATATTGCTATGATATTTATACACTTCCATACACTTTTGATCATATTTGGACTAACCTATTAACTCAGTGCACCCCAGTGCCAGTTTCTGTTTTCTGCTGTTTTTGTATTTCAGGTTTTCCCATTACGAGAACTGCCAGAAAAATCCCGGAAAAATTATATAAAAAATCAGCATTCCAG
>LR738711.1:930897478-930928510 GCA_902687465.1 Secale cereale | reverse complement strand
GGAGCACCAGGAGAACTCTTCCCGGCACCCTGCCGGAGGGGAGGATCACCACCGGGAGCTTCTCCACCACCATGGACGCCTCCCGGATGAGTTGTGAGTAGTCTCCCTTGGACCATGGGCCCATGACCAGTAGCTATGTGATGTTCTCCTCCCGTTCTTGTGCTTCACTAATTAGTCCTCGTGAGCTGCCCTACATGATCGAGGCACATATGTAATCCTTATGCTGTTGCTATGATGAGTTTGCTGGGATCCGATGGATTATGAGATTATGTTCAGATTGTGTTTGAGTAATATATTTGATTCACCTCTTTTATATTTATGTTCGTAAGTAATTCTTGCATGTTCTCCGTTGTTATTTATTGCTTTGGCCAAGTAGTAGGTAGTGACTCCAAGAAGGAACGTTATGCTTGATTGTGGGTTCATGCCCCTCGATGACTAGCTTGAGTGACAGAAACATGAGTCTAGGGGATGTGCTGTTGCCACAAGGGGGAAAACAACGGTGCTTGTGCCCGTAGGTGCAAGGATTGTTTACTTTACGCAAAGTTCTTTTAATGCAGTTGTCTATTGCTTTGAGTTTACACTATGGGTGGGACTCGCAACTTAATACCAGCGAGATGTTCTGGATAGATATCTCAAGGTGGATGATTAGTAGTAGATGCAGATGGATTTCGATCTACTTACCTCGGTGTACCACCCATGCTTTGAACCTCTACCTTTCTTGCAACTTACTCAGCATTGGTTTGTGCACATGGTCCTGTCAATTGCCCAGCTGTAATTCGTTTACCTCACATAGCTGTTTTATCGTCTTTTGGGAGAGAGACATCACTAGTGAACATCATGAGACTCCGGTCCATATTACCATCATTGATCACATCCACTATTTACTTTCCGCTTTTTATTTACTATTGCAATTATATCTATCATTACTATCACTTCTGTTTGATCCTTTGTAAACTACAAGGCCTGAGGGATTGACAACCTCTCTGTACTCGTTGGGAGCAAAGTTATTTGTATCTGTGTGCAGGTCCACGTTGATTGCTAATATCTGGCGCCGTTAGCAGTTGACACCTTCTTGTTGAAACTGGGAGTCTCAGGGAAATCGATCATTGGTATTGCAAAGGGAAAACTTCCGCTACACTGCATCTCAAACCTTCCACTTGGGGTAACCAACGAGGGGCGAGAAGCCATCAAGCAAAGTTTTCTGGCGCCGTTGCCGGGGACTCCACTCTTCAAGATAGGGGAGTTGCACGCTATCTTTTATCTTTGCTTTTTAGTCTTGTTAGTTTACCTTTCAGTTTTATTTATGTCTTTTCACTAGTTTTGCTTAATGGAAAACAACAAAAATATGAGAGAGCTTTATAAGCTCTACCTTGCTTTGGGACATGATGTGTTTGAAGAGAAAATTAAAAAACCTATGGAACTTTATTATTTGCATAACAATCATGATGGTGGTGATGTTATTAGTATGCTTTCTTTGAATATCAATATTGCTAATGACATGGAAAGCTCTAAGCTTGGGGATGACACGTTTGATGAACATGATATTTTTAGTCCCCCAACTTTTGAAGAGAAAATTTACTTTGATGATACTGTGCTTCCTATATATGATTACAATGATGAATATGATGTTTTCAGTCCACCTACTATTGAGGATAAAATTTATTATGATTATGATATGCCTCCTAAATACAATGATTACCATGATGGTTATGATTGCTTTACTCTCACTATTCTTAATAAGAAAGATTTTGCTTATATGAAGAGTAATGATACCTTTTTGCATGTGGATCATGGTAACAATGCTTTATGTGATGCATATATTGTTGAGTTTATTCGTGATCCAACTGAAAATTATTATGAGAAGGGAACATATGCTTATAGATATTTCAATAATATCAAGTTCCCTCTCTTTATGTTGAAGGTTTTGAAGCTGCACTTGTTTTGTCTTCCTATGCTTATTGCTTTGTGCTTCAATGAATTATTGTATTGCAATATTCCTATGCATAGGAAGCATGTTAGGCTTAAATGTGTTTGGTATTTGCTTCTTGATGCTCTCTTTTGTTCTTCAACTCTTATTCCTACGAGAGCATCATTAAAGTCTTAAGCCTATCGTTATGGCTATAAAGAAAGAGCTCTAGGGAGACAACCCTTGTTATCTTTGCTTTCAGTTTGTTCTTTCAGTTTTAGTGGTCTTGATGTTTGTTACTACTGTAGCAACATCATTGTATCTTTTCTTTTCAGCTTTGTGCCAAGTTTAGCCTCTGATTGCAAGAAAGTTCAAAAGTTGTGACGTGCTGTCCAGGAAACAGATTCTGTCCTTTGACAAAAAAAATCGTATAAAATCACCAGATCATCTTTTTGGTCTGAATTTTTTCGACAGCATGCTCTATACAATTGGCTTTCGGGTGTCTGTTCTGAGTTTTTTATTAGAGTTGCAGAAGTGCCCCGGAAAATCATTTACTGCCTGCTGTTCTGTTTTTCATAGATTCTGTCCTGTTTTGCCTTTCCTTCATTTTGCAAACCTAGAGCTTGCTTTTTCTTTGCAAAAACCTTTTGGCAATCTTGAGAAACAGTAGATCTTCAAGAATATCCTTATTTCCAGCAAGGAACAATTATTTTATTATGGGTACTAACCTCGCTAATCAGATTATGATGAGTTATGTATGAAGGGAGTTTTCAAGTGTGCGAGGGAAGATGATAAAAAGATTCAGGGGTGTCAAACGCTCAAGCTTGGGGATGCCCCCATGCACCCCCAAGAAATATTCAAGGAGACTCAAGCGTCTAAGCTTGGGGATGCCCCCGTGCATCCCCTTCTCCATCAACATTATCAGTTCGTCTTTCGTTCCACTATATTTTTATCACTTCATGTGTTGTGTGCTATGCTTGGAGCGTCTTGCTTTTAGTTTTCCTTTTTAGTTTTCTTTAGCTTTTCATAACGAGTCGGAACTCAGCTTTCTTTATGTGGGAGAGAAACACGCTCCACTTCTACATAGAACATAACATAGAATTTTCATGTCTATCTTTGCTGTGTGTGTTCTTTGTCTTTTAAATAGCTACTATCATGCTTAGCTCTTAACTTTCATGCTTATCTTTTTAAAGAGCTTTCGTTTAGTTGGTTGCTTGAACTCTCTTTATTTATCATGATTATCTTATTAAGAGAGTTTGCTTCCGTTGCATTGGTTGATATGTCTATGATAAAGATGCTACGTGCATAATGGCGCTTAGTAGTTCATGTTTTCTTATGGTTAGTCTCAAATAGCTGGGGGGTTCCCAATGTGTTATTGGAATAACAACATGATTTGTTTGCCTATGATGTGGTATGGTTTAGTAATATCTTCCTTCAAAGAATTTATTTTGATTGACTTGGCGTATGCTCACGCATATTTAAGACTGTAAAGAAAGTCTGTCAAGCCTTGATGATCTTTTGTTTCTGAGTAGCGATATAACTTCCATGCCTGATTCAATGTTGCTTTGTCGCTCTGCATGATTATGACCGTCATTGCTCTCTTAGTTGGTCGCTCCCAGTCTTTTGCTAACCTCCACCTGTACTAAGCGGACTGACTGCTTGTGCATCCACATTCTTTTAAACCAGTTATGCCATATGAGTCCACCATACCTTCCTACATGGTATTTACCTGCCATTCCTAACGGAGACTTGCATGTACCATCTCGAAATTATTCAAAGAAAAAAAGCATTCCTATTTTGTGCCTTTGTTGTAAGTCCATGAGGAAGTAGTAGTTAATTCATGATCTTTTTAAGTTGGACAAGCTTCACCCCGAGATTGCATGTATAATGTGCAAACCCATAATACGAGAAGGAACTGGCATTGAGTGCGCCCGGCTCAAAATTAATATAACAAACAAACCCTCCTTCACGCTTTGTTCATGAGAAATCAGAAAACTTTGGCAGTGATAAACAAAGGAGATTAAGAGGATGTGATCGTCCTCATTCGGGAGCCGTTCCTCGAAACTTGTCCATCTCAAGAAGTGATTGAGTTGTGTGCTAGCATTCGTTGACGGAACATGCATAATCTAAAAAAAAATATTATTACCTCTGTTTTAAAACCAAGAGCTCTGGTACATGTTTTGTCTTTGTTTCCGACTACGGGTTTTCAACCTTGCCAACAAAAGCCACGGTTCGTGAGTCTCCACCTTCTTTTAAAAGCACCAACTACTGAGAGCATGATTGTCATTCTGAGTGTAATGTGCATTGTCCCAAAGTAGCATTGTCTTTTGCATGATTGTGATATCGTTTATTCTGAAACCATTGTATCTAGTCATCACTTAAACCTTGGAGGTGCCCCTGCATTTATGTTTTGCTTCACTAAAGGGGGCAAGCGAGATATCACTTTATCATATTTGCACACCATGCTCATTACAAATCTATTTGATGTTTCAGTATCATATTGTAAAACCTTCAGTTCTTTGTGATTTTCTCATAAGGCAACTTAATTACTATATATTCATTGTCTCAGTAAGCTTTTGTCATGTGACTATGAAAAAGTCCTATATGGTTAATAACATGTCACCACAAAAATTATTCTTGTTATCATTTACCTACTCGAGGACGAGCAGGAATTAAGCTTGGGGATGTTGATACGTCCAAAACGTATCTATAATTTCTGCTTGCTCCATGCCTCTTTTGGGTGATATTGCTATGATATTTATACACTTCCATACACTTTTGATCATATTTGGACTAACTTATTAACTCAGTGCACCCCAGTGCCAGTTTCTGTTTTCTGCTGTTTTTGTATTTTAGGTTTTCCCATTACGAGAACTGCCAGAAAAATCCCGGAAAAATTATATAAAAAATCAGCGTTCCAGAAGGTTCCCGGTAGCCAAAGTACAGCCGGGGGGGGGCACCAGGGCTCCAGGCGCCCTGGTGGCGCGGCCCCCCTGGCCGCGCCGGGGGGCGCCTGGGCCCCCCGAGCCTCGTCTGATGCCCCCCTTTGGCATATATTTATACCGTCTCCCGAAACCCTCGAGACGGGAACTCTTTTTCGCGATCTCATCTCTGTTCCGCCGCCACCGCCGCTTCCAAGATCGGGAGCACCAGGAGAACTCTTCCCGGCACCCTGCCGGAGGGGAGGATCACCACCGGGAGCTTCTCCACCACCATGGACGCCTCCCGGATGAGTTGTGAGTAGTCTCCCTTGGACCATGGGTCCATGTCCAGTAGCTATGTGATGTTCTCCTCCCGTTCTTGTGCTTCACTAATTAGTCCTCGTGAGCTGCCCTACATGATCGAGGCACATATGTAATCCTTATGCTGTTGCTATGATGAGTTTGCTGGGATCCGATGGATTATGAGATTATGTTCAGATTGTGTTTGAGTAATATATTTGATTCACCTCTTTTATATTTATGTTCGTAAGTAATTCTTGCATGTTCTTCGTTGTTATTTATTGCTTTGGCCAAGTAGTAGGTAGTGACTCCAAGAGGGAACGTTATGCTTGATTGTGGGTTCATGCCCCTCGATGACTAGCTTGAGTGACAGAAACATGAGTCTAGGGGATGTGTTGTTGCCACAAGGGGGAAAACAACGGTGCTTGTGCCCGCGGGTGCAAGGATTGTTTACTTTATGCAAAGTTCTTTTAATGCAGTTGTCTGTTGCTTTGAGTTTACACTATGGGCGGGACTCGCAACTTAATACCAGCGAGATGTTCTGGATAGATATCTCAAGGTGGATGATTAGTAGTAGATGCAGATGGATTTCGGTCTACTTAGCTCGGTGTACCGCCCATGCTTTGAACCTCTACCTTTCTTGCAACTTAGTCAGCATTGGTTTGCGCACATGGTCCTGTCAATTGCCCAGCTGTAATTCGTTTACCTCACATAGCTATTTTATCGTCTTTTGGGAGAGAGACATCACTAGTGAACATCATGAGACTCCGGTCCATATTACCATCATTGATCACATCCACTATTTACTTTCCGCTTTTTATTTACTATTGCAATTATATCTATCATTACTATCACTTGTGTTTGATCCTTTGTAAACTACAAGGCCGGAGGGATTGACAACCTCTCTGTACTCGTTGGGAGCAAAGTTATTTGTATCTGTGTGCAGGTCCACGTTGATTGCTAATATCTGGCGCCGTTAGCATTTGACACCTTCTTGTTGAAACTGGGAGTCTCAGGGAAATCGATCCTTGGTATTGCCAAGGGAAAACTTTCGCTACACTGCATCTCAAACCTTCCACTTGGGGTAACCAACGAGGGGCGAGAAGCCATCACCCGCGCCATAGTCTTATCGAAGCCACACAAGCCGTCGGGGCCTGCGCCACGTGTTTCCACGTCCAGAAGTCGGTCACCATCAGCATCACGCACCTATGTCGTCGTTGTTGTGCCAACAATCTTTCACCCATATCTGCCATAACCCAAGATTTTCAGTTCCGTTGAACTTCTCCACCTCAAACCAGGTATCCATTGACGCCATGGTTCTTCGTACGGTTGATCTTGAGAAAAATACATGAGGGATCTCCTTGTGATGCACAAGTACACGACACATCCGTGCACTACTAACAATTCCAACCAAAAAGCTTTTGATCTTCACGTGGAGTAGCTCTAGATCAATCTCCCATGCTGGCTGTTGCTTTATCACGCTGCTTTCCAATGGATGCGTATCCTTGATTCTTCTCTTCTGTTGAATTAATCTGGCTGCCTTGCCTTGTCTTCTCATATGTGAACTAGCAATAACCGCGTGGCGACACGCCGCGCCTTGCTGAAACATTGTATTAAAATCCCGTGTGCAATGATGAAAAAGCATATGTGCTATTTCGTTGACTAATTGGTTGATTATTACTTGTTAGTTTCATTTTTTGCATTATTGTGTTTGTATGAATATCAAGTTGTTTTGAGAAAAGCTTTACTGCATGAATTAGTCGATACATTTTACAGAAAGGAGATACATTTTGATATTACATGCTAAACTTGAATCCCTCATGCTCTTTGGTAATTCATATCATCATTGTACGACCACCTGATGGATTAGTGCCGGTGATGAAATGATGAGTCTATGCACATCATTGTGCACGATTTTGTGGCGGCTTGGTACCGGTATATACATACACTTTGGCTTGAATTATGCCCTTGGAAAGAACCAAGCTCCCAAACATAATTAGCATAAAAATGACTTCAAATAATGCCAAAGCAAATTTAAGATATAGGTGGTAATACTAAATTTCAAATAAAGTGCACTTCAAAATTTTCTCCTCACATATTCAAATTACCAAGTCGATAGTAATTGTGTGCTAAAATGAAGAAGATACAATAGGACTCAAAACATTTTTTAGTAAGATCTAAATAACCATACATGTTCTTTGATTCAAGCAAGCTTTCAATTGTAGGTCATAAAGATTTTTTTTGTTAACATGCTATTTGAATTGCAGAATCCCACTATGCATGCTTCTTATTTGCAAAGTAGCTCCTATTTGCTGTTTTCTTCAATCATATCATCACGCCCGAATGCAACTATTATTGCCATGTTTACTTCAGTTCTGCTTCCTGCTCGTGCTATGCCACTCATTTTGACATGGAAGGGTCCTTGTGCTCTATTGAAGCATATGCTATTAGTTTATCAATTGCTTGATGCTGATGTTGTCGTAGGCATAGAACTCTGGGTCAGTGTGTTACCTTTCTCGTGTGTATCTACCTAAATTAGGAAAGGATCTCCCGTGCTTCACAACATGAACATACATGACAGAATGAACCCCCAAAATACCTATTATCCCAACCATGACAATCGAGAGGCACCAAACAAACCGGCCCATAAACCAGATTAAATTTCTGGTCATGAAGGTTACACTAGTAGAAAAAGGGTCAAACGTGAAGCACTTTAGTGCCGGTTTGAATTCGAGCCGGCACTAATGTGTACGTTAGTGCCGGTTCCAACGGCTAGCCGGGCCGCTCTCATTAGTATCGGTTCGTGGCGAACCTTTAGCACCGGTTCGTGCCACGAACCGGTATTAATGAGAGTGGTGGCAGGATGTTGTTAGTCTGGGGCCCCTCCAGCACCTTTAGTACTGGTTCTTGGCACGAACCGGTGCTAAAGATGGTCGTACATAAACCCTTCGTCCACCCGAGCTCGCTCTGTTCTTCCCCTTTCCCCTCTCCTCTATGTTCTTCCCCTCTTCCTCTCGAGCTCATCACACATTTTGCCCAAAATTTGTCAAGATTTGAAGGCCCCCATCCATTCAAATGATCACAAAGGTTAGCAACTTTGTCCTTTCATCTCTCATTGCTAGATTAGCCCTTACAATGCTTTATATAGTGATTAATTTGTGAGTTTAGTAATTTGGGAGGAAATATATGTGCTAGTATTTGATTTATATGCAATTTGAGGTCCAAAATAACACTTAGTTTGCATATCTAGGAGAGGTTAAATTTAGTTGAAAGAGAAAACGAGTACTTGAAAGAAAAATTGAAAAGAATTGAGGACGAGAAGATGGAATTGGAGTTGCATCTTGCCGATGTCGTCGATGATCACAAGATCAAGATGGAGAAAATGCGCTTGAAGATTCGAAAGATTAGAAAATATGCCATCGGTAGTGAGGCTTGGTATCATTATGCTGTTGGATCAATTGTTACCTTAGTTGCGATCTTGATCGCATTTGTTGTTGCATTTAAATGCTTTAGCTAGAGAGTTATTTGTTTGTTGCATTTAAGTGTTGTATGAACTTGATGTATGAACTTGTATTAAGTTGGTGTTTTTGGTGCTGTGTATTGAAGATGAGCCGGCAATGGATGTACGATGACCGATGCTCTCCCGAGTTCATTAATGGCGTGCAAACTTTTCTGCTTGCGGCCGAGGCAAACAAGCGGTCAGATGGTTTTATGCCTTGTCCATGTGCTGTCTGTAAGAATGGTCAAAATTACTCTAAGTCAAGAACCATTCACGTCCACCCGTTTAAGTCCGGTTTCGTGCCCCACTATAATGTTTGGACCAAGCACGGAGAAAGAGGGGTTATGATGGAAGACAATGAAGAAGAAGAGGACGACGACAGCTATCCTGGCCATGGGTTCCCTTAATACGATGATACAACAATGGGGGAAGAAGCTGAGCCGGTAATGCGGGAAGAAGCTGAGCCGGCAATGCGGGAAGAAGCTGAAGAAGAGGCATCAAATGAGCCCGTTGATGATCTAGGTGTAATGCCCCGGATGTAATACTTTCCCTTTTGGGCTTATAATAAATCTCCGGCTTCATCTATTTCCATTTCGGGTTCGTTGTCTTTCGGGTTTTCGTCGTTTTGTTGTGTGAGTGTGTGGCATTCATTCATATCATGTAGACATGTGCATTGCATTTTGTTTGTGTTGTGGGTTGCATCCGGTTCGTGGCGTTTCTTCCCGTTGTCCGTTTCGTGTTCCGGAGCTCCCTCACGTGTCCGTGACGTCCCGTAGGCCTTCTTTGTTGTTCGGGCGTTTTTCGTTACCGGTGTGCCGTGAGGTTGTGTTGTGTGTTGTTGTTTTGTTGTGTGCAACCCGCCTCTCAAATCTCGTCTCGTTTGGACTCCGTTGACTTTTCCCTCCGTTGTCCGTGTGGGTCCGAAGTGCCCTTACTTCGTGTCCCGGAAATACCCCCTACGGCTTTCTTTTATCTCCGTCTGGGCCTCTTAAATTAGTCCCCGCGATCGGATCCGTTGGATCCCGATCGGAGGGCTCCTAGCGCTCCTAATCTCCCCCTAACCCTAAAATTCTGCTACATATAGACCCCCCTAGTCTATATTTGGGCATTTCTATCCCCTCCTTCTTCCTCCTCTCTCCCCTTCTTTTTTTTTTCTTTTCTACCTCAGATCCAGTTTCTCTGCCGGATCCCGAGGGGATCCACCCAGCGCCGCCGATCCAGAACCGCACGCCGCGCCGTCGAGTCAACGCGGTCGCTGGAGCCGCATCGCTCCTACCGGGCGACCAAGTCGCTGTCTGCATCGCCGCGCCAGGCCGCTCGGGCAGCCGGCCCGGGGGACCACATCCCCGGCCCAGCACGTCAGCCAGGCCCGCGTCCTCGCTCTCCGTCGCTCCGCGCCTAGTCGCCTCGAGCCGCCGCTCGCTTCGCCCGTCGCTCCACCAAGGCGACCAGCGCGCCTCCCGGGCCACCGCACCAGCCCCTGGACTGGGCCGCGCCCCCGCGCTTACCGGGCCTGCTCCACCCAGCCAGCCGCCGGGCCCCTTTGCCTCCTTCCGCGGTGGGCCGCCGCTGCGCCGGATCCCTGGGCCGCCGACGCCTCCCGCAGCCAGATCGGGCCGCCTCCTCCCGGCCCGTACGCCGCCGCACTGTTCACCGGGCCAGATCCGCCGCCACTGTTCACCGAGGCCCAGTACTGTTCATCCCCAGATCCCTGAGGTTGTTTTTTTTCTCTAACTCCCCAGATCTGTCAATCCGAGATGCCTACTTTGACCTGCTGTATCTTTTTACCTGTTGCTCCGTTTTGAGCGTGTGATATGTCCAGATGTTCGTGGAGATGCCCTCTACGTTTTACCTGTTGTAGTCATGCATGTTAGAGGTCATCTAGGGCCTTGTTTTGCTGTTGCAAGAGTGTATGATGATATAAACTGCTGTTATGTGTTATTTTTGTGCCACCTTTGACATGTGATATCTTTTAGCTCGTTTGTCCAAACGACGCAAATGACATGTCCACGTGTTCGTCTCGTCACGAACTACGTGTTGTGTGTGATAGGTTGCATGGTAGATTTATTGTTTCCTTGTTATCATCGTTGCAAGATGCCATGCTCACATGTTGTGTTTTTTACTTGTTATGAAATGCCATCTTGTTGAGCTCGTTGCAATCGGTGTGTTCACCACATTGATGCATGCTTGTGTGTTTCGGGATCACCGTCATATGTATTTTGATGAGGTGCTTACCCTTTGCCATGTTTAGTTCCGAGGTGTCTTAAACATGCTCTTTTTGTTGCTATGATGATGTTGCTGTTTTAGGACTTAGTGAAATTTCACTAAGTCTGAAATCTGTAACGTTCCGATGCCATGTTCGTGTGATGTTGTAGGACAAAGCATGATAGTTTTGGGGTGGATTTTGATTGTTCCATGAAGTATATTTTGTTGTCTTTCCATCCATGTCCTCACATGTCCATTTGAGTGGCTGTAGCATGTTTATCTTTTGCTCCAAACTTTCAATAAAATTCTGCTGCCAGAATTTTATTTCAAAGTTCTATATGTCCAAGATCATTGCTAGTGATCCGTGACTCCGTTGGGGGTGCACTTTGGACCTAGTTGCTGTACATTATATCTAGTTTATGTTCAAGTCCTTTGCCATGCCTTTTGGGTGCTGTAGATTATTTATTTTGAGCTCCCAAGATGCTATGTTGCTGTAATTTGCAGTTTTCGCTCAAATCTTGTTTCGGGCATAACTTTTAGCCCGTAACTCCGATTTCAGCGATCTTTATATCAAACTTGGGTGATTTTCTGTGTAGATTAATAATATCAGGTTGTTATCTTGTTTTGAGGTGTTTTGCTTGAGTGATGTTGTACGTGCTCCTTGTGCATCTCTAGTGCATCCATCATGCATACATGTTTTTCGAGTGCGCATTGCATCGTGTTGATTGGTGCTTGGTGTGTTTGTCTTGTTTAGAGCACGAAGTTGAGCACGAGTTTTCCAACGAGGTTGAGCACGAGGTTTCCAACGAGTTTGAGCAAGAGGACCCTTCTTTCGATCCGAACTTCTTCTCTTCAGGCAAGATGACCGAACCCCGATAACATTACTATCTTTGTCTATTGCTAGTAGTCTCGATCTATAGTTTTGCCTCGATGCCCATGTTCTTCTTGTCAGCCTCCTACTTGTAACCAATTGCCATGTTAACCACCCTACCTATGCAAACCGTTGCTTGGCTAAGTACGCTTCGCTCAGCCCTTCTTATAGCGTTGCTAGTTGCAGGTGAAGTGAAGATGCTTGCTCCATGTTGAAGTTTGGTTGGGTTATATCACACTATATAAATGCTTTAATTGAAATCACCTATATATTGGCAAGGGTGGAAGGCTAAGCCTTTTGCTTGGTGTTTTGTTCCACTCATGCCGTTAGGATCCGTATAAGCCGGTTTTATGTTCCTTGATTATGCGTTCCTAACACGGTTGGGGTGTATGGGACCCCCTCGATAAACCGCTAAGTGCTAAGTCTTTTCCAGCAAATCCCAACATTGGTACTATTTGCCTAATAACAAACTAAACATGCATAGGGAGTAATTAACCCTCTTTCTTAATCAACAACCCCGGGCCAGTGCTCCACATGAGTGTTGGTCCGAAACGGGGAGTCTGCGGGGCCGCCTTGAGGCAACTCGAGGTATTTGGTATCCACCCGTAGAATCGCCCATCCGGACGTGTCCTGAGACCTAGATACGCGCGGCTACGATCAGGGTGTCGACACGCCGGGAGGATTTGCTGGATTAGCCTTACCTTAGCTCGGTATATCTTGAGCACGGGATTCCGAGGATACTCGGGTCTTCCCACTTTGGAGTTGCGACTCCGCGGATCGTGGGCTTGTAATGGGTCAAGTTGGAACACCCCTGCAGGGTTTGAACTTTCGAAAGCCGTGCCCGCGGTTATGTGGCAGATGGGAGCTTGTTAATTCCGGTTGTAGAAAACTTGACACAATGATTCTAATACACTACCAGCGTGTGTTCCGTGACTGTCAATTTCCGAATAGGGATTCGGGAGTTGAACACGGAGGGGTTATGTTTGTGAGCTTGTAGCTAGGATCACTTCGTGATCTCTTCTCGCTTTGCCTTCTCTTCTCGCTCTCTCTTGCGTAAGTTAGTGCTAGTTGCTGCTGCAGACTCTTTGTTGTTCCTTCACCTCTTTTCTTTCTTCAGCCTTTCCCTCACCTAAAGGCTTTGATAGTTCTGTTACCCGGGAACGGGATTGCTGAGTCCTCCGTGGCTCACAGTTACTTCACACCAGATGCAGGTCCAGCCGTGAGCTATCCAGGTGATGGCACCGAGCTGGATTGGGAGTACGACGAGGAGCGTAGTCGTTACTACGTGCGCTACCCGGACGATCAGTAGTGGAGACTCTTACTAGGATTCGATCCGCCTGTGGTTGTTTTATTTTATCTGAGTTTGGTACTTTGACATTTGGATTTTGCCCTTAGAGGGTTGTAGTGATCTTATTGTATGATGTTTGAGACTTGTACTGTTATTCTGTGACGTGGCGATTGTAAGCCGACTATTTTAAGTTTACCATCCCTCTTTTACATGAGTTGTGCAAAGATTACCAAACTTGAGATCATTCTAGGATGGACTTATGCCTTTAAGTCGGGCCTCGACCCGTAGGAGGTATAACTCCATCCTGGGCATTACAAGTTGGTATTCAGAGCCTTCTCCGACCTAGGAGCCCCCACTGTTTGATCGAACCGTTGACGGTTGAGTCTAGGCACACACTAAAAACTTTTTGAGTCCTATATTATATCGGAGAGTAGGAATTCTTTGCTTCTCATCCCCTTTCTCTCTGGTGAGGACTCCTGACGTCTACTCTTGTCTCTCCTATCTTCAAAATTTGCACAAATTTTTTTTTTAGGATTCCCGCGAGTATTCTGGGATTGTTTCGATGTTCTTGTGACAAGGATATTGTTCTCGATGCCTCCTGTTACCGAGGAGTTGAGCTTCGGGGTATCACTGTAACAAGCATATCGCGACAGTACTAAATACTTAAGACGGCCGACATCGAAAATCTCCCCTATACGGCCAGTGGCACGATAACCCCGACATCACCCAGTACTGGGGAGGTAGTTCGGGAGTATTGCCATAGCTTGTTATAGTGGATGCTTTTCGAAGGTCCGAGGTACACAGTTTTCCGAGAAAGACTGGTTATGTGTTGAAGGATGAATACACCTGGATGTAGGTTAGAGTTGATTGCGCGGTGCTTCCCGTGTATCCCCAACACCTGATTGCATAACTGGAATCTTTCGGAAAGCTATAGGTGGGTTTTATCCAGTAGATCGTAGGCATTCTTCCAACGAATGCAGGTTAGTGAGTTCGGGGTTCGACATTGAGTGAAGAGGCTATATGATCGAGGTTACTATCAGGAGTTGCATCTTAAAGGGTCCTTGGCTATGCTGATCCGGGGATTGCAAAACCTTTTCGTAACGCGTTCATATGCTTTCAGCACAAAGATGTTAGAACGAAACTCCTCTCTTGTGTTTGTTCCCGTCTGTGCCTTGTTGTTTTTATTATTTTATCCTTTTGATCCCTATGTGGCTTCTCGTGAAGACTGATGTTACCAATTAACTGAGAAATTCATTCGTTCCTCTTGTTCGGATGATTTCATTCGTTCTTATTGTTCGAATGATTATTGTGAAGACTTGTTGCAATTCATTCCATTGATTCAGCTTATTCCTTTTGTCAATCAATTGCTGATTCGTGGTCATCTCTTACAGGATGGCTCCGAAAAGGGTTCCGAATGCCAACCCAGAGGGTGAAGAGGTCCCAGAGCGTCCTCCTTCACCTCCTCCTCCGCCTGAGGCTTGGAGAGCAATTATGCAGACTACTGCTCAGAACACTCAGTTGATGATGCAGATGATGCAGCAAATGCAGGCTATGCAAGCTAATCAAGCTAATCAGGGCATTCCAATGAACCAAGGCAACTTCTTCCAGCAGCACCATGCTACTCTGAATCAGTTCCTGGCCAACAATCCTAAAGCTTTCAGTTACTGTGTCGACCCTCTTGATGCTGAGGATTGGCTGACCGATATAAAGAAGCATTTTGAGTGCAGTAACGTGAAAGAAGATGACTATGTGAAGTTTGCAGCCTTCCAACTGAAAGATCAAGCAGCTGATTGGTGGCAGCAGTACAAAGACTCAAGGCCGGGTCAAGTGATCTCGTGGGAGAACTTCTGCAGGGATTTCCGCTCGCATCACATTCCTACAAGTGTTATCGAGGGTATGCGTGAGCAATTCCGCAACCTCAAGCAGGGCTCCATGACAGTCTACCAGTATAATGTCAAGTTCCAAAACCTCGCTCGATATGCAAAGCAAGACATACCTGATGCAAAGAGCAAAATCTATCAGTTCCGTGGAGGTCTCAAAGATGAACTTCAGCTTGCTCTCACTCTGTTCGAGCCAGACGAATTCGATAAGTTCTATAATATGGCTTTGAAACAAGAAGCAGCTCAGCTTAAGATGGAGGCTTCTAAGAAGAGAATTCGAGATGCTGTTCACTCTACCTCATCGTCTCAGTTGGCTGCGAAACAACAGAAATTCTGGCTTCCTCCTCCTCCAATGATTCGAGCTCCTTTCAACAACTCCAGCAACTTCAACTACTCCAACAACAAGAACTCTAGTGGCCGTGGTTTCTCCCACCCACCCAACCCAAGCAACCAGTCGAAGAAGCAGTTTCAGTCTCAAGGCTCCAAGTCCAGTGGCTCTCAGTTCCGTCCTCTCTCAGAAGTGACTTGCAACAAATGCACTCAGAAAGGTCACTATGCCAACAGATGTCCGAATCCGAAGCGTCTTCCTCCGCCTCCTCCTGTCGGTACCGCTATGGTCAAGCATGATCCAAAGGCTGCCAGGGTCAATCTGATGAATGCAGCACAAGCAGAGGCTTCTTCTGATGTCATTTTGGGTAACCTTCCAGTGAACTCTTTTCCAGCTAAAGTGTTATTTGATTCGGGTGCATCATGCTCTTTCATGTCTCAACCTTTTGCATCCAAGCACAGTATTGCCACTTCAAATTTGCCTCAGAGGTTGGAAGTTATTTCTCCAGGCAGACGTATGTCTTCTACTGTTTATGCTCCGGATGTTTCCATTCGCATGGGAGATTATCGTTTTATGGCTAAACCGGTGGTTCTTGGTCATTCTGACATCGACCTCATTCTCGGAATGGATTGGCTTTCTCAGCACGATGCTCATATTGATTGTGCTCAAAAGGAAGTCAAATTGACTCATTCTGATGAAGATGTGATTATCTTCGCCTCCAGGGATAATACTATTCGGCTTTTCTCTCTTAATGATAAGGGTGAAATTAATGCCATAGAGCAAATTCCAGTGGTGAATGAATATCAAGACGTCTTTCCAGAAGAACTTCCAGGCATGCCTCCACACCGTCAGGTGGAGTTTGTCATTGAACTCGAGCCGGGCACCGAACCTGTTTGTCGGCGTCCATACAAGCTCTCTTCAGATGAATTGAAGGAATTGAAGAAACAGTTGGATGAACAGGAGCGTATGGGTCTCATCAGACCGAGTACATCTCCGTGGGGCTGTGGTGTCTTATTTGTCAAGAAGAAAGATGGCACGGAGCGTCTCTGTGTTGACTACCGGCCACTGAACAAGAAGACGATTAAGAACAAGTATCCGCTCCCCAACATCAATGAACTCTTTGAGCAGCTCAAAGGAGCTAAAGTATTCTCTAAGCTTGATCTCCGAATGGGCTACCATCAAATTCGCATTCGCGAGGAAGACATTCCCAAGACGGCGTTCAGAACGAGCTATGGTTCATATGAGTATACCGTCATGTCCTTCGGGCTCGCCAATGCTCCTCCTACCTTCTCAAGGATGATGCATTACATTTTCAACCCCTATACAGGCGAGTTTGTGCTAGTGTATCTGGATGATATTTTGGTGTTTTCCAAGAATGAAGAAGATCACGAAAAGCACTTGCGTCTGGTTCTTGATCGACTCCGAGAGCACAAATTCTATGCCAAGTTCTCAAAGTGCGAGTTTTGGCTCGATAAGGTTCTCTACCTGGGCCACATTATCTCAGCTGACGGTATTGCGGTTAATCCCGAGAAAGTTGAAGCAATTGTCAACTGGGAAGCTCCTCAGAACGTCAAGCAGCTCCGCAGTTTTCTGGGTCTTGCCAGCTATTGCAGAAGGTTTGTGGAGAACTTCTCCAAGATTGCCAAGCCTCTTTCAAACCTCCTCCAGAAGAATGTCAAATACTTTTGGTCTCCCGAGTGTGAAGTGGCTTTCAAAACACTCAAAGAGAAGCTTGTCTCAGCTCCAGTTCTGATTCCTCCAGATGAATCCAAGCCCTATGAAGTGTTCTGTGACGCTTCTCTTCAAGGCCTTGGTGGTGTGCTTATGCAAGAGAAGAGAATTGTGGCTTACACTTCACGTCAGCTAAAGCCAGCTGAGAAGAACTATCCCACACATGATCTCGAGCTAGCAGCTGTGGTACATGCTCTGATTACGTGGAGACATCTGTTGTTGGGCAGAAAGGTCGACATCTTCACTGATCACAAGAGCTTGAAGTACATCTTCACGCAGCCGCATCTGAACCTCCGCCAGACTCGTTGGGTCGAGATGATCCAAGAGTACAACCCCAGCATTGAGTACACTCCAGGCAAGGCGAATGTGATTGCAGATGCTTTGAGCAGAAAGGCATATTGCAACAGCCTTCTTATCAAGCCACACCAGCCTGAGCTTTGTGAAGCTTTCAGGAAGCTCAACCTTCAGGTTGTTCCGCAGGGTTTTCTTGCTAATCTCCAAATTGCTCCTACCTTGGAGGATCAAGTCCGTGAGGCTCAGCTCAGTGATACCATGGTGAAGAAGGTGAAACATGGCATTGCAAAGGGCACTCCAAAATATAAGTGCTTCCGTGTTGATGAGAGAGATACCTTGTTCTTCGAGGACAGACTCGTTGTTCCCAAAGGTGATCTCAGGAAGCTCATAATGGAAGAAGCTCATGACTCTCTCCTTTCCATTCATCCTGGCAGTTCCAAGATGTATCAAGACCTCAAGCAATCTTACTGGTGGACACGCATGAAAAGGGAAATTGCCCAATTCGTGAATGAATGTGATGTATGCAGAAGAGTGGGCAAAAGAGGCGATCTAGCCTATCAGCTCGAGCTCCCTTCCAACTTTGCAAATGTTCATGATGTCTTCCATGTGTCTCAGCTTCGCAAATGCTTCAAGGCACCTGAGCGGATGATTCCGTTTGAGGAGATTGATCTTCAACAAGACCTTTCCTACCGAGAGCATCCAGTTGCAATTCTCGAAGAAACCGAACGCAAGACTCGCAACAAGACCATCAAGTTTCTGAAAGTCAAGTGGTCACATCACACAGACCGAGAAGCTACCTGGGAACGAGAAGATCATCTTCGTTCCGAGTACCCTTCCTTTTTCCAGTCCTAGATCTCGGGACGAGATCTTTTTGTAGTAGAGGAGAGTTTGTAATGCCCCGGATGTAATACTTTCCCTTTTGGGCTTATAATAAATCTCCGGCTTCATCTATTTCCATTTCGGGTTCGTTGTCTTTCGGGTTTTCGTCGTTTTGTTGTGTGAGTGTGTGGCATTCATTCATATCATGTAGACATGTGCATTGCATTTTGTTTGTGTTGTGGGTTGCATCCGGTTCGTGGCGTTTCTTCCCGTTGTCCGTTTCGTGTTCCGGAGCTCCCTCACGTGTCCGTGACGTCCCGTAGGCCTTCTTTGTTGTTCGGGCGTTTTTCGTTACCGGTGTGCCGTGAGGTTGTGTTGTGTGTTGTTGTTTTGTTGTGTGCAACCCGCCTCTCAAATCTCGTCTCGTTTGGACTCCGTTGACTTTTCCCTCCGTTGTCCGTGTGGGTCCGAAGTGCCCTTACTTCGTGTCCCGGAAATACCCCCTACGGCTTTCTTTTATCTCCGTCTGGGCCTCTTAAATTAGTCCCCGCGATCGGATCCGTTGGATCCCGATCGGAGGGCTCCTAGCGCTCCTAATCTCCCCCTAACCCTAAAATTCTGCTACATATAGACCCCCCTAGTCTATATTTGGGCATTTCTATCCCCTCCTTCTTCCTCCTCTCTCCCCTTCTTTTTTTTTTCTTTTCTACCTCAGATCCAGTTTCTCTGCCGGATCCCGAGGGGATCCACCCAGCGCCGCCGATCCAGAACCGCACGCCGCGCCGTCGAGTCAACGCGGTCGCTGGAGCCGCATCGCTCCTACCGGGCGACCAAGTCGCTGTCTGCATCGCCGCGCCAGGCCGCTCGGGCAGCCGGCCCGGGGGACCACATCCCCGGCCCAGCACGTCAGCCAGGCCCGCGTCCTCGCTCTCCGTCGCTCCGCGCCTAGTCGCCTCGAGCCGCCGCTCGCTTCGCCCGTCGCTCCACCAAGGCGACCAGCGCGCCTCCCGGGCCACCGCACCAGCCCCTGGACTGGGCCGCGCCCCCGCGCTTACCGGGCCTGCTCCACCCAGCCAGCCGCCGGGCCCCTTTGCCTCCTTCCGCGGTGGGCCGCCGCTGTGCCGGATCCCTGGGCCGCCGACGCCTCCCGCAGCCAGATCGGGCCGCCTCCTCCCGGCCCGTACGCCGCCGCACTGTTCACCGGGCCAGATCCGCCGCCACTGTTCACCGAGGCCCAGTACTGTTCATCCCCAGATCCCTGAGGTTGTTTTTTTTCTCTAACTCCCCAGATCTGTCAATCCGAGATGCCTACTTTGACCTGCTGTATCTTTTTACCTGTTGCTCCGTTTTGAGCGTGTGATATGTCCAGATGTTCGTGGAGATGCCCTCTACGTTTTACCTGTTGTAGTCATGCATGTTAGAGGTCATCTAGGGCCTTGTTTTGCTGTTGCAAGAGTGTATGATGATATAAACTGCTGTTATGTGTTATTTTTGTGCCACCTTTGACATGTGATATCTTTTAGCTCGTTTGTCCAAACGACGCAAATGACATGTCCACGTGTTCGTCTCGTCACGAACTACGTGTTGTGTGTGATAGGTTGCATGGTAGATTTATTGTTTCCTTGTTATCATCGTTGCAAGATGCCATGCTCACATGTTGTGTTTTTTACTTGTTATGAAATGCCATCTTGTTGAGCTCGTTGCAATCGGTGTGTTCACCACATTGATGCATGCTTGTGTGTTTCGGGATCACCGTCATATGTATTTTGATGAGGTGCTTACCCTTTGCCATGTTTAGTTCCGAGGTGTCTTAAACATGCTCTTTTTGTTGCTATGATGATGTTGCTGTTTTAGGACTTAGTGAAATTTCACTAAGTCTGAAATCTGTAACGTTCCGATGCCATGTTCGTGTGATGTTGTAGGACAAAGCATGATAGTTTTGGGGTGGATTTTGATTGTTCCATGAAGTATATTTTGTTGTCTTTCCATCCATGTCCTCACATGTCCATTTGAGTGGCTGTAGCATGTTTATCTTTTGCTCCAAACTTTCAATAAAATTCTGCTGCCAGAATTTTATTTCAAAGTTCTATATGTCCAAGATCATTGCTAGTGATCCGTGACTCCGTTGGGGGTGCACTTTGGACCTAGTTGCTGTACATTATATCTAGTTTATGTTCAAGTCCTTTGCCATGCCTTTTGGGTGCTGTAGATTATTTATTTTGAGCTCCCAAGATGCTATGTTGCTGTAATTTGCAGTTTTCGCTCAAATCTTGTTTCGGGCATAACTTTTAGCCCGTAACTCCGATTTCAGCGATCTTTATATCAAACTTGGGTGATTTTCTGTGTAGATTAATAATATCAGGTTGTTATCTTGTTTTGAGGTGTTTTGCTTGAGTGATGTTGTACGTGCTCCTTGTGCATCTCTAGTGCATCCATCATGCATACATGTTTTTCGAGTGCGCATTGCATCGTGTTGATTGGTGCTTGGTGTGTTTGTCTTGTTTAGAGCACGAAGTTGAGCACGAGTTTTCCAACGAGGTTGAGCACGAGGTTTCCAACGAGTTTGAGCAAGAGGACCCTTCTTTCGATCCGAACTTCTTCTCTTCAGGCAAGATGACCGAACCCCGATAACATTACTATCTTTGTCTATTGCTAGTAGTCTCGATCTATAGTTTTGCCTCGATGCCCATGTTCTTCTTGTCAGCCTCCTACTTGTAACCAATTGCCATGTTAACCACCCTACCTATGCAAACCGTTGCTTGGCTAAGTACGCTTCGCTCAGCCCTTCTTATAGCGTTGCTAGTTGCAGGTGAAGTGAAGATGCTTGCTCCATGTTGAAGTTTGGTTGGGTTATATCACACTATATAAATGCTTTAATTGAAATCACCTATATATTGGCAAGGGTGGAAGGCTAAGCCTTTTGCTTGGTGTTTTGTTCCACTCATGCCGTTAGGATCCGTATAAGCCGGTTTTATGTTCCTTGATTATGCGTTCCTAACACGGTTGGGGTGTATGGGACCCCCTCGATAAACCGCTAAGTGCTAAGTCTTTTCCAGCAAATCCCAACATTGGTACTATTTGCCTAATAACAAACTAAACATGCATAGGGAGTAATTAACCCTCTTTCTTAATCAACAACCCCGGGCCAGTGCTCCACATGAGTGTTGGTCCGAAACGGGGAGTCTGCGGGGCCGCCTTGAGGCAACTCGAGGTATTTGGTATCCACCCGTAGAATCGCCCATCCGGACGTGTCCTGAGACCTAGATACACGCGGCTACGATCAGGGTGTCGACACGCCGGGAGGATTTGCTGGATTAGCCTTACCTTAGCTCGGTATATCTTGAGCACGGGATTCCGAGGATACTCGGGTCTTCCCACTTTGGAGTTGCGACTCCGCGGATCGTGGGCTTGTAATGGGTCAAGTTGGAACACCCCTGCAGGGTTTGAACTTTCGAAAGCCGTGCCCGCGGTTATGTGGCAGATGGGAGCTTGTTAATTCCGGTTGTAGAAAACTTGACACAATGATTCTAATACACTACCAGCGTGTGTTCCGTGACTGTCAATTTCCGAATAGGGATTCGGGAGTTGAACACGGAGGGGTTATGTTTGTGAGCTTGTAGCTAGGATCACTTCGTGATCTCTTCTCGCTTTGCCTTCTCTTCTCGCTCTCTCTTGCGTAAGTTAGTGCTAGTTGCTGCTGCAGACTCTTTGTTGTTCCTTCACCTCTTTTCTTTCTTCAGCCTTTCCCTCACCTAAAGGCTTTGATAGTTCTGTTACCCGGGAACGGGATTGCTGAGTCCTCCGTGGCTCACAGTTACTTCACACCAGATGCAGGTCCAGCCGTAAGCTATCCAGGTGATGGCACCGAGCTGGATTGGGAGTACGACGAGGAGCGTAGTCGTTACTACGTGCGCTACCCGGACGATCAGTAGTGGAGACTCTTACTAGGATTCGATCCGCCTGTGGTTGTTTTATTTTATCTGAGTTTGGTACTTTGACATTTGGATTTTGCCCTTAGAGGGTTGTAGTGATCTTATTGTATGATGTTTGAGACTTGTACTGTTATTCTGTGACGTGGCGATTGTAAGCCGACTATTTAAGTTTACCATCCCTCTTTTACATGAGTTGTGCAAAGATTACCAAACTTGAGATCATTCTAGGATGGACTTATGCCTTTAAGTCGGGCCTCGACCCGTAGGAGGTATAACTCCATCCTGGGCATTACACTAGGTCGGGCCATTGCCGATGCAAAGAGAAACTGCGCAAGTGATTTGGAGAAGAAGAAGTTGCAGCGCATGTTAGAGGATCACAAAAAATTGTTGTACCCAAATTGCGTAGGTGACAAGAAAAAGCTGGACACCACACTGGAATTGCTGCAATGGAAGGCAAAGAATGGTGTATCTGACAAGGGATTTGGAAAGTTGCTGGTAATGATAAAGGATATGCTTCCAAAGGACAACGAATTTCCCGAGAGTATGTACGAAGCAAAGAAGGCTGTCTGCCCTCTAGGGTTAGAGGTGCAGAAGATACATGCATGCCCAAATGATTGCATCCTCTACCGCGGTGAGTACGAGGATTTGAACGCTTGCCCGGTATGCGGTGCATTGCGCTATAAGATCAGCCGCGATGACCCTGGTGATGTCGAGGGCGAGCGGCCCAAGAAGAAGATTCCTGCCAAGGTGATGTGGTATGCTCCTATAATACCACGGTTGAAACGTTTGTTCCAAAACAAAGAGCATGACAAGGCGATGCGATGGCACAAAGAAGACCGTAAGAAAGACGGAAAGTTGAGAGTACCCGCTGACGGGTCGCAGTGGAGAAAAATCGAAAGAAAGTATGGGAAGGAGTTTGCAGATGACGCAAGGAGCGTATAGTTTGGTCTAAGCGCAGATGACATTAATCCTTTTGGGGAGCAGAGCAGCAACCATAGCACCTGGCCTGTGACTCTTTGTTTGTATAACCTTCCTCCTTGGATGTGCATGAAGCGGAAGTTCATTATGATGCCAGTGCTCATCCAAGGCCCTAAGCAACCCGGCAACGACATTGATGTGTACCTAAGGCCATTAGTTGAAGAACTCTTACAACTGTGGAATGGAACAGGTGTACATGCGTGGGATGAGCACATGGGGGAAGAATTTGACCTAAAGGCGTTGCTGTTCGTGACCATCAATGATTGGCCTGCTCTCAGTAACCTTTCAGGACAGACAAACAAGGGATACCGCACATGCACGCACTGTTTGGACGATACCGACAGTATATATTTGGCTAATTGTAAGAAGAATGTGTACCTGGGACATCGTCGATTTCTTCCGAGCAGGCATCCCGTAAGAAAGAAAGGCAAGCATTTCAAAGGTGAGGCGGATCACCGGACGAAGCCTCGCCACCCTACTGGTGCTGATGTACATGATATGGTCAAGGATTTGATCGTGGTCTTTGGAAAGGGTCCTGGTGGACAACCTATTCCGAATGACGCTGACGGACGCGCACCCATGTGGAAGAAGAAATCTATATTTTGGGACATGCCCTATTATAAAGACCTAGAGATCCGCTCCGCAATGACGTGATGCACGTGACGAAGAATCTTTGTGTGACCCTGCTTGGCTTCTTGGGCGTGTATGGGAAGACAAAAGATACACCTGAGGCACGGGAGGACCAGCAACGTATGCACGGAAAATACGGCATACATCAGGGTCATGCAAGCTACGCTCTTACCAAAGAAGAGAAGGAAATCTTCTTTGAATGCCTACTTAGTATTAAGGTACCGTCTGGCTTCTCGTCGAATATAAAGGGAATAATAAACATGGTAGAGAAAAAGTTCCAGAACCTAAAGTTTCATGACTGCCACATGATTATGACGCAACTGCTTCCGGTTGCATTGAGGGGCTTCTACCGGAAAACGTTCGATTATCCATTGTGAAGCTATGTGCATTTCTCAATGCAATCTCTCAGAAGGTAATCGATCCAGAAATCATACCAAGGTTAGAGAATGATTTTGTGCAATGTCTTGTCAGTTTCGAGTTGGTGTTCCCACCATTCTTCTTCAACATCATGACGCACGTCCTAGTTCACCTATGCGAAGAGATTAACGTTTTGGGTCATGTATTTCTACACAATATGTTCCCCTTTGAGAGATTCATGGGAGTCTTAAAGAAATATGTTCATAACCATGCTAGGCCAGAAGGAAGTATCTCCAAGGGCCATCACAATGAGGAGGTCATTGAGTTTTGTATTGACTTTATTCCTGACCTTAAGCCGATTGGTGTTCCTGAATCGCGGCATAAGGGCAGACTGGATGGAAAAGGCACGCTAGGAGGGAAACAAATAATATGTATGGACGGACATTCTCTCACTGAAGCACACTACACAGTTCTACAGAATTCTGCCTTGGTGGCTCTGTATATGGATGAACACAAGAATTTGCTACGCTACAAACACCTGGAGCGGTCTGATGACTGGATTACACGTGAACAAACCAGGAGTTTCGCCAGCTGGTTGCAGACACGTACCATGCATGACACCTCTATTGAAGATGACATGTACTTGCTGTCCCAGTTACCATCTTCGAATATAATGACTTTCGAAGGGTACGAGATAAATGGTAATACATTTTACACGATTGCCCAAGATAAGAAGAGCACCAAGTAAAACAGTGGTGTCCGCTTTGATGCAGAAACCAAGACGGGAAAGGAAACATATTATGGTTACTAGTTGCCAACCCGTGCATTCGCACGAGCAAGCTATTTTATGTGCACATTATATATTTCTTTGAAGTTTTTGAAGAAAATGTATTCCTTTGCAAAACAGCGCGGACGTGGCCTTGATCAGACAGCTGCCACGCAAGGGATCTGATAGCCCTCGAGCCGGCCATTCTGATCTGCACGTCAGCAAGCCAATGGGTAATGTGCGTATAATAATATGG
Organism: Secale cereale; assembly: GCA_902687465.1. NCBI lineage: Eukaryota > Viridiplantae > Streptophyta > Magnoliopsida > Poales > Poaceae > Secale > Secale cereale. The sequence goes on along the minus strand of LR738711.1, from coordinate 930,903,549 downwards.
CCTATACCAATGTATCTACCATCCGTATTAGCACACGATATCCACGAAGCCTTAACTTACATATATGCATAATGTGATAGCAAAGTAATCTCCAAGGATAAGAGATTACCTTAAAGAGTATTATAGACCATTGCAAATGGAGATATAACTATCAGTGCCATTCTTGAACATGCCGTAACTTTCTTCAAAAACAATCTATAATCCTCGAAAAGTGGTGTTCACATACAATCTTTCAAATTCATTAGAAACCTGACATAATATTTCTAACGGAGAAACTTGCAAGCTGGTACAAATGTGGGTAATTGCATGCACTATAATTTTAAGGCTGCTCGAATCCCCAATGTTAATTTAAACTTCTCTCTTGTATACAATATATCTAGTAAAAATCTCATTCTTTGAGATGACATACTAAGAAGTCAAAAAAGAAGTATTGGAATAGAAAATATATAGATCGTAGTCTAAAATCTAAGGTTTTTATACTAAGAAAAAAACGCTTCACGCATTTAGTAAACTGAAAGAGATAAATAATATATTTGGATTTTGAAAGGCAATCGAGTCTGGAAATTAGTATGAAGATACATTGTCGACCTCCACATTCACTGTCACTTAGATCGCTATGTAGGATCAAATGTTGAAATATCATTATAAATGCTATGAAAAGATCAGTCTACCTAACCAATCTTGTCATGTTGAAATTTCGATATCATTTTAAATTTGATGAGAAAAATGATGCCTTGTAAAAACTATGCCCGAGAGGGAATATTTCATAGAAGATATAATATAAAGTTTCTTAGCGTGGCCAATAGAAAGCATGCAAGCATCATATATTAAACCAACTAATTTAGATTTTTTTGGGGGGATAATTTGGATTTAGTTTATTTGGACATAAAATCTAGCCATGTGTCATGGTTGTGTGTTCGTGTGAAAAGAAAGTGAAACATATAGTTACTGGTTGATGATAAGAGTTGTATATGGGTAGGCTAGATGAGATGTTTGCAACAAAGACACAACAACGTGCGCTGATAATTAATTATTTAAACTTGTCTAATTGTACATTCTCTAAAAAATGTTTCTGAAAATAATAGAAGATTGGGGCTGAATGACATCTCGGATGGAGAAAGAACACCATTGTGAGTTGGACGTCCCCCTGTAGTAGAATCCGCAACGTAGGATCTAGTTTCCGCTGAACCTGCACCCACCGCCTCGATAGCCTCGTAAGAAATCTGCATGACTTTGATGCTTCGAGGCTGTATTTTGCTCGTCATGAACGGTACACACACGTTCGCCTGGCATAAAACATATTTTATTTGAAGAATATCGTGGGGACTTTAATAAAAAATAACATAAAAGTTAATTATGTCTAACACATATTTGTATATGGCATCTATAGTCGTGCATGCACATGAGATCTTTGTGACGAATAATACTCATATAATAATTACATTCACATTTATATATGTTACCATGCTTCCAAAAGTTTGTTTTCTCCTGGTTATTACTCCCACATACAGATATAGACATATTAGTGGCGCTATTTCACTTCATAGAGTAAAATAATTAATCTAGAACCCATTAAAAAATCTCATAATGAAAATTAGGATAATTTTTTAGAGAATTAAGATCCACAATTTTACGCCAAAAACCAATTTTAGCATCGCTTTGTAAAAATTATGATTATCTATCTATGAGAATAATATAATGTACAAAGACAACTAAATCAACCTTGCCTATATGTATAAGGAATAACTGTAATTGTTATAAAAAATATCAATACTTGCCGGTACCATACAAACCCAAGCTCTAAGAAAATAATGTAATTTACCAATCATTCATACATCATGCAGAAGTACGTAGTAAATTAAATAAAAAGTTTCGTAGCATGTATACATTATAAGAGTGAATTCCGGCTTTTACCCCTTATTTTGACAATTTTGACATTAATTACCCCATTTAGTGAGATTTCGTCCGTTTTACCCAATTTAGCAAAAATGTTGCCACAATTTACCCCGCTTAAAATTTTGTGAGCATTCTGACCGGTGGTCACAATTCAGCCGATGGAGGTCGCTCGTGTCACGTCCAACACCCAAGTCGGCCTCGTGCCACACTCGCATCATGTGGCTTCTCGTTTGCGTTGCTCTCCCCCAATTAAACATGCAAACTGATTTCCTTATAAGTATCAAATACCTCTAGCATGTTCACCATGGTGCATCAACCATGGAGTTCCCTTTGGCGGTTGGGCCCCTTCTTCTGATAATAAACGTTGTCCCAAGGGTTAGAAACCAATTCCCTCATCTTCTCCTTTATATCAAAATAACTAATGAAATCCCTCTCAATCATCTCTAGCTCTGGATTCTTGTGACCACGGACATGTACAATATGCCTAACACTCTACATCTCCATTGCCATCCGCTTTGTGCAAGAAAAATAAAATTGAATTAGTAATTGCAATCATAATATACTGTAATACGATAAACAAGCATGTTTCAGCATGCATCTTAAGATACAAAGATCCAAAATTCCTTTGCAGCTAGCAAGTAACAACACATGCTATCACTTGTACACGTATTAATACTCTTCCGGTGAACATATTTGCTAATCTACAGTAGGAGAACAACCATCAAAAATAGTAAAGTAGTATATTTACACCACTTTAATCTAGTCTACAGAACTATCCATACTTAAGGCCGTATATGAAAACTGAAGAAAAATATATATGATTTTAGATTATATCCGTAACAATTTCTGCAATAATTTATTCAATGGTAATATGCCATGGTGATCAAGTACAGTCATCCCATCAGAATTTTTCAAACCGGAAAAATGAGTTTAGTGGGGAGAAAAATAGACAAGAAAAACCCGTTGACATGGCATGCCAGCTGCAGCTGACAAAATGCGACCCATCGGCCAGAACGCAAGCAAAATTTAAAATAGGGTAAATTGTGGCAACATTTTTGCTAAATGGGGTAAAACGGATGAAATCCCGCTAAATGGGGTAATTAGTGTCAAAAATGTCAAAATGGGAGGTAAAAACTGGAATTCACTCACATTATAACCGCATTTTGTAAGAAACCATATATATACATGTGGATTGGAGAACAACAGTGGAATCCTTCAGTCTAGTCTTGTAGTAGCAAATTTGTCCATGAAACAGTACTATGTCTTTACTTTGCATCGGTAGACTTCCCATATAATCTGCGCATCGCATCCGAAGACATCATGTTTGGCCTGCACCTGGCGCCGGATAGGAGGATTTTTTTGTGTGGCACAGTTGATCGACGTAGCTCTTCTTTTATGGCTTTATACTTGATGCCTATCTTTCATGCTCGGAGTCATGACTTGTGACTCATTACATATGTTCAGTCAAATACAATATCTGAGTTATTAACGATGATTATAACCTCTAATCGATGGATGACCATGATAGGAGATGGATTGCATCGTAGACCAATTTTTTTGTTTGATTTCGGCGTGGATGAAACACTGAAGGCAGGCAAGTCTTTAACAAAAACGCGGCTGGATGGCGGATGAGGAACAACGGCGGTATGGGACCCTTGATGATGATCCGTCAGCAGGAGCGGCGAACTCAAGAGGGCTATCTGCGGCAGCATGCGGATAAGGTTTTTTTTCTTCTGAGGTTTTCATTGGGAGAGCACATATGCGTTATATTTTTAGAACTCAATCAGGAGAGTACATGAGACATACACATGTACGCATGCGTGTCAAGATATGTACGTGTTGTAATTTTTGCTTCTGAAATTTCAATCAGGAGAGCATGGATGAGATATATATAATTGCAGAACTCAATCAGGAGTCCATGAGAAGTACACATGTAGGCATGTGTATCCACAAAGGATGCGTAGGTACGTGCTGGGAAACTTAAGGGAACACTATTCATCCAATGGTTACGAATATAAATTAAAGAGATCTGACGTATGACTACCTAGTTTAAGCAAGAATTAACGTGGAAGAGACCATGGAGTTGAGTTTTTCTTTCTTTTGCCAAGGATTATATGGATCGATCTCCACCGTAATAACTCGGTCCCACAAGATTAACGGCCCCTAATTACTGATTAACGTGGGAATTTCTAGGGAGTGCCTAATTAGTATAAGTATAGATATACAGGACATATGGGAACTTGACTATCGACGTGGTTTGAAGGTCCCTTTGTTTCGGTGCAAATGGATCAATATGACACGAGGCGGGGTAATGGAAGACCCATAGTACGGAATGACAACAGTGGATCTCAACAATCTTGCGTATGCAGACGAACCATTCGTCCTAGCCAATGATGTGGCACAGGTTTTCTATGTGAAGGACATGTCTACCAAGCCAAGAAAAAAAAAGATAAGGAAGCGAATGCATCGTACGATGAGCCAAAGCGGCACATAATTCTTTCTGGGAAGAGAAACATCATGAGAGTGGATGACAAGACAGACAAGTTAGAAGATTATGAAAAGTTTGATGAAATTGCTCCATTCACAGTGAATATTGACCCGAGCATCCCGTTAAATGATGAAGATTTTCCATGGTTACGGCGCAAAGGGACACACGCAAAGAAAAAGTTTCACACCCAAAGATCTGGGATGTGATCGGCTTCACTATCATCACTTTCTTCTGTGTTTCACACCCAGAAGGGAATCTCTGTAATAGTTAGCGTAGTTATGTGTTTTGGCATTTGAAACGCGAAGAAATTTTATGTGCAAACAAATTCTTTCATGCATTTACTGATTTTTTTCAGCTAAATTGAAAAACACTTCAAATGAACTCCGAAAAGGTTGAAAGTTGGCATAGTATCATAATTTCACTGTAACGGACGAAAACTCATCTGTTACAAAGGCATTTCATTTTTTAAATAACCTAAGCATTACCAAATTGAATATAATGATAAAACATACTAATATTAAACACAATAAAAAATAATCACTGGAAAATGAATTTTTAAAGTTATTCACAAACTAGTGATTCATACAAATTTTAAATAATTCAAATTTTAAACTATTCAAATTTGAAAACTACCGGCACTAACAGAAAGTTAATATTTTTTGTACGTAAAGCAAAAATATTCACAAAGAAACTCTGAATGCAGCAAAAACAACTAAAAAATAAATAAAACAAAATTAATAATGCAGAAAATAAAAAATAAAAAGCAAGCCTACTGGGCCACAGCGGCCTACATATGACTAGAAACCCAACCTGTTGTTGGGCCAGGATGCAGGCCCGCAAGCACAATAGGCTCCACATTGCTGAGTAGCAAAGGTAGGCCGAGAAGGCCTGCATTTGAGAGGAGCTCAATGCAGTGCCCGCGCCGGGGCTTATAAACTGGTCCTGACGCTCTTCGACTAGCGATGTGGGACTAAACATATGCGCCCCTCGCCTGACAGCGCAGAACTATTAGTACCGGTTGATGGCTACAACCGGTATTAATGTGTGGGCCTTTAGTACCGGTTGGTGGCTCCAACCGGTACTAAAGGGGGCTGTTTCCCGCCGCTTCACTTGGCGAAAATTGGCCTTTAGTACCGGTTGGAGCCACCAACCGGTACTAAAGGCCCCTCCTATATATATGGCACTTACAAAAAAATCAGTTCCATCGACAACTTCTTCTACAACAGTCGCGCGCCGCCCTCGCCGCCCCCGCCGCGCCGTCGCTCATCGCGCGCCGCCCTCGCCGCCCCCGCCGTGCACCGTTGCCCCCGCTGCCCGTCGTCGCCGTCTCGCGCCGCCGCCCCCGTCATCGCCGTCCCCTTCGTCCCCGTCTCGTGTTGCCGTCCGTCGTCGTCGCCGTCCACGCCGTCCCCGTCCGCCCTCGCCGCCCCCGTCGTCGCCGTCTCGCATCGCCGTCTCGCACCGCCGCCCGTACGCCGCCGCCCCCCGCTCGTACACATACACACACACACACACACACACACAGAGATTATTTTTTTACTTATTTTCTGTTGTTTAGATTAATGTTAGATGAATTATGTAGATATATACGAATGTGTTAGAATGTTAATGTTAGATGAATTATATGGAAAAGCTGTTAAATATTAATGTCAATTTTAGATGAATTAACTGGATATTAATTATATAT
>LR738711.1:930848006-930895058 GCA_902687465.1 Secale cereale | reverse complement strand
TATATATGCATAACGTGTACAATGTGTAGTATCGTAAAATACCAGCAAACGAAAAAGAATTAAATGGAAAACACAAAATTAAATGAAAAAGAAATCATAAAACCAAAAAAAACCCAAACCTTGTAGTATCGGTTGGTTTTACCAACCGGTAATAAAGGGCTCCCGGCCCCCGGAGCTGGCTCATGTCACGTGGTTGCCCTTTAGCATCGGTTCGTGGTGAACCGGTACTAAAGGGGGGGGGGGAGCTTTAGTGCCCACACTTTAGTGCCGGTTATGGAACCGGCACTAAAGGGCCTTACGAACCGGTGCTATTGCCCGGTTCTGCACTAGTGTTAGTCCATATAGTATCTCTATTACACAACATAAGAGAAGTAGTTGCTCATATAGAGTTGTTTGTCATTTGATTTACTTTTGCTAAATGATTAGACCTACAAATAGTTCAGGGCCTCTTTGATTCATAGGATTGCATAAACACAGGAATAGTGAAAATGTAGGATTGGAATGGCATGTCCAATAGATCCCTATAGGATTTGAGTTTATTTGATTGTGTCACAGGATATACAAAGGATTTCTTCCAAGAGGTTGGAGTAGATGTTAGAATTCCTATAAAATGTAGTACAAATGAATTCTTAGGAAAAAATCCTATAGGATTCAATCCTACAAATCGAACGATCAATGTAGGAAAAATTCCTAACGATTCTAATCCTTCAAAGATCCTATGAAAATCCTTTGAATCAAACAGACCCTAAAAAGAATTCCAAAAGTCAGCAACCAAACTGGCATTTTAAACAAAAATAGACTTGTGCATTCTGGCCGACAGCACCTTATTTATATCTACTATCAAATTTCTCTTTTGATGTGCGGAGATGATACATCTTGAAAAGAAAAAAATGGGACAACATAGATAAAAGGTACAACGTGTTGTAATCTAATATAAGGAAGATGTCATGCCAAAAAACAAAGAAAAGTGCATCACTAAGTACGTATACGCGTCGGTTCTAACCATGAGAATTGACAGTGATAATTGGTCCAAACTTGGACTAGAAGCAGAGTAAATTCTGAAAACATATGTATTAACTTGCAATAACAGTGGCACAATGGAAATCGCTGCATAAAAGCTGCATAAAATAAACCAAAAAAGTGACTGATATTCATTTTGACAAACTGAACTATATTTGCAAAAACTAATAACAGAACTGTCATATCTGTATGAACGACAACAACTTCACATGAGTTACTCACAGCATTTCCATAATAAAATTGGCATAAGAAATTAGAGCAACACCACGGGGTTGGCATGAGTGCACCTCATTCGCAAGTTAATAGGCGTTGGTCATTATGAGAAGAGAAAGTTTCAAGATTTCTTAACTTAGCAGGCATCGGTATTTGAAGAGAAGTTCCAAATTTGGAATAATGCAGTCTGCATAGTAACCCAGGGAAACTTAACATTGGTACAATACTTTGTGATTACAATAGTTCAAGAGAAATAATACAAAAATATGTTCCTCTTCTTTTGGGGTAGAATCAGAGAGAAATAAACATGAGGTGTAAATGTAATATTGAAATTTAGTTCAAGAGAAATATTACATAAATTATGTTCCTTCTGTGTTGGTAGTAGAATCAGAGAGGAATGAGCTAGATATTTAAATTAAATGTAATATTACAATTTTATTTGCGGACACATTATACCTTGTAGAAAGACAAAAGATCTTACATCCTCCAAGATGTAGCCATGTTCATTCTGAAAAAACAAAGAAAACAGTGCTACGTACCAAGTAAGTATAGGAAGGCTCTTAAGTCAATCATGTCGACCTGCTAACTGCTATTTAAAAAATAAAAATAAAAAACATAGTTCCAAAATCTATGGAAAGTAAATTCAGGAAAATTAATTTGAAATAACAAATATGGGACTAACCATGCTACAGACCAATTGATATGATATAAAGCATTCATCAAACGGAATTCAAAACCTGAAGTTATACAAATACAGTGGTGAATGGGAGTTTTAGCACAAAGCCACCTTCCATAGCAAGAAAGCAGACTCCTGCACTCAGTCTATGGTGTTGGATGGTTTGCACTTTTTTTTATCTCTTACCAATCCACCAATGGTCACACACATTGACTACTGCCCATAGTTGCTTGAGAAACCTGAGAAATGTGATGTCCTGATGGAGATCATAGTCCAAGTGCACCTGGGCACGGTACTTAGATTTAGTCAGGCTTTGGTTGATACAAATTATGCATTTTTCCTAGAAACTCTCTGAAGTGTTATTTTCCTATCAATCTCACATATCACTTGCAGAGCAGAAATACAATAGGTCCATACAACATATGTTGGAAATATGAGCAATTTACCATATGATTTTATGAACAGAAATATTAGATAAACCATGAGTATTAAGGTAGTGATAAAACAAGTCATGCGATTTAACAAGGAGAAGGTAAACATCATCTTCATATATAGAACTAGTTGCATATATGAAGTAGGACCTAACAAATTTAGAGTAAACACTAGAACAAAGAATAGTGCCAGTGTTTCTAACAGAAAGAGCATGAACACATACGGGCCAGAGAATGGAACAAGATAAACTGGAGAGATCATGGAGACATACGAAGCAGTAGCCGAAGCCCGGCTTGGGTGCGTTGTCCTCGCCGGCCATGTCGTCGAAGAGGTTGTCAACATCGGGGAAGAAGTTGTCGTTGGGGAAGTAGTCGTCGACGACCGGATCGTCCGTGATGAAACAGCCAGTAGTCGCGCCGAGCGCTCCCCAAAAACCTTATCACCCTTCTCCCGTACATGACTCAAAAGGTGTGGTTTCAGAGGCCTGCTGTCCCGACCTGCGGTGCACGCCGCAAGCCGGGATGGGGAAGATCATAGCAGCAACTCAGAGATTGGAACTTGGGGCGAGAGGAGGAAGAAGTTCTGGTGCATCTCTCTGGGAGGAGCGACCCGCCTTTTATAGGCGCAAGAGAAGGAGGCGAGAGGCTGCGTCGGGAGCTGAAGAGAGCGAGGGAGATGAAACGAACAAGCAGCAGCCGGAGATGTTGGGGAACGTAGTATTTTAAAATTTTCCTACGATCACGCAAGATCTATCTACCAGATGCATAGCAACGAGAGGGAAGAGTGTGTCTACGTACCCTCGTAGACCGGAAGCGGAAGCGTCAAGTGACGCGGTTGATGTAGTCGAACTTCTTCGCGATTCAACCGATCAAGCACCGAACGTACGGCACCTCCGCGTTCAGCACACGTTCAGCTTGATGACGTCCCACGAGCTCTTGATCCAGTTGAGCTTCACGGGAGAGTTTTGTCATCACGACGGCGTGGTGACGGATATGATGTATTTACCGGCGCAGGGCTTCGCCTAAGCACTGCAACGGTATGACCGAGGTGTGTTTCTGTGGAGGGGGGCACCGCACACGGCTGGAACAATTCAACTTGTGTGTCTTTGGGTGCCCCCCTGCCCCCGTATATAAAGGAGCAAGGGGGAGGCCGGCCGGCCCTCCTATGGTGCGGCTAGGGCTGCAATCCTACTAGGAATAGGATTGCAATCCTATTCCTAGTAGGAACTATCAAAGAAGGAAGAAGGGGGAAGGAAAGAGAGGGAGAGGGAGAGGGAAAGAGGGGCCGCGCCCCCCTCCCCTTGTCCTATTCGGACTCCTCCTAGGGAGGGGGCGCGCCACCTCCTGGCTGCTGCCCTCTCTCTCCCCTATGGCCCACCAGGGCCCACCATTCCCCCGGGGGGTTCCGGTAACCCCCCCGGCACTCCGGTAAATTCCGAAACTTTCCCGAACACTTCCGGTGTCCGAATATAGTCGTCCAATATATCAATCTTTATGTCTGGGACATTCCGAGGCTCCTCGTCATGTCCGTGATCTCATCCGGGACTCCGAACTACCTTCGGTACATCAAAACTCATAAACTCATAATACCGATCGTCATCAAACGTTAAGCGTGCGGACCCTACGGGTTCGAGAACTATGTAGACATGACCGAGACTCATCTCCGGTCAATAACCAATAGCGGAACCTGGATGCTCATATTGGCTCCTACATATTCTACGAAGATCTTTATCGGTCAAACCGCATAACAACATACGTTGTTCCTTTTGTCATCGGTATGTTACTTGCCCGAGATTCGGTCGTCGGTATCTCTATACCTAGTTCAATCTCGTTACCGGCAAGTCTCTTTACTCATTCCGTAACACATCATCTCGTGACTAACTCATTAGTCTTTTGCTTGCAAGGCTTATTATGATGTGTGTTACCGAGAGGGCCCAGAGATACCTCTCCGACACTCGGAGTGACAAATCCTAATCTTGATCTATGCCAACACCACGAATACTTTTGGATACACCTGTAGAGCATCTTTATGATCACCCAGTTACGTTGTGACGTTTGATAGCACACAAGGTGTTCCTACGGTATTCGGGAGTTGCATAATCTCATAGTCATAGGAACATGTATAAGTCATGAAGAAAGCAATAGCAGTAAAACTAAACGATCATAGTGCTATGCTAACGGATGGGTCTAGTCCATCACATCACTCTCCTAATGATGTGATCCCGTTGATCAAATGACAACTCATGTATATGGCTAGGAAACATAGCCATCTTTGATCAATGAGCTAGTCTAGTAGAGGCATACTAGGGACACTCTGTTTTGTCTATGTATTCACGCATGTACTAAGTTTCCCGTCAATACAATTCTAGCATGAATAATAAACATTTATCATGATATAAGGAAATATAAATAATAACTTTATTATTTCCTCTAGGGCATATTTCCTTCAGTCTCCCACTTGCACTAGAGTCAATAATCTAGCTCACATCGCCATGTGATATAATACCGATAGTTCACATCGTTATGTGAATAACACCCATAGTTCACATCGCCATGTGACCAACACCCAAAGGGTTTACTAGAGTCAATAATCTAGTTCACATTGCTATGTGATTAATACCCAAGAGTAATAAGGTGTGATCATGTTTTGCTTGTGAGAGAAGTTTAGTCAACGGGTCTGTCACATTCAGATCCGTATGTATTTCGCAAATTTCTATGTCTACAATGCTCTGCATAGAGCTACTCTAGCTAATTGCTCCCACTTTCAATACGCATCCAGATTGATACTTAGAGTCATCTGGATTTAGTGTCAAAGCTTGCATCGGCGTAACCCTTTACGACGAACTCTTTATCACCTCCATAATCGAGAAACATTTCCTTAGTCATCCAGTTACTAAGGATAATATTGACCGCTGTACAGTGATCTACTCCTGGATCACTATTGTACCCCCTTGACAAACTCATGGCAAGGTACACAACATGTTTGGTACACAGCATGGCATACTTTACAGAACCTATGGCTGAGGCATAGGGAATGACTTTCATTCTCTCTATATTTTTCTGTTGTGGTCTGGCTTTGAGTCTTACTCAACTTCACACCTTACAAGTCAGGCAAGAACTCCTTCTTTGACTGATCCATTTTGAACTACTTCAAAATCTTATCAAGGTATGTACTCATCGAAAGTCTTATCAAGCGTCTTGACCTATCTCTATAGATCTTGATCCCAATATGTAAGCAGCTTTACCAAGGTCTTTCTTTGAAAAACTCCTTTCAAACACTCCGTTATGCTTTCCAGAAAATTCTACATCATTTCCGATCGACAATATGTCATTCACATATACTTATCAGAAAGGTTGTAGTGCTCCCACTCACTTCTTGTAAATACAGGCTTCACCGCAAGTCTGTATAAATCTATATGCTTTGATCAACTTATCAAAGCGTATATTCCAACTCCGAGATGCTCGCACCAGTCCATAGATGGATCGCTGGAGCTTGCACATTTTTTTAGCACCTTTAGGATTGACAAAACCTTCTGGTTGCATCATATACAAGTCTTCTTTAATAAATCCATTAAAGAATGCAGTTTTGTTATCCATTTGCCAGATTTCATAAAATGCGGCAATTGCTAACATGATTCGGACAGACTTAAGCATCGCTACAGGTGAGAAAGTCTCATCGTAGTCAACTCCTTGAACTTGTTGAAAAACTTTCGCAACAAGTCGAGCTTTGTAAACAGTAACATTACCGTTAGCGTCAGTCTTCCTCTTGAAGATCCATTTATTTTCGATGGCTTGCCGATCATCGAGCAAGTCAACCAAAGTCCACACTTTGTTCTCATACATGGATCCCATCTCAGATTTCATGGCTTCAAGCCATTTTGCGGAATCTGGGCTCATCATCGCTTCCTCATAGTTCGTAGGTTCATCATGGTCTAGTAACATGATTTCCAGAACTGGGTTGCCGTACCACTCTGGTGCGGAACGTATTCTGGTTGATCTACGACGTTCAGCAGAAACTTAATCCGAAGTTTCATGATCATCATCATTAACTTCCTCACTGATTGGTGTAGGAATCACTGGAACAATTTTCTGTGATGTACTACTTTCCAATTCGGGAGAAGGTACAATTACCTCATCAAGTTCTACTTTCCTCCCACTCACTTCTTTCGAGAGAAACTCCTTCTCTAGAAAGGATCCACTCTTAGCAACAAAGACCTTGCCTTCGGATCTGTGATAGAAGGTGTACCCAACAGTTTCTTTTGGGTATCCTATGAAGATTTACTTCTCCGATTTGGGTTCGAGCTTATCATGTTTGAAACTTTTTCACATAAACATCGTAGTCCCAAACTTAAAGAAATGGCAGCTTAGGTTTCTCGTCAAACCACAGTTCATACGGTGTCATCTCCACGGATTTAGATGGTGCCCTATTTAACGTGAATGTAGCTGTCTCTAATGCATAACCCCAAAAGCGATAGTGGTAGATCGGTAATAGACATCATCGATCGCACCATATCTAATAAAGTACGGTTATGACGTTCGGACACACCATTACACTATGGTGTTCCAGGTGGCGTGAGTAGTGAAACTATTTCACATTGTTTTTACTGAAGGCCAAACTCGCTAACTCAAATATTTTACCTCTACGATCATATCGTAGAAACTCTTATTTTTCTTGTTACGATGATTCTCCACTTCACTATGAAATTCTTTGAACTTTTCAAATGTTTCAGACTTGTGCTTCATTAAGTAGATATACCCATATCTGTTCAAATCATCAGTGAAGGTCAGAAAATAACGATACCCGCCGCGAGCTTCAACACTCATTGGTCCACATACATCTGTATGTATGATCTCCAACAAATCTGTTGCTCGCTCCATTGTTCCGGAGAACGGAGTTTTAGTCATCTTGCCCATGAGGCATGGTTCGCAAGCATCAAGTGATTCATAATCAAGTGATTCCAAAAGTCCATCACTATGGAGTTTCTTCATGCACTTTACACCATTATGACCTAAACGACAGTGCCACAAATAAGTTGCACGATCATTATAAACCTTGCATCTTTTGGCTTCAATATTATGAATATGTGTATCACCACGATCGAGATCCAACAAACTATTTTCATTGGGTGTATGACCATCGAAGGTTTTATTCATGTAAACAGAATAACAATTATTCTATGACTTTAAATGAATAACCGTATTGCAACAAATATGATCTAATCATATTCATGCTCAACGCAAATGCCAAATAACATTTATTTTGGTTTTATACTAATCCCGAAAGTATAGGGAGTGTGCGATGATGATCATATCAATCTTGGAACCACTTCCAACAGACATCGTCACTTCACCTTTAACTAGTCTCTATTCATTCTGCAATTCTCATTTCGAGTTACTATTTTAGCAACTGAACCGGTATCAAATACCCAGGGGTTGCTATGAACACTAGTAAAGTAAACATCAATAATCTGTATATCAAAATATACTTTTGTTCACTTTGCCATCCTTCTTATCCGCCAAGTATCTAGGGCAGTTCCACTTCCAGTGACCATTTCCTTTGCAGTAGAAGCACTTATTTTCAGGCTTGAGTTTTAGCTTTGGGTTTCTTCACGGGAGTGACAACTTGCTTGTCATTCTTCTTTAAGTTCCCCTTCTATCCCTTTGCCCTTTACTTGAAACAAGTGGTCTTGTTAACCATCAACACTTGATGATTTTTCATGATTTCTACCTTCGCCGACTTCAGCATCGCGAAGAGCTAGTGAATTCCTTTCGTCATCCCTTGCATATTATAGTTCATCACGAAGTTCTACTAACTTGGTGATAGTGACTAGAGAACTTTGTCAATTACTATCTTATCTGGAAGATTAACTCCCACTTGATTCAAGTAATTGTAGTACCCAGACAATCTGAGCACATGCTCACTGGTTGAGCTATTCTCCTCCATCTTGTAGGCAAAGTACTATCAGAAGTCTTATACCTCTCGACACGGGCATGAGTATGAAATACTAATTTCAACTCTTGGAACATCGTATATGCTCCGTGGCGTTCAAAACGTTTTTGAAGTCCCGGTTCTAAGCCGTAAAGCATGGTGCACTTAAACTATCAAGTAGTCATCATACCGAGCTTTTGTTAAACGTTCATAACGTCTACATCTGCTACTGCAATAGGTCTGTCACCTAGCGGTGCATCAAGGACATAATTCTATGTGCAGCAATGAGGATAATCCTTAGATCACGGAACAATTCCGCATCATTGCTACTAACATCTTTCAACTTAGTTTTCTCTAGGAACATATAAAAAATAAACGGGGAGCAACATCATGAGCTATTGATCTACAACATAGATATGCTAATACTACGAGGACTAAGTTCATGATAAAATAAAGTTCAATTTAATCATATTACTTAAGAACTCCCACTTAGATAGACATCCCTCTAGTCATCTAAATGATCACGTGATCCAAATCAACTAAACCATGTCCGATCATCACGTGATCAATGGTGAACATCTTATGTTCATCATATCTACTATATGATTCACGCTCGACCTTTCGGTCTCCAGTGTTCCGAGGCCATATCTGCATATGCTAGGCTCGTCAAGTTTAACCCGAGTATTCTGTGTGTGCAAAACTGGCTTACACCCGTTGTATTTGAATGTAGAGCTTATCACACCCGATCATCATGTGGTGTCTCGGCACGACGAACTTTCACAACAGTGCATACTCAGGGAGAACACTTATACCTTGAAATTTAGTAAGGGATCATCTTATAATGCTACCGTCGAACTAAGCAAAATAAGAAGCATAATAAGATAAACATCACATGCAATCAAAATATGTGACATGATATGGCCATCATCATCTCGTGCTTTTGATCTCCATCTCCAAAGCACCGTCATGATCACCTTCGTCACCGGCGCGACACCTTGATCTCCATCGTAGCATCGTTGTCGTCTCGCCAACTATTGCTTCTACGAGTATCGCTACCGCTTTGTGATAAAGTATATCAATTACATGGCGATTGCATTTCATACAATAAAGCGACAACCATATAGCTCCTGCCAGTTGCCGATAACATTACAAAACATGATCATCTCATACAAAACCGTATAACTCATCATGTCTTGACCATATCACATCACAACATGCCCTGCAAAAACAAGTTAGACGTCCTCTACTTTGTTGTTGCAAGTTTTACGTGGCTGCTACGAGCTTAGCAAGAACCGTTCTTACCTACGCATACAAAACCACAACGATGTTTCGTCAAGTATGTGTTGTTTTAACCTTCACAAGGACCGGGCGTAGCCACACTTGATTCAGCTAAAGTGAGAGAGACAGACACCCGTCAGTCACCTTTAAGCAACTAGTGCTCATAACGGTGAAACCAGTCTCGCGTAAGCGTACGCGTAATGTCGGTCCGGGCCGCTTCATCTCACAATACCGCCGAAGCAAAGTATGACATGCTGGTAAGCAGTATGACTAGTATCACCCACAACTCATTGTGTTCTACTCGTGCATATCATCTACGCATAGACCTGGCTCATGATGCCACTGTTGGGGAACGTAGTATTTTAAAATTTTCCTACGATCACGCAAGATCTATCTACCAGATGCATAGCAACAAGACGGAAGAGTGTGTCTACGTACCCTCGTAGACCGGAATCGGAAGCGTCAAGTGACGCGGTTGATGTAGTCGAACTTCTTCGCGATTCAACCGATCAAGCACCGAACGTACGGCACCTCCGCGTTCAGCACACGTTCAGCTTGATGACGTCCCACGAGCTCTTGATCCAGTTGAGCTTCACGGGAGAGTTTCGTCAGCACGACGGCGTGGTGACGGATATGATGTATTTACTGGCGTAGGGCTTCGCCTAAGCACTGCAACGGTATGACCGAGGTGTGTTTCTGTGGAGGGGGGCACCGCACATGGCTGGAACAATTCAACTTGTGTGTCTTTGGGTGCCCCCCTGCCCCCGTATATAAAGGAGCAAGGGGGGAGGCCGGCCGGCCCTCCTATGGTGCGGCTAGGGCTGCAATCCTACTAGGAATAGGATTGCAATCCTATTCCTAGTAGGAACTACCAAAGAAGGAAGAAGGGGGAAGGAAAGAGAGGGAGAGGGAGAGGGAAAGAGGGGCCGCGCCCCCCTCCCCTTGTCCTATTCGGACTCCTCCTAGGGAGGGGGCGCGCCACCTCCTGGCTGCTGCCCTCTCTCTCCCCTATGGCCCACCAGGGCCCACCATTCCCCCGGGGGGTTCCGATAACCCCCCCTCCCCCCCCGGCACTCCGGTAAATTCCGAAACTTTCCAGAACACTTCCGGTGTCCGAATATAGTCGTCCAATATATCAATCTTTATGTCTCGGACATTCCGAGACTCCTCGTCATGTCTGTGATCTCATCCGGGACTCCAAACTACCTTCGGTACATCAAAACTCATAAACTCATAATACCGATCGTCATCAAACGTTTGCGTGCGGACCCTACGGGTTCGAGAACTATGTAGACATGACCGAGACTCATCTCCGGTCAATAACCAATAGCGGAACCTGGATGCTCATATTGGCTCCTACATATTCTACGAAGATCTTTATCGGTCAAACCACATAACAACATACGTTGTTCCTTTTGTCATCGGTATGTTACTTTCCCGAGATTCGATCGTCGGTATCTCTATACCTAGTTCAATCTCGTTACCGGCAAGTCTCTTTACTCGTTCCGTAACACATCATCTCGTGACTAACTCATTAGTCTTTTGCTTGCAAGGCTTATTATGATGTGTGTTACCGAGAGGGCCCAGAGATACCTCTCCGACACTCGGAGTGACAAATCCTAATCTTGATTTATGCCAACACCACGAATATTTTTGGATACACCTGTAGAGCATCTTTATGATCACCTAGTTACGTTGTGACGTTTGATAGCACACAAGGTGTTCCTACGGTATTCGGGAGTTGCATAATCTCATAGTCATAGGAACATGTATAAGTCATGAAGAAAGCAATAGCAGTAAAACTAAACGATCATAGTGCTATGCTAACGGATGGGTCTAGTCCATCACATCACTCTCCTAATGATGTGATCCCGTTGATCAAATGACAACTCATGTCTATGGCTAGGAAACATAGCCATCTTTGATCAATGAGCTAGTCTAGTAGAGGCATACTAGGGATACTCTGTTTTGTCTATGTATTCACACATGTACTAAGTTTCCCGTTAATACAATTCTAGCATGAATAATAAACATTTATCATGATATAAGGAAATATAAATAACAACTTTATTATTTCCTCTAGGGCATATTTCCTTCAGGAGAGGCGCGCCGTTCATTCAGTGTCCACTACAGAAAACATTCAGCTTCCGACTGACCTTTCGTATACCCGTCGTGCATGGCAAAAATTAGACATCGGCTCGGCTCATTCCCGCTGCCCGCGGCACATCGTGACGAGGCGGGCGGCGGAGAAAGAGCGCGCGTGGATGTCCCTCTTGTTCTCATGCTCGTACAAGTGGAGAAAGAGCCTCCCTTTTAAAGAGGTCCAACTCCCTGTAAACTAGCAATTGGGACTAAACTTTAGTAGTGCCCCTTGCCTTGCACGAATGGGCTAAGTGGGCCTCTAGGATTTATTAGGAATTTCAGAAATTAATATTGAGTTGGGCCATAATAGACTAAAATTCCAGCAATCCCCCACCAGATTCCAGAGGCACACATAATTTGCCTTTGGTTCCAAAACACTGTTTTATATACCGGTACTGCAGTGGAGACTGTTAAGTTGAACTTCCACCTAGAACTCTATGTTACACTAGTAAGCAACTTGAACAGTGGACTGGGCCTTGAACTGCAAGTTTTCTGTGAATCTAGCTTCACACAAAGCCTTGACCGATACTTGGCTACCGTGGGTCTTCCCCGCGGGTGGAGCTTATGTGTCATACTCCGTGACCTTTCATGAGTTTGTTGGAAATATGCCCTAGAGACAATAATAAAATGGTTATTATTATATTTCCTTGTTCATGATAATTGTCTGTTATTCATGCATGAATTGTATTATATGGAAACAGTAATACATGTGTGAATACATAGACCACAATGTGTCCCTAGTAAGCCTCTAGTTACTAGCTCGTTGATCAACAGATGGTCACGATTTCCTGGCCATGGACATTGGATGTCATTGATAACGGGATCACATCATTAGGAGAATGATGTGATGGACAAGACCCAATCCTAAGCCTAGCACAAGATCGTGTAGTTTGTAATGCTAAAGCTTTTCCAATGTCAAGTATATGTTCCTTAGACCATGAGGTTGTGCAACTCCCGGATACCGTAGGAATACTTTGGGTGTGCCAAACGTCACAACGTAACTGGGTGGCTATAAAGATAAGCAACGGGTATCTCCGAAAGTGTCTGTTGGGTTGGCACGAACCGAGACTGGGATTTGTCACTCCGTATGACGGAGAGGTATCTCTGGGCCCACTCGGTAAGACATCATCATAATGAGCTCAATGTGACTAAGGAGTTAGTCACGGGATGATGTATTACGAAACGAGTAAAGAGACTTGCCATGACGAGATTGAACAAGGTATCGGTATACCAACGATCAAATCTCGGGCAAGTACCGTACCGATAGACAAAGGGAATTGCATACGGGATTGAGTGAATCCTTGACATCGTGGTTCATCCGATGAGATCATCGAGGAACACGTGGGAACCAACATGGGTATCCAGATCCCGCTGTTGGTTATTGACCGGAGAGTCGTCTCGGTCATGTCTATGTGTCTCCCGAACCCGTAGGGTCTACACACTTAAGGTTCGGTGACGCTAGGGTTGTAGAGATATATGCACATGGTAACCCGAATGTTGTTCGGAGTCCCGGATGAGATCCCGGACGTCACGAGGAGCTCCGGAATGGTCCGGAGGTAAAGAATCATATATAGGAAGTCCAGTTTCGGCCATCGGGAGAGTTCCGGGGGTCACCGGTAGTGTACCGGGACCACCGGAAGGGTCCCGGGGGTCCACCGGGTGGGGCCACCTATCCCGGAGGGCCCCATGGGCCGTAGGGGAAGGGGGACCAGCCCATAGTGGGTTGGCGCACCCCCCTGGGCCTCCCCCCTGCGCCTAGGTTTGGGAACCCTAGGGGTGGGGGGCTCCCCCTTGGCTTGGGGGGCAAGCCACTCCCTTGGCCGCCGCCCCCCTAGGTGATCCCATCTCCTAGGGCCGGCGCCCCCCTGGCCCCTATATATAGTGGGGGAGAGAGGGCAGCCACACCTCAGCCCCTGGCGCCTCTCCCCCCCGTTACACCTCTCCCTCCTCCCGCAGGATCTTGGCGAAGCCATGCAACTTTTCCCGTTGCATCCACCACCACGCCGTCATGCTGCTGGATCTCCATCAACCTCTCCTCCCCCCTTGCTGGATCAAGAAGGAGGAGATGTCGCTGCACGGTACGTGTGTTGAACGCGGAGGTGCCGTCCGTTCGGCGCTGGGATCATCGGTGATAGCGATCACGACGAGTACGACTCCATCATCCACGTTCTCTCGAACGCTTCCGCTCGCGATCTACAAAGGGTATGTAGATACACTCCTTTATGCTTGTTGCTAGATGACTCCTTAGATTGATCTTGGTGAAGCGTAGGAAATTTTTTGAATTCTGCTACGTTCCCCAATAGTGGCATCTGAGCTAGGTCTTTGCGTAGCATCGTGCATGAGTAGAACACAAACAAGTTGTGGGCGTTGATTATGTTCAATTCTCTTGCCGCTACTAGTCCAATCTTGATTCGGCGGCATCATGGGATGAAGAGGCCCGGACCGACCTTACACGTACGCTTACGTGAGACTGGTTCCACCGACTGACATGCACTAGTTGCATAAGGTGGCTGGCGGGTGTCTGTCTCTCCCACTGTACTCGGATCGGATTCGATAAAAAGGGTCCTTATGAAGGGTAAATAGAAATTGACATATCACATTGTGGTTTTGGCGTAGGTAAGAAACGTTCTTGCTAGAAACCTATAGCAGCCACGTAAAACTTGCAACAACAATTAGAGGATGTCTAACTTGTTCTTGTAGCATGTGCTATGTGATGTGATATGGCCAAGAAGATGTGATGAATGATATATGTGATGTATGAGATTGATCATGTTCTTGTAATAGGAATCACAACTTGCATGTCGATGAGTATGACAACCGACATGAGCCATAGGAGTTGTCTTATTTTATTGTATGACATGCGTGTCACTGAATAACGCCATGTAATTACTTTACTTTATTGCTAAACATTAGCCGTAGTAGTAGAAGTAATGTTTGGCGAGACGACTTCATGAAGACACGATGATGGAGATCATGATAATGGAGATCATGGTGTCATGCCGGTGACAAGGATGATCATGGTGCCCCGGAGATGAAGATCAAAGGAGAAAAATGATATTGGCCATATCATGTCAATTTATTTGATTGCATGTGATGTTTATCATGTTTATGCATCTTATTTGCTTAGAACGACGGTAGTAAATAAGATGATCTCTCACTAAAAATTTCAAGAATTGTGTTCCCCCTAACTGTGCACCGTTGCTAAGGATCGTTGTTCTGAAGCACCACGTGATGATCGGGTGTGATAGGCTCTAACGTTCGCATACAACGGGTGTAAGCCAGATTTTCACACGCAAAACACTTAGGGTTCACTTGACGAGCCTAGCATGTACAGACATGGCATCGGAACACGGAAGACCAGAAGGTCGAACATGAGTCATATAGAAGATACGATCAACATGAAGATGTTCACCGTTGATGACTAGTCCGTCTCACGTGATGATCGGACACGGGCTAGTCGATTCGGATCATGTATCACTTAGATGACTAGAGAGATGTCAATCTGAGTGGGAGTTCATTAAATTTGATTAGATGAACTTAACTGTCATGAACTTAGTCTAAATTCTTTACAATATGTCTTGTAGATCAAATGGCCCACGCTCATGTCACCCTCAACTTCAACGCGTTCCTAGAGAAATCCAAGCTGAAAGACGATGGTAGCAACTATACAGATTGGGTCCGTAACCTGAGGATCATCCTCATAGCTGCCAAGAATACTTATGTCCTAGAAGCACCGCTAGGTGACGCTCCCGCCCCGGCAAACCAAGATGTTATGAACTCTTGGCAGTCGCGTTGAGATGATTACTCCCTGGTTCAGTGCGGCATGCTCTACAGCTTAGAATCGGGGCTCCAAAAGCGTTTTGAGCACCACGGAGCATATGAGATGTTCCAAGAGCTGAAAATAGTTTTCCAAGCTCATGCCCGAGTTGAGAGATATGACGTCTCCAACGTATTCTACAGTTGTAAGATGGAGGAAAATTGTTCTGTCAGCGAGCACATACTCTAGTTGTCTGGGTTGCACAACCTCTTGTCTCAGTTGAGAATGAATCTCCCAGACGAAGCGGTCATTGACAGAATCCTTCAGTCGCTCCCACCTAGCTACAAGAGCTTCGTGTTGAACTTCAATATGCAAGGGATGGAGAAGTCCATTCCCGAAGTGTATTCAATGCTGAAATCAACGGAGGTGGAGATCAAGAAAGAGCATCAAGTGTTCATGGTGAATAAAACCACTAAGTTCAAGATGGGCAAGGGTAAGAAGAACTTCAAGAAGGACGGCAAAGGAGTTGCCGCGCCCGGTAAGCCAGTTGCCGGGAAGAAGCCAAAGAATGGACCCAAGCCTGAGACAGAGTGCTCTTATTGCAAGGGAACGGGTCACTGGAAGCGGAACTACCCCAAATACTTAGTAGATAAGAAGGCCGGCAATGTCAAAGGTATATATGATATACATGTTATTGATGTGTACCTTACTAGCGCTCGTAGTAGCTCTTGGGTATTTGATACAGGTGCAGTTGCTCACATTTGTAACTCAAAGCAGGAGCTGCGGAATAAGCGGAGACTGGCGAAGGACGAGGTGATGATGCGCGTCGGGAATGGTACCAAGGTCGATGTGATTGCCGTCGGCACACTACCTCTACATCTACCCTCGGGATTAGTTTTAAACCTCAATAATTGTTATTCAGTACCAGCTTTGAGCGTGAACATTGTATCTGGATCTCGTTTGATGCAAGATGGCTACTCATTTAAATCCGAGAATAATGGTTGTTCTATTTATATGAGAGATATGTTTTATGGTCATGCCCCGCTGGTCAATGGTTTATTTTTGATGAATCTCGAACGTGATGTTACACATATTCATAGTGTGAATGCCAAAAGATGTTAAGTTGATAATGATAGTCCCACATACTTGTGGCATTGCCGCCTTGGTCAGATTGGTGTCAAATGTATGAAGAAGCTCCATGCAGATGGACTTCTAGAGTCTCTTGATTATGAATCATTTGACACGTGCGAACCATGCCTCTTAGGCAAGATGACCAAGACTCCGTTCTCCGGAACAATGGAGCGAGCGACCAACTTATTGGAAATCATACATACCGATGTGTGCGGTCCAATGAGTGTTGAAGCTCGCGGAGGCTATCGTTATGTTCTCACCCTCACAGATGACTTGAGTAGATATGAGTATGTCTACTTAATGAAACACAAGTCTGAAACCTTAGAAAAGTTCAAGGAATTTCAGAATGAGGTTGAGAATCAACGTGACAGAAAAATAAAGTTCTTGCGATCGGATCGTGGGGGTGAATATTGAAGTCATGAATTTGGCACGCACCTGAGGAACTGTGGACTTGTTTCACAATTGACACCGCTCGGAACACCTCAGCGTAATGGTGTGTCCAAACGTCGAAATCATACTCTGTTGGACATGGTATGATCTATGATGTCTCTCAACGACTTACCGCTATCTTTTTGGGGTTATGCTTTAGAGACTGCCGCATTCACTTTAAATAGGGCTCCATCAAAATCCGTTGAGATGACACTGTATGAACTTTGGTTTGGCAAGAAACCTAAGCTGTCGTTTCTGAAAGTTTGGGGTTGCGATGCTTATGGCAAGAAACTTCAACCTGAAAAGCTCGAACCCAAATTGGAAAAATGCGTCTTCATAGGATACCCAAAGGAAACGATTGGGTACACCTTCTACCTCAGATCCGAAGGCAAGGTCTTCGTTGCCAAGAATGGATCCTTTCTGGAGAAAGAGTTTCTCTCGAAAGAAGTGAGTGGGAGGAAAGTAGAACTTGATGAGGTGACAGTCACCCCTCCCGAACCGGAAAGTAGCGCAGCGCAGGAAATTGTTCCTGAGGTGCCTGAACCGACAGGGGAGGTAGTTAATGATGATGATCATGAAGATTCAGATCAAGTTACTACTAAACTTCGAAGGTCCACAAGGACACGTTCCGCACCAGAGTGGTACGGCAACCCTGTCATGGAAATCATGTTGTTAGACAACGGTGAACCTTCGAAGTATGAAGAAGCGATGGCGGGCCCGGATTCCAACAAATGGCTTGAAGCCATGAAATCCGAGATAGGATCCATGTATGAAAACAAAGTGTGGACTTTGGTGGACTTGCCTGATGATCGGCACGCCATAGAAAATAAATGGATATTTAAGAAGAAGACTGACGCGGATGGTAATGTGACCATCTATAAGGCTCGGCATGTCGCTAAAGGTTAACGACAAGTTCAAGGGATTGACTACGACGAGACTTTCTCACTCGTAGCGATGCTAAAGTCCGTCCGAATCATGTTAGCAATTGCCGCATTCTATGATTATGAGATATGACAAATGGACGTCAAAACAACATTCCTTAATGGCTTCCTCAAGGAAGAGTTGTATATGATGCAGCCGGAAGGTTTTGTCGATCCTGAAAATGCTAACAAGGTATGCAAGCTCCAGCGCTCGATCTACGGGCTGGTGCAAGCATCTCGGAGTTGGAATATTCGCTTTAATGATGAGATCAAAGCGTTTGGGTTTATACAGACTTGGGGAGAAGCCTGTATTTACAAGAAAGTGAGTGGGAGCTCTGTAGCATTTCTCATATTATATGTGGATGACATACTGCTGATGGGAAATGATATAGAATTCTTGGAGAGCATAAAGGCCTACTTGAATAAGAGTTTTTCAATGAAGGACCTTGGAGAAGCTGCTTACATTTTAGGCATCAAGATCTATAGAGATAGATTGAGACGCCTCATTGGTCTTTCACAAAGAACATACCTAGATAAGATATTGAAGAATTTCAATATGGATCAGTCCAAGAAAGGGTTCTTGCCTGTATTGCAAGGTATGAGATTGAGCACGGCTCAATCCCCGACCACGGCAAAAGATAGAGAAAAGATGAGTGTCATCCCCTATGCCTCGGCCATAGGTTCTATTATGTATGCCGTGCTGTGTACCAGACCTGATGTGAACCTTGCCATAAGTTTGGTAGGGAGGTACCAAAGTGATCCCGGTATGGAACACTGGACAGCAGTCAAGAACATCCTGAAGTACCGGAAAAGGACTAAGGATATGTTTCTCGTTTATGGAGGTGACGAAGAGCTCGTTGTAAAGGGTTACGTCGATGCTAGCTTCGACACAGATCTGGATGACTCCAAGTCACAAACCGGATACGTGTATATTTTGAATGGTGGAGCAGTCAGCTGGTGCAGTTGCAAGCAGAGCGTCGTGGCACATTCTACATGTGAAGCGGAGTATATAGCTGCTTGCGAAGCAGCACAGGAAGGAGTCTGGATGAAGGAGTTCATCACCGACCTAGGAGTCATTCCAAGCGCGTCGAGCCCGATGACTCTCTTCTGGGACAACACTGGAGCTGTTGCCATTGCCAAGGAGCCCAGGTTTCACAAGAAGACCAAGCACATCAAGCGCCGTTTCAACTCCATCCGGAATTATGTTCAAGATGGAGACATAGATATTTGTAAAGTGCATACGGATCTGAATGTCGCATATCCGTTGACTAAACCTCTTCCACGGGCAAAACATGATCAACACCAGAACTCTATGGGTGTTCGATTCATCACAATGTAACTAGATTATTGACTCTAGTGCAAGTGGGAGACTGTTGGAAATATGCCCTAGAGGCAAAAATAAAATGGTTATTATTATATTTCCTTGTTCATGATAATTGTCTGTTATTCATGCTTGAATTGTATTATACGGAGACAGTAATACATGTGTGAATACATAGACCACAACGTGTCCCTGGTAAGCCTCTAGTTACTGATGTCTACACACGCTTCTACTCTTGTAGACTATGTTGGGCCTCCAAGCGCAGAGGTTTGTAGGACAACAACAATTTCCCTCAAGTGGATGACCTAAGGTTTATCGAACTCAGGGAAGTAGGGGTTGAAGATGGTCTCTCTCAAGCAACCCTGCAACTAAGATACAAGAAGTCTCTTGTGTCCCCAACACACCTAATACACTTGTTAGATGTATAGGTGCACTAGTTCGGCGAAGAGAGGTTAAATGGCAAGTGATATGGATGGCAAAACAAGGTAATATAAATATATAATAAAAAGTGCAGCAAGCAAACAAGTAGTAAACGTGAGCACAAACGGTATTGCAATGGTGGAAACGAGGCCTAGGGTTCATACTTTCACTAGTGGCAACTCCCAACAACATTAACATAATCGAATCACATGATATTTCCCATAAAACATGCAAAGGGGACGCACTCGGAGGTCATTCCTTCGTGGTCAAGAGAGGACGAGAATTATGTAGGGCTACAAAAGCACACCTCAAAGTTCGTAGTTCTCAATCTAAGGATTTCCCAATGTCACCGCGGCCATCCAAAGAGAGTCCCACAATCACCACAACATATCTAAAGGATAGTCAAAGACAAGGACCAAGAGACTCTCAATCTTCAATCAACACACAAGAGAGGAAATCACTCATGAAAATATTGTTCTAATCCATGTCCAATAGACCGCTGTCACCTTGGTCTCGGGGATTATACTAGATAAAGACAAGTGAGTACATCAATCCAATACATAGAGGAAGGGGAAATATCATGGGATCACCCTAGATTAACATAGCCTATGATCACAATGAAGATCACATCATGGGAGAGAGAATTGACCACATAGCTACTGGTAAGAACCTCAGCCCCGAGGAGGAACTACTCCCTCACCATGGAGGGAGGAAGCAACGTCGATGGAGATGAATCCGGGGGCACTTCCCCGTCCCGGTAGGGTGCCGGCGCAGGAATTCTGGTCCCACGAAGCTTGATGGAGATGGCGGCGGAGATCGGAATCGCGTCTGGAGAAAAGGGGTCCGGAATCAAGGTTTCCTCGACACGCTTTAAATATATGCCAAAGGGGGCCACCAGAGGGGGTCAGGGGTGCCCAGGCGCCCCCCCGGCGCGGCCCAGGGGGGGCCGTGCCCACAGGCCGCCTGGCGCCCCTGTGGGTCCCCCCCGGCTATACTTCGGCCGCACGGTAGCTCCTGGAACGCTGATTTTTTATATATTTTTTCTGGATTGTTCCTGGCAGTTCTCGTAATGTGAAAACCTGAAATACAAAAATAGCCGAAAACAGAAACTGGCACTGGGGTGCACTGGATTAGTAAGTTAGTCCAAATATGATCAAAAGTGTATGGAAGTGTATGAATATCATAGCAATATCACCCAAAAGTGGCATGGAGCAAGCAGAAATTATAGATACGTTTTGGACGTATCAACATCCCCAAGCTTAATTCCTGCTCGTCCTCGAGTAGGTAAATGATAACAAGAATAATTTCTGTGGTGACATGCTATTAACCATATAGGACTTCTCATAGTCATATGACAAAAGCTTACTGAGACAATGATTCTATAGTAATTAAGTTGCCTCATGAGAAAATCACAAATGACTGAAAGTTTTACAATATGAAACTGAAACATCAAAAAGATTTGCAATGAACATGATGTGCAAATATGATAAAGTGATATTTAGCTTGCCCCCTTTAGTGAAGCAAAACATAAATGCAGGGGCACCTTCAAGGTTTAAGTGATGACTAGATACAATGATTTCAAAATAAACGATATCACAATCATGCAAAACACAATGCTACTTTGGGACAATGCACATTACACTCAGAATGACAATCATGCTCTTAGTAGTTGGTGCTTCAACATAAAGGTAAAAGAAAGGTTAAGTGCTAAAGCTTTTTTTTATTATTTTGAAAACATGGAAGCAATTGTGTCAACGGTAGTAGTACTTCATATGTGTCATGCATAAAACATCTTATAAGTTGCAAGCCTCATGCATCGAATACTAATAGTGCTCGCTCCTTGTCCTAATTAGCTCGGATCCCCATGGGTTATCATTGCATTGCATATGTTTTAACCAAGTGTCACAAAGGGGTACCTCTATGCCACCTGTACAAAGGTCCAAGGAGATAGATCGCATTTGATTTCTCGTTTTTGATAAATCTCAACTTGAGGACATCCATTCCGGGACAACATAGAAAATAGATGATGGACTCCTCTTTAATGCATAAGCATATTCTCATAAGAGATTGAGGATTAAGGTCCAAGCTAAAACTTCCACCATGACGCATGGCTTTGGTTGGCGGCCCAATGTTCTTCTCTAACAATATGCATATTAATTCAACCCACGGTAAATCACCCTTACTTCAGACAAGACGAACATGCATAGCAACTCACATGATATTCAACAGAAGTGTGACAGTTGATGGCGTCCCCAGAAACATGGTTACCGCTCAGCAAGCAACTTATAAGAAATAAGATACATAGGCAACATATTCTTTACCACAATAGTTTTTAGGCTACTTTCCCATGAGCTATGTATTGCATGGTTAGTTTGCTTAGTGCAGGTGGAGGTTAACAAAAGACTGGGAGCGACCAACTAAGAGAGCAATGACGGTCATAATCATGCAGAGCGACAAAGCAATATTGAATCAGGCATGGTAGTTATATCGCTACTTAGAAACAAAAGATCATCAAGGCTTGACAGACTTTCTTTACAGTCTTGAATATGCGTGAGCATACGCCAAGTCAATCAAAATAAATTCTCGAAGGAAGATATTACTAAACCATACCATATCATAGGCAAACAAACCAAGTTGGTACTCCAATAACACATTGGGAACCCCCCCAGCTATTTGAGATTAACCATAAGAAAACCTGAACTACTAAGCACCATCATGAAAGTAGCATCTTTATCATAGACAGATTAACCCATGCAACGGAAGCAAACTCTCTTAATAAGGTGAGCATGGTAATTAAAAAGAGTTCAAGCAACCAACTAAATAAAATCTCTTTGAAAAGATAAGCATGAATACTAAGAGCAGAACATGATAGTAGCTATTTAAAAGACAAAGAACACACACAGCAAAGATAGACATGAAAATTCTATGTTATGTTCTAGGTAGAAGTGGAGCATGTTTCTCTCCCACATAAAGGAATGCTGAGTTCCGACTCGTTATGAAAAACTAAAAAGAAAACTAAAAGCAAGACGCTCCAAGCATAGCACATAACACATGAAGTGATAAAAATATAGCGAAACGAAAGACGAACTGATAATGTTGATGGAGAAGGGGATGCACGAGGGCATCCCCAAGCTTAGACGCTTGAGTCTCCTTGAATATTTCTTGGGGGTGCATGGGAGCATCCCCAAGCTTGAGCGCTTGACACTCCTGAATCTTTTTATCATCTTCCCTCACACACTTGAAAACTCCCTTCATACATAACTCATCATAATCTGATTAGCGAGGTTAGTACCCTTAATAAAATAATTGTACCTTGCTGGAAATAAGGATATTCTTGAAGTTCTACTGTTTCTCAAGATCACCAAAAGGTTTTTGCAAAGAAAAAGCAAGCTCTTGATTTGCAAAATGAAGGAAAGGCAAAACAGGACAGAATCTGTGAAAAACAGAACAACAGGTAGTAATTGATCTGTTCGGGATACTTCTGCAACTCAAATCAAAAAACTCAGAACAGATGCACGAAATACAATTATATAGAGAATGATTTCGAAAAAATTCAGACCAAAAAGATGATCTTGTGATTTTATACTAATTTTTCTATCCAAGGACAGAATCTGTTTCCTGGACAGCACCTCACAACTTTTGAACTTTCTTGCAATCAGAGGCTACACTTGGCACAAATATGAAAATAAAAGATACAATGATGATGCTACAGTAGTAAACAACATCAAGACACAACAAAATCAAAATATAAAAATTTATTCATGTGGGCTGCCTCCCAAAAGCGCTTTCTTTTATGCCTTTAAGCTAGGCATAGTACTTTAATGATGCTCTCGTACGAATAAGAGCTGAAGAACAAAAGAGGGCATCAAGAAGCAAATGCCAAATACATTTAAGCCTAACATGCTTCCTATGCATAGGAATATTGCAATAGAATAATTCATTGAAGCACGAAGCAACTAGCATAGGAAGGCAAAACAAGCATAACTTCAAAATATTCACCATAAAGAGAGGAAGCTTCTTATTATTAAGATATTCAGAACCAAGCCTCCCTCTCTCATTATAAATTTCAGTGGCATCATGGATGAACTCAACAATATAAGCATTACATAAAGCATTGTTACCATGATCCACATGCAAAAAGGTACTCTCACTCCCCACATAAGCATAATTTTTCTCATTGGTAATAGTGGGAGTAGGACTATCATAAACAACTTGAACACTATAGATTGGAGTTATAACATCATCATGGTAGAGAAGAGCATTATCATTGCTAGCAACTATATTTGTAAACATGTTGTCTTTATTCTTACTAGCAAGAGAATTATCAATTATCACATCACTAGTGGGTAAAGGATTTGCAATCCTATCATCCCCAAGCTTAGAGCTTCCCATATCATCACTTTCAGAGTTGGTAACAAAAAGATTTTCAAGATCATAAGTAGCATTATCATCATTTTCCCAATCACAATAAGTAACATGCATATCATAATCAAAATCATCTTCAATAGTACCTACGGACATATCATCAAGATGATAATTAAGGCAATAAACTTCACCTTCTTCTTTAAACTTACAACCGTTAGGATAAAAGTTGATGGGATGAATATGCGCAGGCCAGGTTGATACCCATCCTTCTTCCTTCTTGCTCCTCTTCCTCCTCCTCTTCTTTTTCTTCTTCTTCACCTTAGGAGGGAGTGGTTGGAGACGAAGCTTCTCCACATATCCTGGTTTATCATTAGAAACAATAGGGGAAACTTGGGAGAAACTCTCCTTTTTATTAGCAGAAATATAAGAGACATTTTTATACTTTGGTAAAGTTCCCTCCTTTCTAATCTTACTTATGTAATCATTTTCATGGCAATTAACAACACAATAGAGATGGCAATTTTGAATAGTGTTTTTTATTCCTATGGCATTATCATCCAGCCAAGAAGTCTTTTCTGATAACTCTTCACACATCAAAAATAACATAAGCTCATCATAAAGATCAGAGGTGATCATGTCATCACACAACCGGTTAACAGTTATGTTTTGAAAGTTCATGCATTGAAAATTAAAGTGACCCTCTGTACGGCAAAGTTCACAAGTAAAAGGATAAAGGTCACACAATTCTCTAGCAATTTCATTTAAATCTCTGACCCAAGTGATTGTTCTTTCATGCTTATGTTGCTTACAATACTTCTCTTCTTCAATCATAGGCCTTTCACAAGGTCTCTCCACTCCACAAAAATTAACATGCTTATATAAAACTTCATTTTTAGGAATTGGATCATGCATGTTGAAATCATCATGAACAATTTCATTTTCTTTGCAAGTCTCTTTAAAATGTTTATGATACTTGATCCAATCTTCCTTAGGCATATTAAGATGTGAAGCAAAAGATTTGAGGAAATCAACAAGGAGTTGAGAATCAAGCCCAAACTTAGCACTAAACTTATTAAAACTTATAGTTTCAACAAAGGACTTAATGCAATCATACTCATAAATTATACGTGACTCTTTACCTTTGTCGATCTCCCAATCTACAGTGTTGCGTTGAATTCTTTCAAGGAGTTCCCATTTAGCATCAATCTTTTTGTTTGTGAAAGAACCCATAGAGGAAGCATCGAGCAAATCTTTATCCTGTCGAGAGAGCCTCGCATAGAAGTTAGTAATAATAATATCTTTGGGGAGCCCATGGTTAGGACATTTTAGCATTAATGTTTTCAGTCTCCCCCAAGCTTGAGCTATGCTCTCTCCGTCATGAGGATAAAAATTATAAACATAATTCCTATTCTTATGGACTTCATGAAGAGGATAAAACTTGGAGTAAAAGAGAGACTGGATCTCTTCCCACTCCAGCAGGTGAGAGTCATTTAGTAGCCTATACCATTCCAATGCTTTTCCTTTCAGTGACAAGGCAAATAATTTCCTCATGACAAACTCCCTCGATACACCTGCAAGCTTAAATAATGAACATAGTTGTGACAGATATAGCAAGTGTTCATCGGGATGTATGTCTCCTGCATAACGATTAGCCAAAACATAATTGATAATACCAGCTGGTATTTCATAGGGCACAATTTCAGTAGGGGGAGGAGCAACCACCACCGGTGTGGGGCGTCTTCCCGCAAGCAACGACCCAATAACAGGGTTGTCCATAAGCATAACTAGTGAAATAAAAACAAGAAACAAAAAGATTTAATTGCAAGATCTAAAGATATACCTTCAAGCGCTCACCTCCCCGGCAACGGTGCCATAAATAGCTTGATGTCTACACACGCTTCTACTCTTGTAGACTATGTTGGGCCTCCAAGCGCAGAGGTTTGTAGGACAGCAGCAATTTCCCTCAAGTGGATGACCTAAGGTTT
Source organism: Secale cereale (assembly GCA_902687465.1). Lineage (NCBI taxonomy): Eukaryota > Viridiplantae > Streptophyta > Magnoliopsida > Poales > Poaceae > Secale > Secale cereale. The sequence goes on along the minus strand of LR738711.1, from coordinate 930,869,041 downwards.
ATCGAACTCAGGGAAGTAGAGGTTGAAGATGGTCTCTCTCAAGCAACCCTGCAACTAAGATACAAGAAGTCTCTTGTGTCCCCAACACACCTAATACACTTGTTAGATGTATAGGTGCACTAGTTCGGCGAAGAGAGGTTAAATGGCAAGTGATATGGATGGCAAAACAAGGTAATATAAATATATAATAAAAAGTGAAGCAAGCAAACAAGTAGTAAACGTGAGCACAAACGGTATTGCAATGGTGGAAACGAGGCCTAGGGTTCATACTTTCACTAGTGGCAACTCCCAACAACATTAACATAATCGAATCACATGATATTTCCCATAAAACATGCAAAGGGGACGCACTCGGAGGTCATTCCTTCGTGGTCAAGAGAGGACGAGAATTATGTAGGGCTACAAAAGCACACCTCAAATTTCGTAGTTCTCGATCTAAGGATTTCCCAATGTCACCGCGGCCATCCAAAGAGAGTCCCACAATCACCACAACATATCTAAAGGATAGTCAAAGAAAAGCACCAAGAGACTCTCAATCTTCAATCAACACACAAGAGAGGAAATCACTCATGAAAATATTGTTCTAATCCATGTCCAATAGACCGCTGTCACCTTGGTCTCGGGGATTATACTAGATAAAGACAAGTGAGTACATCAATCCAATACATAGAGGAAGGGGAAATATCATGGGATCACCCTAGATTAACATAGCCTATGATCACAACGAAGATCACATCATGGGAGAGAGAATTGACCACATAGCTACTGGTAAGAACCTCAGCCCCGAGGAGGAACTACTCCCGCACCATGGAGGGAGGAAGCAACGTCGATGGAGATGAATCCGGGGGCACTTCCCCGTCCTGGCAGGGTGCCGGCGCAGGAATTCTGGTCCCCCGAAGCTTGATGGAGATGGCGGCGGAGATCGGAATCGCGTCTGGAGAAAAGGGGTCCGGAATCAGGGTTTCCTCGACACGCTTTAAATATATGCCAAAGGGGGCCACCAGAGGGGGTCAGGGGTGCCCAGGCGCCCCCCCGGCGCGGCCCAGGGGGGCCGCGCCCACAGGCCGCCTGGAGCCCCTGTGGGTCCCCCCCGGCTGTACTTCGGCCGCACGGTAGCTCCTGGAACGCTGATTTTTTATATATTTTTTCTGGATTTTTCCTGGCAGTTCTCGTAATGTGAAAACCTGAAATACAAAAACAGCCGAAAACAGAAACTGGCACTGGGGTGCACTGGATTAGTAAGTTAGTCCAAATATGTTCAAAAGTGTATGGAAGTGTATGAATATCATAGCAATATCACCCAAAAGTGGCATGGAGCAAGCAGAAATTATAGATACATTTTGGACGTATCAGTTACTAGCTCGTTGATCAACAGATGGTCACGGTTTCCTGGCCATGGACATTGGATGTCATTGATAACGGGATCACATCATTAGGAGAATGATGTGATGGACAAGACCCAATCCTAAGCCTAGCACAAGATTGTGTAGTTCGTAATGCTAAAGCTTTTCCAATGTCAAGTATATGTTCCTTAGACCATGAGGTTGTGCAACTCCCGGATACCGTAGGAATACTTTGGGTGTGCCAAACGTCACAACATAACTGGGTGGCTATAAAGGTACGCAATGGGTATCTCCGAAAGTGTCTGTTGGGTTGGCACGAACCGAGACTGGGATTTGTCACTCCGTATGACGGAGAGGTATCTCTGGGCCCACTCGGTAAGACATCATTATAATGAGCTCAATGTGACTAAGGAGTTAGTCACAGGATGATGTATTACGGAATGAGTAAAGAGACTTGCCATGACGAGATTGAACAAGGTATCGGTATACCGACGATCGAATCTCGGGCAAGTACCATACCGATAGACAAAGGGAATTGCATACGGGATTGAGTGAATCCTTGACATCGTGGTTCATCCGATGAGATCATCGAGGAACACATGGGAACCAACATGTGCATCCAGATCCCGCTGTTGGTTATTGACCGGAGAGTCGTCTCGGTCATGTCTACGTGTCTCCCGAACCCGTAGGGTCTACACACTTAAGGTTCGGTGACGCTAGGGTTGTAGAGATATATGCACATGGTAATCCGAATGTTGTTCGGAGTCCCGGATGAGATCCCAGACGTCACGAGAAGCTCTGGAATGGTACGGAGGTAAAGAATCATATATAGGAAGTCCAGTTTCGGGGGTCACCGGTAGTGTACCGGGACCACCGGAAGGGTCCCGGGGTTCCACCGGGTGGGGCCACCCATCCCGGAGGGCCCCATGGGCCGTAGGGGAAGGGGGCCACCCATCCCGGAGGGCCCCATGGGCCGTAGCATCAAATTCATTGGAAAAATACTCTCCATCACGGTCGGACCTAAGCCTCTTGATCTTACGATCAAATTGGTTTTCCACTTCAGCTTTATAGATCTTGAAAAAGTTCAAAGCCTCATCCTTAGATTTCAAAAGATACACATGACAGTATCTAGTGGAGCCATCAATTAACGTCATGAAATATTTCTTTCCACCTTTTGTCAAAACATCATTCATTTCACATAGATCTGAATGTATGAGCTCTAGTGGTGCAAGATTTCTCGTTTCCGCAGTCGTGGGAGACTTAAGAGGTTGCTTAGCTTGCACACAAACTTGACACTTAGATCCCTTGATGGTGGTGAAACTAGGGATTAAGTTTAATTTGGCTGGTCGCGACATGCAACCAAAGTTAACATGACATAGACGTGAATGCCACACATTTGATTCACTATTGTTGCAAACATGATTAACAACTTTATTGCAAACATCTGACAAGGATAAATGAAACAGGCCTCCTAATTCATAGCCTTTGCCAACAAACGTTCCATACTTGGATATTACAAATTTATTCGACTCAAAGACAAGCTTGTAGCCATCTCTGCATAACAGAGATCCTCTAACAAGATTCTTATTGACGGAGGGGACATAATGCACGTTCTTCAGCCGCACAATCTTCCCCGAAGTAAACTTCAGATCGACCGTGCCAACACCACGAACAGAAGCACTTGAACCGTTTCCCATCAGCACGGTTGAAGTTCCTGCGGTCTGATAAGACGAAAACATGGAAATATCACTGCATACATGCACATTAGCACCCATGTCAATCAACCAATCAGGAGAATGACATACTCAAAGAATAGTGGGAAATATACCATACCCATCATCCTTCATGTCAGTGTCTCCAATGACAACATTGACGGTCTTGCCACCTTTCCCACGATGACGCTTGTCATAGCGATTAGGGCAACTAGAAGCCCAATGATCAGGATCTCCACACACACGACAGACACCTTTCTTCTTGTCATTCTTCTTCTTTAAGTTGGTGTGTTGCACAGCCTTGTTCTTCCCATCAAACTTTGCTTTACCATCAAACTTGCCCTTGTTCTTGAACTTGTGGGACTGGAAGTTTTTCTTCTGTACCAAATTGGCACTAGATCCTCCCTCAATAGCTCGAGCACGTGTGTCCTTTGCTCTCGCCTTTTCTTCCACATCAAGAGTACCAATGAGATCCGGAACGGAAAACTCCTGTCTCTTATGCTTCAGTAAGGTAGCAAAGTTCCTCCACGAAGGAGGAAGTTTAGTGATGATACCCCCGGCAACGAACTTGTCCGGCAACATGCAATTGAAGTGCTCAAGTTCTCTAGCAAATGACTGTATCTCATGAGCTTGCTCAACGACGGAGCGCTCTTCAGTCATCCTGTAATCATAGAATTGCTCCATGATATACAGCTCAGTGTCGGTATCTGAGACCCCAAACTTGGCCTCGAGTGCGTCCCACATATCTTTTCCATTATCAATTGACGCATACGCATCAACTATGTTCTCACCAAGAACACTCAAGAGAGCAGCCCTAAACAGGGCATCCATTTTCAGAAAAGTTTGTTCCTGTTGAGCATCATAATCTCCTTCAGGTTTGCTAAGAGTGGCATCATAGTAGCTCATGGTTTGAAACCACAGAACAGCTCTCACGCGCCACCTCTTATAGTGGATACCCTCAAACCCAGGAGGTCTCATGGAAGCAGCAAAACCACTTGGGGTAAATTGCCTATAATAAGGATTTTGAATTGTTGAAAATATGAGCAATTTACCATATGATTTTATGAACAGAAATATTAGATAAACCATGAGTATTAAGGCAGTGATAAAACAAGTCATGCGATTTAACAAGGAGAAGGTAAACAACATCTTCATATATAGACCTAGTTGCATATATGAAGTAGGACCTAACAAATTTAGAGCAAACACTAGAACAAAGAATAATGCCAGTGTTTCTAACAGAAAGAGCATGAACACATACGGGCCAGAGAATGGAACAAGATAAACTGGAGAGATCATGGAGACATACGTAGCAGCAGCCGAAGCCCCGGTCTTGGGTGCGTTGTCCTCGCCGGCCATGTCGTCGAAGAGGTTGTCAACGTCGGGGAAGAAGTCTTCATTGGGGAAGTAGTCGTCGGCGACCGGATCATCCGTGATGAAAACAGCCAGTAGTCGCCCCGAGCGCTCCCCAAAAACCTTATCACCCTTCTCCCATACAGGACTCAAAAGGTATGGTTTCGGAGGCCTACTGTCCCGACCTGCGGTGCACGCCGCAAGCCGGGATGGGGAAGATTGTAGCAGCAGCTCAGAGATTGGAACTTGGGGGCGAGAGGAGGACGAAATGAACAGGCAGCAGCCGGAGAGGCGCGCCATTCATTCAGTATCCACTACAGAAAACGTTCAGCTTCCGACTGACCTTTCGTATACCCGTCGTGCGTGGCAAAAATTAGACATCAGCTCGGCTTATTCCCGCGGCGCGGCGCGCCGTGACGAGGCGGGCGGCGGAGGAGCGCGCGTGGATGTTCCTCTTGTTCTCATGCTCGTACAAGTGGAGAAAGAGCCTCCCTTTTAAAGAGGTCCAACTTCCTGTAAACTAGCAATGTGGGATTAAACTTTAGTAGTGCCCCTTGCCTTGCACGAATGGGCTAAGTGGGCCTCTAGGATTTATTAGGAATTTCTGAAATTAATATTGGACTAGCCATATAATAGACTAAGATTCCAGCAACATACTCCTTCCGTTCCTAAATATTTGGCTTTCTAGATACACCAAACCACCCATCTAGAGAGTAAGCTATTGTTTTTATAACATCAGCTAAATGGAAAACCCCAAACCTTGTAAAACATTAAAAGCAAAAAGGTTTTTCGACACAGCAAAACAAACACACCACTCTCGAGTGGAAAGAAGTCCATATAACCACCTGGGGTTTCGTAAACTGTCCAGTTTACCCCCCGACGTCCAAAACCGGGTATTTGCCCCCCTGAGCTTTCATAAACCAGGCAAATCACCCCCTAACCCTTCTTAGAGTGGTTTTTGAGGATGGTTTTGGTGACATGGCATGGTTGCAGGTACCACGTCTGCACGATACCTCCATCCCGGGAGGCAGGTCTCTTGCGAACAACAACGCGATGATGAGGTACTCAGAAGCAGAACCAGCTAGCCAGCAGCCGGCTGTGTTTTGGCTTGTATGCAATCTCTACTTTTCATCGTGCCCCCCGTGTGTCATAGTTACCCTGGCAACGCTCTCGCCAGCCACGTCCTCTTCTTCTTTCGTTGACAATAGCTCATCAAGCTCGTGCCGCCGCCGGTAGCTGGCAGCATCCACTATCAGAGCTAATCACGTTTAGGTTACTCCAATCCGGCTCGAACATGGTAGCTCGTACTTGCGTGTACGTGCATGCTTGTGCAAGACGGAATCGATCCAGCCGGTTTGTATGTGTGTATTGTATCCGGGGGAGCTTTGCGTTCTAGCCGGAGAGAAATTATGTGCGCCTCGCTAGCGACGCTGCAGCTTCTCGCCACGCCGGCGCCAATGTCATGCTCGTCACCGTCGACGACGACGACTGCACAACCACTGTTCGCCTCGGAGAGCTTGAGTACGAGACATTGCCGTACTGGTTGCGCACGGGCGAGGGGTCGCCTGAATGTGCATCGGGCGGCGGGTTGTGCATGCACCCCAGCGCGGCCGCGCAGCAGGAGCATGACATTGCATACGACCAGAAGGATCCCACGAACCCCGTGTGATGCGGTGGGCCGGAGAGGCCTGGTGTGCAAGAAATTGCTGGCCTCGTACAAGCTGCATGGTAAGGTGGAGGAAGGGAGGCTCACGGCTGAGAAGCTCACGGAGTGAGAAGAATGGGACTCAGTGAGCTACATGCGACACGAGACTTCCCGAGTGGCACAACGTTGACTTGTGCCCGAAGGAGAATGCATGAGGCCGGATGCATGTCAGGAACGAGGTGCACATTGCCACATCACCAAAACCACTTTAATAAGAATTAGGGGGCGTTTCAGATGGTTTAGAAAAGTCTAGGGGTTAGATATCCAGTTTTAATTGTGAGGGGGTAAAGTGGCCGGTTCGTGAAACCCCGGGGGTTATTTGGACATCTTTCCTCTGCGAACATAACTACAACTATCCGACTATCGCTGCTACCAAAAAATGTACTAAGGCAAATAAACTTTCCTCTGGCTCCTCTGAATCAGCCGTGAGACGGGAGGGTGCCAGCAGCCTGGTGAGCAGCGAGAAGTCGAGGAATGTACGGCGCCATACAGCCAGAAGACGCGGGGTCGACCGACGGAAGCCTCCGGTAGCGCGGGGCGGCACAGCTGCCATGACCTGGGCGGGCTTGACCTCCGGTGGATTGGCAGGCTCGAGGACACCGGCGCATGGTCCTATGTTGCCCCGCACCGCGCTCACGTCGGGGCCCACCCATGATGCTCCTCCTCGGCGAGCTCAACGCCGCAGGGGCCGTGCGCGCTGCCGTCATTGACCACCCGCACCACCTCGCCAGCTCCCTCCTGCACAGTGCTAGCGTCACGGCCCGCTCACGATGCTCTGCCTCGGGGAGCTCGATGCGGTCGCTCCCTGATGACGTGTGCGAGATCATGAAGACCCACTATGCGTCCTCAGTCCTCACACGTCCTTTGGCTCCAGGCCTCTGAGATTCATGTAGCAGATGGCGCACCGCGACGCCGATGGCTTCATTTTCTCATCCTACGGCAAGACATGACTGCTGCTTCGGAAGAGATGGCATGCAATGATGCCGGCCGAGGGCATCATCTTCGCATCTTACGGCAACGCATGGCGGCAGCTTCGGATGGTATGCACCGTCGAGATCATCATCCGCGCCCGACATGTTCAGTCCTTCCGCCCCGCCCGCTAGGAGGAGCTCGGCCGCCTCCTCCGCTCCGTCGCGGTGGCATCGGCCTCGTCTTAGCCGGAGAACCTGAATGAGCACACATTGGCATATGTCGCGGACTCGAGGCCATCAAGCGCGGAAGAACAACCAACAGTAGAGGTGGAACCTACACAAACAAAATAAGAAATTAGCCACAATATTCAAAGCAGAAGAAAGAAACATACGCAAGCAAACAGAAGCACTCGCATATCCAGCAGGAACCCAACGCACTTACCAAAAGTAGAATCAACGGATCGCTTCCCTAACGAAATCTCTCGACGGCGGCGATCATGACCTCCATTGGGAAACCCATCAGAGTTGGAACGCTGATCATCTACAAAAAGAAGCAATTAAATGAAATGACCGCACTATGAATAAACCAATACGGAAACAATCTGAATAAAATTGACTGCAAACACACGAACAGGCTGACTAAACCTACTAACCGCACGGCGAAAACGCCGCCCTAAATGAGCTGCAGGGGATTGATCACGGACAACGGCGTCTTCCATTACCGCCGAACAATCCGCAGGAGGTAAACGACTGCCGGCATGGCGCACACGGGCAATGACGGCCGCCCGGATCCCAGGAGGATGCCCCCGGCGACCCCGACCAAACCGGACAGCAGCAGGGGTAACTATTTGAGACCTTTTACGGTACATCAAAGTAATAACAGCCATCCATTTTATCCACTGAACGGACTAGATTAACCAATACTACAGCTCAGTTTGTGCAGTATTTTTGGCTAAAACAGTGTAGTATTTTTGTTGGAGGGTAAAATCGAAATAGCACCTTAATAACTCTGAAATTCATAGGGGCAAATCCATATCAGGCCTGAGTCGCCTGATGCATCCTTGGTAATCCCTCCATTCTCAAAATCGTTTGGTCTCTCGTCTGCTCGTTAAACACATCGTCATCACCACGTGTTCGCGCGATGCAGTAACTTGAGAGCTCACCGGCTGAGTGCCCCGCGCGCGCAGCGGCGATGGTGCTGGTGGCTGCACGGGAGCTGCTCCGCGAGGGCCACGCCATCACGATCTGCAGAGACAGGGCCGGTCCTGAGATTTCGGGGGCCCGGGGCGAAACTACAATTCGAGGCCCTTCAGAGTCCTCAATATAATTGTCTAATTGATAATCGTCATATGTAGATATAATTTGTATCAAAGAAAATAATTAAGTCAAACTAAAAAAAATTAAGTGCGTCCAAAAAAAAAAATTAAGTGCGTCCAAAATGATTGTACAAATCACATAATGTATTACATATTACCTTCAAAATTTTCTCCTAACATTATGAGATGCAAAATCGCTAATGGTAGTATCAATATAAATTTCATCAAGCATTTTTTTTCTAAATGCATAAAGTTGCCAAGCCATTTAACCTCTCTTGCAACATTGTAGTCTCAGGTAGTTCTTCAACAATTTCAATTTTGAAAAACTTTCTTTCAGCTGATGCCACAATAACAGGCACAGTAGAGAAAATCTGATATGCAATAGAAATAAATATGGGCTCATGATCGTTCAGATGCTCACATTGCTATCATCCATGTTGACGTCAACATTGCCTTCTATAGGAGTATGACCATCATCTTCCAGATTGCCAATAGTTTGGATACCCACAAGAACTATCGCCAATTCGTCTGGATTTCTTGAAGTGCTTATATCGCTCTTATAATATTTAAAAAGAGATCCTCTCAATTATTTTATCTTCTCATCAGCCTCCTTATTTTTTCGTTTATCACTTCCGGATGCATACTTTCTACCCGAACTTGAACATGACCCCTATTGAAATTTAAAGGACCAAATTAGCATATAAAATTAACGTAAAGCTAATTAAAATATTAGATTAAGTATAGAAGATCATCAGATGTAATGACAATCTGCTTGGACATAGTATAGTACTTTCTCTCTGTAATCTAATTTGGCTACATGCATGCAATGATTCGAGTGCCCTAACAACAATTTCCTGTTAACCTGTTCGATCAATCGCAAGTTGGGAATCAGGACTAGAAAGAGAAGAAAGGAAGAAGAACATGCGAGGGAAGAGGGCGCGACGAGACGTAGGTGCTGTAGTTGTCGCGTCATTTGTGACGAGGCAGAGTCAGAGGATTAGATGAACAGGAACAGCGGAACAACCAAATAGGCATGCAGGGAACGACCGATCCGAAGTTATAGAAAATCATGATTAGCGAATCGAGCAATTCCTTTTCCTCTCCGGTCTGCACGTACCTGCATACATGGGCCAGGCCCACCGTAGGCTGAGCGAGGCGCTGAGATTGATTTCAATTTTTTTTTTGACTCGAGCCCCGTTCGCCCTGCCCCAGGACCGGCCCTGTGCAGAGAAGATGAGAGTGGGCGGCGAGGAGCCGCGAGTCCTTAGATGCCGTCGTCGTTTGCAACAGGCACTGCGCTGCACCTTGCCCGTGATGCCTAGGTACAAGCAACATATACAGCAGCCTAGATGGAGCCTTTGGAGACACAACTTCATGGCAAAAATGAAGAACACACGGAGCTACTAATGCAGACGGCCATGAAGACAACGTAATCTGTCCTTAGGCTAGTCCCAATGGGGAGGAATTTAGTAGTAACATCGTTGCCATGTAGGACAAAAAGCTGACATGGCAAACATTTAATGAGGAAAGAGAGGGTAGTGGTAACATAGCTAGTTACCGGAACATCACATATTTCAAGACATTGTGAGTCTATAAACTAATAAATAGAGTTTTGCATGATGTTCCTACCCATTGTGATGGTGGTAACATAGCATAGAATAGCGTGTATGTTCTTGCTCTATGTTACTCCCCATTGTGACCAGCCTTAGGCGCGACGGAAGATCAGGCAGGGTATGCGGCGAGCGTGCAGCCGGCCGGCAAGCGCCATCACGATTTAAACACTAGATACACAAATTACCAATTTGTCCCCAAGCTAAATTCTATGTCAACCTATATTAACCGTTGGATCAACTTAATATACTACCTCCGTTTCGGTGAATAAGTCATTCGCGTAGTTTTAAGTTGACAATTTAACTATCTAAATATGTATTATATGTGACAAAAATTATATATTTAGAAACTACATACGTGTAAAAATCTAGTGATATACTTTTCATCACATATAACACATATTTAATTCCTCAAATCGATGACCTAAAACTACGCGAATGACTTATTCACCTAGACGGAGGTAGTACTACTCATCATATTAGGTAGTATGATGTACCATAAAATATCTCAACTATTTCTGGATCAATAAATCCTGCCACTAATTGCAAGATAGAGCGCGCAACTGGCTGCAACCGGAATGGAAGGACGACGCATGGGAGAGCCTGTATTTATAGCAGGAAGTCAGGAGGCAGAAGACAACTTGAGAGCGGCTGCCGCATGTAATGGAGAAACCACCAGAAGAATGTATGAAAGCGGCAGCCGACTTTATGCGAGGCCTGGAACGCGGGCAGAACGGCAACCGACTCCAAGAAGATGCACGTGGCGCAAGAGAAGTACAAAGTGGAAGCAAGCAGCAGCATGCAAATTGCCCACAACAACATGGTTCTGCGGCGGCAGCAGTCCCAGGAACGAGCGATGCTACATTTACATGCATTTTCTTACAGATTAATACTTACAGACGGAGGTGAAACAGTTAGATTGAAGGGAGGAGGGTCCCACCCCTGAGATTCAGGAGGGATAGATGAATTAGAGGCCTGCATGTCTGTCCGTAGGAGACCTTCCGTAGGCCTAGTCCGTAGGTGAAGCAATTTCGCCCAGGGACACACGTACAAAGTAAGAACAAATGCAAAAGGACAAAACACATTGGAAGAGAAATAAACAAACCAGTCGACAGGAGACAAACATGCACAATCAGGCAAGGAACCGAAAGAAAGTCGTAAGCAAATCAACCTCTGTAATCTGTATGCATGGAGACCAATACTCCCTCCGTTCCTAAATATTTGTCTTTCTAGACATTCAAATGGACTGCAACATCCAGATGTATGTAGACATATTTTAAAGTGTAGATTCACTCATTTTGCTTCGTATGTAGTCACTTGTTAAAATCTCTAAAAAGACAAATATTTAGGAACGGAGGGAGTAGAAACTGCTGGTCATGCATGGCCATGCAGCCAAACTAAATTATACTAATTCCTAGCGTTAGTCGCTATATGCACACAAGTGTGTACCCCTCCAGATCCCCCACTAAAGCACGTGCCATGCTCTGATTGGTTAACTTTTCACTGATAAAAAAAAGTCAAGAAAACAGGATAAAAGAAACCTCCTCAGATTTAGTATATTTAGAATATGTCTTGCATGCACCAGCACGCCACGGAGACAAGGTCCCTTCGGGACTCGGTCTCTTTTTTTCAAAACAAATCTCACTACGGCTTCAACGTTCTACACATTCCCGATCAGCCTGGCCACGTCCTCGCGCTTCCACGCCCTCACGCTTGCAGCACGGCCAGCATCGCTAGCCCTCCAGGGTCCAGGCCTGCCGCCCCAGCACGCCACGCCGCACAGGGCTCGGCCAGCCACGCGCTTTTCCGGGCGGCTTCCAAAGCTGAGCCGAGCCATCTGATCCGATCGCAAGTCCTGTTGCCGCACGTTACGCCGCGGCCGCTGGCAGGAGACGCTCGCCCAATCGATCGATCCCCGCACGTCTCACCTTCCTCCCATGGATCTGCTTTCTTTCGATCTCGTCAAGAACCACGCCGATAGCCGGCTGCATCTTGGACTCGGTCCTTCCTCTAAATCAACGATTGACCTCTTCAAATCAAACCTTGCTCATGATACCACTTGTTAGAATAAAATCGAGGCTTAATCCGAGAAGAGAGCAATCACACGAGCACGACACCGAGATTTGTTAACGAGGTTCACCGATATGGCTATATCCCTGAGGCTTGACTACGGGCGCTCCTTCCCATGACACCATCACAATACCGCACACCAGCCACCCGGGCGCCGGCACATGCCGCCGGCTCCCCCTTGAAGTCAGTGGCGGATCCAGAAATTCAACTTTGGGTGTTCGATATTTTTTTCATCCTAACATAAGTGGCCTCATTTAGTTGGAAATCAATCAAAATGATGAGGCAATCGGATCTTCGTCCGTACATTAGCCACTTCAGGATTTTAGATATTTTCCCCCACTTTACTTCTTCATTAGATCATTTGCCCCCCTTGAGAGGCTGTCGGGTGAGGCCAGCACCACTGGTCATTGAAACAACACTAAGGCAAATCATCTAATCCCTTGTAAAGTGGGGCAAATCATCTAATCCCTCGAGCCACTTCAGCTAAGGAACTATCTCTCTCTAAATTCAAACTGAAGCTACACATTGGTTGGTGGTTTCTATATCAGATTGGAAGGGGATTCACCTTAGGCTAGCTTGTATATATATCCGTGGGTGGTCTCTCGTGCGTGGGCAACGGGCTCGTCTCCTGGGCGAGTGGGCTGCTGCCGATGGACTAGGCCTGTTGGGCATGTATGTTAGTAATATATCTGCCATATACGGATATATCTATATGTATGAATTCTTTTGCAGAATTTTTTGGGTGTACATATGTACACCCATGCCCTGTACTGGATCCGCCCATGCTTGGAGTATTATGTTGGTATATGTTACATCGTGTGTCTACCCTCGCTATATAAGAGTGGCCTAGGATACAAGTGTCCTATTAGGACAAGACTCCATATCCTATGTAAACACAATACAACTACAAGTCCAACTGTAACCTACCTTGTACACTATATTCGAAACAACTCTAACACAGCTGCCTGCCTGGCCCTCCCTGGCCAGCGCGACGCTGGGGATCGCCTCCCCGTGGACGCCTGGACCCCGCTGACCCCCTCGCTCACTCTCCCTCTCGACCCCTTGCTCTCCCCCATGGCCGAAGTGCCCACATACCGCCGTCGCCGTAGCCGCAGCCACCGCTTCCCCCTCGCTTCTACAAGCGGTCCACGAGCCCCGCAGCCGACCGCTATGCCGTCTCCGCCGATCCACGTGAATGGAATGGCCTCGGAGCTTTGTCCCCGACCTCTTATTCCTCCTTCGACCGTCGAGATCGCCGGCGACCGCAGGAGGACTCCAATCCATCCCCAAGCACGCTGAGACCGCCGTCCGACCCCCTGTGAGCTCCCCTTGCTTTTGCCCCTCTCCCCTCACTCCTGCACGCGCTCTAGCTCCGACCCCACCGTGCCCGCGAGCTCCATGCCACTGGCGATGTCACCGCCGTCGCTGCAGCCACTGAGGCTCGAAACCGAGCGTGGCACCATGCTCTTCATCTTCCCAGGAGCCGAAAACCACCACCTATTTGTCCTACGGTGCACCACATCGCCGTTCTCGAGCACGCCCAAACCACGGCCGCCGGCCAGCCGCAAACCTCGTCGCCGGGGTTGATTTCGATGACCCCCACGTCCAACTCCGATGCCTCTTGATGCGGGCGAGTAAGGGTGATACGTCCATTTTGCATCATGCTTATATGTTGATATTTATTGCATTATGGGTTGTTATTACACGTTATGTCACAATACTTATACCTTTTCTCTCTTATTTTACAAGGTTTACATGAAGAGGGAGAATGCCGGCAGCTGGAATTCTGGGCTGGAAAAGGAGCAAACTCTGGATACCTATTCTGCACAACTCCAAAAGCCCCGAAACTCCACAGAATTCCGTTTCGGAAAATATAAAAAATATCTGGCGGAAGAAGACCACGAGGGGGGCCACCTGTTGTCCATGAGGGTGGGGGCGCGCCCCCCTCTCAGGGCGCACTCCCCTGTCTCGTGGGCCCACTAACGGCCCCCCGATGCCCATCTTCTCCTATATGAGGTGTTTTGACCTGGAAAAAAATCATAAGGAGGCTTTCGGGACCAGACGCCGCCGTCTCGAGGCGGAACCGAGGCGGAAACCAATCTAGGGCTCCGGCAGAGATGTTCTGCCGGGGATACTTCCCTTTGGGAGGGGGAAATCGTCATCGCCGTCATCACCAACAACTCTCCCATCTTGGGGGGGGGGAGCTATCTTCATCAACATCTTCACCAACACCATCTCCTCTCAAACCCTAGTTCATCTCTTGTATCCAATCTTTGTACCCAAACCTCACATTGGTACCTGTGGGTTGCTAGTAGTGTTGATTACTCCGTGTAGTTGATGCTAGTTGGTTTATTTGGTGGAAGACCATATGTTCAGATCCATTATGCATATTAATACCCCTCTGATCATGAACCATATTATGTCTTGTGAGTAGTTACTTTTGTTCCTGAGGACATGGGAGAAGTCTTGCTATTAGTAGTCACTAGCAAAAATGCCCGTGCGTTGCAACGGGAAAAAAATCAGCCCCCCTAGTTCAAAGGTTCAAGGCCACATCATGCTCCATCACTCACATACTCTCTATCTATCTATCTATCTATCTATCTATCTATCTATCTATCTATCTATCTATCTATCTATCTATCTCGTTCAGTCATTTCAGGAAGCATCGGTGTTATCGACATGAAATAAAAAGTGCATGCATGAAGTAGATTGGAAATGACATCTTGAAAAGCAAGTGCATGGCTAACATCATATGTGTGAATTGCTAAATGCCCCAAAAACTTGTTTAAACAAAACTGTCATGCAAGCTATACATCTAAATAAACTGGGCTTAATATACTTATACTAATCTAGGGGATAAAATGAAGTTAAGTTATCCTTTCAGTATTGTTTCCAAGCAAAATGCCTTCATAGCTTTACACCAGATTGGTTGAGCTACCTCAAGAAGTCTAAAAAAATTGCCACGACCAGAAGACTAACAGTGATAATCTGAACCACAGAGCTAAGCTTATATGCCAGACCGCTCATCCTGTTGAAGGCAAATTAAGGAGTTAATTGCATTTTGGACTCAAATACAATAAACAGATACGTAAGATGCATCGCTATTATGTGGATAAATAAGTTAAGTGAATACATGTTAGAATTGCAAGATGATGATGTTGTTCATACCAAATAGTATCCCATCGCTACTCATGTCTATGAGTTATGGATCATACAGGAGATACAATATCTTGGTAGTTCGTGCAATGCATAATGGTAAGTTCAGGTACTCCCCGTCAATATCTTTCTTGGTGATTGTATCACTAGTAGAAAACAGGGCATTGGTCCAGCCCATTAGCCCTGGTTCAATCTAGAACCTGGTCCAATGAGGGTACTGGACCCGGTTCGTGAGCCCAGGGGGCCGGCCGGGCCACGTGGGCCATTGGTCCCGGTTCGTCTGGACCTATTGGTCCCGGTTGGAGCTAAAAACCGGGACCAATGGCTCTTGCTCCTGGCCCACCACTATTGGTCCCGGTTGGTGTTATGAACCGGGACCAAAGGCACCCCTTTAGTCCAGGTTTGTAGCACCAACCGGGACCAGTGAGTTGCCTATATATACCCCCTCACTCAAGAGCAGAGCTCACTGCTCTGTTTTTTTTCTGGCCGAGGGGGAGAGGGGTTAGTGGTGCTCTAGCTCACCTCCTATGCACACAACGTGTTCGGTGGAATGCCCGAGCCACACTAGTTAAGCTTTTCTCCTCTCGAAGCTCTATTTTCTCCGAGATTTGTCTAGGTTTAGCGGTCCGTCACGTCCCGTCCCCGTCTTCGCCGCCGTCGATCGCCCCCGCCGATCTCGTCACCGGCACCACCGTGGTGAGCCTCTTGTTATGTCCATGCTTTTCTTACTTTTATTATTGCTTTAGATAGATATTTGTCTAATTTTCTTACGTTTATTATTGCTTGTTATTATATAGTGCGATGGTATTGATATCCGCCCACGTGGGCCCTCGTCCGGTCTACGATTCAGATGTGGTATATTATCTTTAATTTATAACTATTTGTTTTAGTGTTTATGATAGTTATGCCGACCAACCTGACATGCATAGATGTTTTATTATGTCTAGGAGGTAGTTGAACCGGAAATTCCAACCGACCCTCTTGTGGAGAGGTTAAATTTAGTTGAAGAGGAAAACATTTCGTTAAAGAAAAAATTGGAAAAAATGGAGGAGGAGAAGATGGAATTGGAGTTGCATGTTGCGGAAGTTATCGATGATCACAAGATTAAGATGGACCCTATTGTCGAGAGGTTAAATTTAGTTGAAGAAGAAAACAAATTCTTGAAGGAAAAAATAAAAAAAATTGTGGACGAGAAGATGATATTGGAGTTGCATGTTGCGGATGTCGTCGATGATCACAAGATCAAGATGGATGCAATGCGGTTGAAGATTAAAAAGATTAGAAAATATGCCATTCATACCGAGGCTTGGTATCATTATGTCGTTGGATCAATTGTTACCTTGGTTGCGATTATGATAGCATTTGTTTTCGCGTTGAAATGTTTTACATAGTTTCGATGTGTATGGAGAGCTATATGTTGTTAGATGAGAACTATATATGTATGTACTTTGGTTTTAATGTGATGATGAACTTTTATCCATTTGGTCACTTAATTATCTATTTATGATGTTTTGTAATGGTTTTTGACGCACTTAATTATATATAAATGCACGCAGATGAACCGGCAATGGATGTACGGTGACAGACACACCTCCGAGTACATTAAGGGCGTGCGTGAGTTTCTAAATGCGGTTGAGGCAAACAAGCAGAATGGTTTTATGTGTTGTCCATGCACTAAATGTGTGAATACGATGTCTTACTCTAACCGGAAAATCCTTCACTCCCACCTGCTTTACAAGGGTTTCATGCCACACTATAATGTTTGGACGAGGCACGGAGAAATAGGGGTTATGATGGAAGACGGCGAAGAAGAAGAGTACGATGACAACTATGTGCCCCCTGAATACGGTGATGCTGCAATGGGGGGAGCTGGTGAAGATCAAGAGGAACCAGACGATGTACCCAATGATGCTGCAACGGGTGAAGCTGCTGAAAATCAAGAGGAACCAAATGATGATCTTCGCCGGGTCATTGTCGATGCAAGGACACAATGCGAAAGTCAAAAGGAGAAGCTGAAGTTCGATCGCATGTTAGAGGATCACAAAAAAGGGTTGTACCCCAATTGCGAAGATGGCAACACAAAGCTTGGTACCGTACTGGAATTGCTGCAGTGGAAGGCACAGAATGCTGTGGCTGACAAAGGATTTGAGAAGCTACTGAAAATATTGAAGAAGAAGCTTCCGAAGGATAACGAATTGCACGACAGTACATACGCAGCAAAGAAGGTCGTATGCCCTCTAGGATTGGAGGTGCAGAAGATACATGCATGCCCTAATGACTGCATCCTCTACCGCGGTGCATACAACGATCTGAACGCATGCCCGGTATGCGGTGCATTGCGGTATAAGATCAGACGAGATGACCCTGGTGATGTTGATGGCGAGCCCGCCAGGAAGAGGGTTCCTGCGAAGGTGATGTGATATGCTCCTATAATACCACGGTTGAAACGTTTGTTTAGAAACAGAGAGCATGCCAAGTTGATGCGATGGCACAGTGAGGACCGTAAGAAAGACGGGAAGTTGAGAGCACCCGCTGACGGGTCGCAATGGAGGAAAATCGAGAGAAAGTACTGGGAGGAGTTTGCAAAGGACGCAAGGAACGTATGGTTTGCTTTAAGCGCGGATGGCATTAATCCTTTCGGGGAGCAGAGCAGCAATCACAGCACCTGGCCCGTGACTCTATGTATGTATAACCTTCCTCCTTGAATGTGCATGAAGCGGAAGTTCATTATGATGCCTGTTCTCATCCAAGGCCCTAAGCAACCCGGCAACGACATTGATGTGTACCTAAGGCCATTAGTTGAAGAACTTTTATAGCTGTGGAATGGAAACGGTGTACGTGCGTGGGATGAGCACAAACAGGAGGAATTTGACCTAAAGGCGTTGCTGTTCGTGACCATCAACGATTGGCCCGCTCTCAGTAACCTTTCAGGACAGACAAACAAAGGATACCACGCATGCACGCACTGTTTAGATGACACTGAAAGTATATACCTGGACAAGTGCAGGAAGAATGTGTACCTGGGCCATCGTCGATTTCTTCCGACCAACCATCAATGTCGAAAGAAAGGCAAGCATTTCAAAGGCGAGGCAGATCACCGGAAGAAGCCCGCCATGCGTACCGGTGATCACGTACTTGCTATGGTCAATGATTTGCACGTAATCTTTGGAAAGGGCCCCGGCGCACTAGCTGTTCCGAATGACGATGAGGGACACGCACCCATGTGGAAGAAGAAATCTATATTTTGGGACCTACCCTACTGGAAAGACCTAGAGGTCCGCTCTTCAATTGACGTGATGCACGTGACGAAGAACCTTTGCGTGAACCTGCTAGGCTTCTTGGGCGTGTATGGAAAGACAAAAGATACATCTGAGGCACGGGAGGACCTGCAACATTTGCACGAAAAAGACGGCATCCCTCCGAAGCAGTATGAAGGTCCTGCCAGCTATGCTCTTACGAAAGAAGAGAAAGAAATTTTCTTTGAATGCCTTCTCAGTATGAAGGTCCCGACTGGCTTCTCGTCGAATATAAAGGGAATAATAAATATGGCAAAGAAAAAGTTCCAGAACCTAAAGTCTCATGACTGCCATGTGATTATGACGCAACTGCTTCCGGTTGCATTGAGGGGGCTTCTACCGGAAAATGTCCGATTAGCCATTGTGAAGCTATGTGCATTCCTCAATGCAATCTCTCAGAAGGTGATCGATCCAGAAATCGTACCAAGGCTAAGGAGTGATGTGGCGCAATGTCTTGTCAGTTTCGAGCTTGTGTTCCCACCATCCTTCTTCAATATCATGACACACGTCCTAGTTCATCTAGTCGACGAGATTGTCATTCTGGGGCCCGTATTTCTACACAATATGTTCCCCTTTGAGAGGTTCATGGGAGTCCTAAAGAAATATGTCCGTAACCGCGCAAGGCCAGAAGGAAGCATCTCCATGGGCCAGCAAACAGAGGATGTCATCGGGTTTTGTGTTGACTTCATTCCTGGCCTTAATAAGATAGGTCTCCCTAAATCGCGGTACGAGGGGAGACTGACTGGAAAAGGCACGCTTGGAAGGGACTCAATAATATGCAGGGACGGATATTCTTGGTCTCAAGCACACTACACAGTTCTACAGAACTCTACATTGGTGACCCCGTATGTCGATGAACACAAGAACAGTCTGCGCTCCAAACACCTGGAGCAGTGCGACGACTGGATTACACGTGAACACATCAGGACTTTCAGCAGTTGGTTGGAAACACGTCTCAGAGGTGACAACACTGTTTGTGATGAGTTGTACTTGTTGTCCAGGGGACCATCTTCGACTGTATTGATTTACAAAGGATACGAGATAAATGGGAATACATTTTACACGATTGTCCAAGATCAAAAGAGCACCAACCAAAACAGCGGTGTCCGCTTTGATGCAACAACCGAGAGGGGAAAGGACACATATTATGGTTACATAGTGGACATATGGGAACTTGACTACGGACATGATTTTAAGGTCCCTTTGTTTAAGTGCAAATGGGTCAATCTGTCAGGAGGCGGGGTATAGGTAGACCCACAGTACGGAATGACAACAGCGGATCTGAAAAATCTTGGATACACTGACGAACCGTTCGTCCTAGCCAATGATGTGGCACAGGTTATCTATGTGAAGGACATGTCTACCAGACCGAGAAAAAGAAAAGATAAGGAAGCGAATACATCATACGATGAGCCAAAGCGCCACATAGTTCTTTCAGGAAAAAGGGACATCCTGGGAGTGGAGGGCAAGACAGACATGTCTGAAGATTATGAAAAGTTTCATGAAATTCCTCCCTTCAAAGTCAAGGCTGACCCAAGCATCCTGATAAACGATGAAGATTATCCATGGTTACGGCGCAATAAGCAAATGACACAAGCGAAGAAAAAGTGAAGAGTTTTCTCCGCAACTATTATGATGATACCATGCCAACTTTGTAACAAACGAGTATGATACCATTTTCCGTTTGTACTATTCAAATTTGCACTAACAGAAAGTTTGTAAAACAAAAAACAAAAGAAAATAAATAATGCAGAAAACAAAAAAAAACTTGCAAAAAAATAAAAAATAGCAACAATAAGTATTTTTTTGTAAGTAGAAACAAAATAAAATAAATAAAGCAACAAAGAAAACAAATAATTTCAAATTTAAACTATTCAAATTTGAATACTACTTGCACTAACAGAAAGTTTGTAATTGGTTTTACCAGAAAGAATTAAAAAATAAAGCAAAAAACAAAAAAAAAATGCAGAAAACAAAACAAAAAAACTTGAAAAAAATAGCAACAATAAGTATTTTTTTGTAAGTAGAAACAAAATAAAATAAATAAAGCAACAAAGAAAACAAATAAATAAAAATAGCAACAGTAAGTATTTTGTTGAAAGTTGAAACAAAACTATAAAATAAAGCAACAAAGAAATAAAATAAAATATATGCCACCTGCTGGGCCCACACGGCCTGAATACGACTAGAAACCCAACCATGGGCCAGGATTCAGGCCCGTAGAAAGCCCAGCAAGCCCACAGGCAAAGCAGTGTCAGTTTAGGCCCTTAGGCCTGCAGTTTAGAGGAGTTCGAGAGGAGAGAGGCAGCGGGGCTTATAAACTGGTGCTGCCCTCTCTCAACTAGCGAGGTGGGACTAAACTTCCCACCCGCACCGCGGCAAGGCCTTTCGTCCCGGTTGGTGGCACCAACCGGGACTAAATGGTGGCATTAGTCCCGGTTGGTGGTTGAAACCGGGACTAATACCCCCTTTAGTCCCGGTTGCTGCCACCAACCGGGACTAAAGGCCCCTCCTTCCCGCCCTTTGGGCTGCTGAAAAGGGACCTTTAGTCCCGGTTGGTGGC
>LR738711.1:930779818-930845667 GCA_902687465.1 Secale cereale | reverse complement strand
AAATGTGACATGAGGGTGTCTAGGGTTGTGGATCGCCGAGAAGTCGGGGGGGTCGAGAGGTTGCCTAGCTATTGTCAAAGTATTGAAGAATTCCATGACTTCATCATTTGCCAGAAGTAACCGGGGCATGTTGGTACGAAGTTATGCAAAGATGTTTTGGAACGGAGTTCCTGATAGGATAATCCGTCTTTCGTTACGGATTATCTTATCTGGGACTCCGTTCCAAAACAACTTTGGAGAGCTTCGTACCATCATGCTACTGTTACTTTCGCCTAATGATGAAGTATTGGTTTGTTGAATCCTTTGACACTAGACAAAATGTGACATGAGGGTGTCTAGGGTTGTTGATCGCCGAGAAGTCGGGGGTCGAGGGGTCGAGAGAGGTTGCCTAGCTAGTGTCAGAGTATTGAAGAATTCCATGACTTCATCATTTGCCAGAAGTAACCGGGGCATTTTGGTACAAAGTTATGCAAAGTTGTTCTGGAACGAAGTCCCTGATAGGATAATCCGTCTTTTGTTACGAATTATCTTATCCGGGGACTCCGTTCCAAAACAACTTTGGAGAGCTTCGTACCATCATGCTACTGTTACTTTCGCCTAATGATGAAGTATTGGTTTTGTTGAATCCTTTGACACTCTAGACAAAATGTGACATGAGGGGGTCTAGGGTTTGTGGATCGCCGAGCAGTCGAGGGTCGAAGCTAGTTCTACGTTTGCCATTAATATATCCATCTGTCATGTTTGAATAATAATTGGCATGTTGTAAATATTTGTAGAAACAATGGACCACAACACCCGAGACCTAGCACAAGAAGCGATGTTGATGGACCTAATCGCAGACGGACAAAATGCCGTCTTGTCGTTTCTCAACGACACCGATGACCAGGTCGAAAAGAGCTGCAGCTGGAAGATCTAGGCTATGATATTGATGGATCCGGTGACCCAATGCACATGGAAGAATTAGTAGACCGTGAGGACGGCTCCGGTGACCCAATGCCGGTGCAAGAAGGAGACCGTGATGCTGGCTCCGGTGACCGAACCGAGTCCGGCCAGGAGGTATATATGTTAGTTAAGCATGTGCTGACTAGTTAATTGATGCATTCATTAATTCTCATCTTTGTTCCTTTTTCTAGCCCTCCGGATCGAGCAAATCTTCGGTAAAGAGACGAGGAGCGAAGAAAAAGTTGAGGCCGGATGAAAAGTTTGAGATCTCAGAAATCTCGCGCTCCGGCGAGTCGATTGCACCCATCCGGACAAAGAACGCATTTGTTAATCAGTGCGGGGTTCTGGTTCGGGACAAGATCCCGATCAACATCCATCAATGGTTAAAGCCGGCTGCAAACGACGCTCAGGTGACTTATGTCACTGATATGCAGAAAGAAGATCTTTGGACTGAGCTGAAGTCAAATTTCGTCCTACCGCGAGAGGTTGATCCGGCGAACCCAGTTAAAGAGGAGTTAATCAAGTCTGCTGCACTTTCGAAGATGGCAGATCAATTCAGGGCATGGAAGAAAAAACTGAATACGTTTGTCAAAGATAAAAAGACTCCAGAATTCGTGGGCATATATGAGAAGATCAAAGATGACTGGCCCGCATTTGTGGCCCATAAGAAGTCGGAAAAGAGTCAGAAGATGTCGGAGACAAACCGGATAAATGCTGCGAAGAAGAAGCATCACCATCGCACGGGGTCGGGCGGCTACCTCATAGCCCGGCCTAAGTGGGCCAAGGCTGAGAATGATCTGCTTCAGAAAGGGATCGAACCAGAGACAATGCACTGGCCAGAACGTTGCCGGACTTGGTTCTTCGGGGCTGGCGGAACCTTGGACCCTGTAACAGGGTGGTGCATTTGGACGGACAAGCAATTGGAAACACCACTCAGGAAGATGCGGCAGTATATCAAAGCAGCGCATGAAGGGACGTTCTTCCCCGATAGAGAGAACGACGAGCTGACAATGGCCCTCGGGAATCCTGAGCACCCTGGACGGACACGAGGCACGCCAGGCTCCCTTCCGTGGCGTGCTGGGTTTCCGGACGCAGGAGGCTACAAATGCCACGACAGGAGGAAGAAAATGGAGCAGACCGAAATCCAGGCGCTGCGGGCCAGAATACAAGCGATAGAGGAACGGGAAGCAAATCGGGAGAAAAGAATTGCCGAAGCTTCCCCCGAAGCTACCCCGCCATCTCAGCGGAGAAGCAGCGTGGCTTCCACCGAGCTGCTTCAGCCAGAGCCTGCCTTGACGGCTACTGCCACGAATCCTGTGGATGCTATCACGCAGGCACAAAATTGCCACCTTATGGCACAATGGATGAATATGAAGGTCAAGGCGGCTGCTGGCTCTGTTTATCCTTCTGGACCCGACGACACTTTTCACTGCCGGCCGATTCCAGAAGGATATGCTAGGGTGATGGTCGACGAAATAACGGAGGGATTTGAGGAGCTCCAGCTTGACCACCCTACCGGTGAAGGGGAGACTCGGCTGGGTTCTTCACTGAAGACTCCATGCCTATGGCGGAAGGACCTAATCAACATTCTCAACTGGACGCCTCCGCCTCCTCCTCCTCCTCCGATGAGTCAGGGCACTCCGCCTCCTCCACCGCCTCCTCCTCCGACGAGTGACCATCAGGGCACTCCGGCTCCTTCTCCGGCGCGTGGCAGCACTCCGCCTCCTTCGCCGCCGGCGTGTGGCGGCACTCCGCCTCCTTCGCCGCCGGCGCGCCCGATCAGCCAGCCTGCTCCTCCTTATCCGCCTAATCAGCAAGGGCGGAAGAGACCTGCCGCCGCTCCGGCTGCTCCTGCTCCGGCGCGTAAGCAAGTAAAAAAGACAGCCGCTTCGTCTGGTCCGGCGATGTCTACCAGTACAGCCAGAGGCGGGAGGCGATGCAGATTCGGTCCTTCTCTCACGCCTCTAGAGAAGTTACCGTACGAGAGGTCCGATGAGGAAAACACGAAGATCGCTCAAGGCCAAGTGAAGGACTTTTTTGAAGGGTTGAAAGCACAGAGACATCCACCTCCGGAGGAGAATATAGATGCGGTGAAAGCAAAGCGCACTCTTGCTGCCCTGAAGCAACCAGCGCAAAGTAAGCCGCAGGACAACTATGACCGCATGATCCAAAAGTCATATCAAGCAGCGAAGCGGTCGGGAAGTACTAAAAGTGACCAGAGGTTAGCAGAAGGGCGAGCTGGGAAACAAATTGCCCAGCTCAGCGAACAAGCGGACCAATCGTGCCCCCCGCTCAAGGTGTCTAGCGACATGGTCGCTAATGATCCGAGGATGGTGCCCGGTTATACCAATCTTGCAGATTACGTGTCCGACGATGTACACTATGATTTCTTGGAAGTGCAGATAGAAAGATACGAGTACAAAAAGCCTCTCGTCAAAAATGAAAGATCTCTATCAACGAATATGCGAAGATTGCATGATTGGTACTTGAAAATCTGCAGAGAGTCTGGGGGAGGGATAACTTGTATTTGAGAGTTAAACCGGAGCATGACCTAGTTGGAATTGACCTGTTGCCTGTTCCATTTGAGGAGTTCTATCAGTTTTTCAATCAATTGGCCCTCGATAAAACAACGGTCATCTGCTACTGTCTGTAAGTAGTACTACTTCTGTCATTAAGTCTCTCTATATAGCTGATCTTCATTGCATGTATTTATAATTATCCTCACTATATTATGCAGATTGAAGATCGTCGAATTGAAGAAAAGACAAGTAGGTGATATTGGGTTTATTAACACATACCTCATAGATGCAACCGAGGTTAAATTGCGTCCCGACGATACCGAGACCAACTTGCTACGATCGTTGGTGGTAAATGAAAACAAAGATATAATACTCTTTCCTTACAACTTCAAGTGAGTGTTACTGTCTTGTGCATATTTGGTTTCCCTTATATATCAGTCAAGGTTATAGTGATGTAATTGATGATCTCATGCATTCGTGCGCAGCTTCCACTATATTCTCTTAGAGATTAAGCTTGAGAAGGGAGTAGTAAATGTCTTGGACTCTAAACGTAAAGATCCCGAGGAGTATGCGGACATGACTCAAATGCTAGCCGGGTAAGTTAAATCGATTAATATTATCCACCATGCATATATATCAACAACTTCATTTCTGATATCAACTAATTGTTTTCTTTGTCTGGCAGGGCTTGGAAAAAATTCACCAAAAAAGCTCCGGGACTGCCGAAGAAGCTACAATTTAGATACCCGAAAGTAAGTACTATATAGTAGCATGTTCCGCGCGCGCATCTCCTATATCTTGATTCAAGCGCTAGTTTCATCAATACCAATTTGGCATTCTTGCTTATCAGTTTGATTGACCTCTATTTCTTGTAAAGTGGTTGTGGCAGGAACCCAGGAATGATTATTGTGGATACTACATTTGCGAGTCCATCCGCCACACGACCTGTGAGCGGGGCTACACTGATGAACAATTTGAAGTGCGTAAGCAATCAATAATATTCACAAATTTATAGCATCATTTCATGTATTGACCCCCTACTTCAAATTAGATGTTTCGGATGCGGGATGAACTCCTAACACCAGATCGTCTGCGAGCAATTCAAGAGGAATTGGCGGCATTCTTCCTTGAACATGTGATCGCTGAAGACGGAGAATACTATGTGGACCATGCATCCATATGATAGGAGATTATTTTTGTAAGAGATAATTATTGTATATATGTGCCCGGTAACGTCGGATAGATATACGAGAACTTGTTGTTCGACCAATCTCTCGGAGAAGGAGAGGTGGTCGGTATTACTTCTCTCTGTATGCATATATATATATATATGTTGATTATACGATTTTCTGTTTCCTTCGTTTGCTTAGTAGCTAGCAGCTAGCTAGCTAGCTAGCGTGACTCTAGTCCTCTCTATATATATACGTATGTGTAGTATGTAGCGTCGACCAAGCACGGACATAAGAGAGGACACTTCTCTCTATTAATTAGCTAGCTAACACAATATATGAAACACCTAAATTAACCCCCCAAAACCTAAAACCCCCCCTCCCATTTCAAAAAAAAAACAAAAACCACAGCCACAGAAATGCTGACGCGTGGATGCCTTTTGGTCCCGGTTGGTACCACCAACCGGGACTAAAGCCCCTCCTGCCTGGGCTCGGTGCACAGGCCACGTGGACACCCTTCTGCCCCGGTTCTGGATTGAACCGAGACTAAAGGGTCAGAGCATTAGTACCGACCCTCTTGTCCCGGTTCTGGAACCGGGGCTAAAGGCCCAAATGAACCGGGTCTGATGACCCTTTATCTACTAGTGTATCCACCCAAGCTTGTTCGTGCATTATGTTGGATCATACAGGAGTATGATTCTTTCTTGGTGATTGTATCCCATCAAGTCAAGTTGGTCCTCGCTGCAGCCAGCTGCACCAAGTGTTGCTCTATTACAGGTACACATACAGTAGAAGGATTTAGATTATCGACTTTATTGTCTAAAACCAAGAAGGAATAATAAAAAATAATATTTGATCAAAGCTGTTGCAACTTCTCTAGCAAAAACCTTGGATAAATCAGTATTCATGCACCTTGCCAATTAGCACAAATAGAGATGCAAATTATCCCAGAGTTAGAAGACCCAAAAAAGTTAACCCACACATGGTGCACTCATACATAAGAGAAGACCCAAGCAGAGCGATCAAGCCATGCAATTCAAGTTATTCAAATACTAATTAGTTATTGTATCTAGACGGTCGGTCTTATGTAAAAACGTTTAAATGATATACAGTAATTTGCAAGGAATATATACAACTATTCTCAGAGTATATACTTATGATACTGGCAATAATGATCAGTGTGTACTCATTATCAGAAATGAGTATATGGTGTGTTTTCTTTTTAAATGATACTATACTACTTTTCACAAAGGGGTATAGAAGAGAGGGCTATCTTCCATATGATATTTCAGTATCGATCAATAGTATATGTTTCTTTATGTCTTGTCGTACGTATACTTAACTGATGAGGAGAAAGTATACACCAAAAAACTGAATTTAGGGAAAACTGTGCGAAGAAGCATGCATGCATCCAGTGAGAAGAAGTAAATGTGATAAAAATTAGTATATACCTGAACAAAAGTAGTATATATGTATTATGAAGAAGTAAGATGAATGAATTAGAAATACTCGTGACAATTAAATTGATAGACGCAAACATGTATATAGTTGTATATTTAGCTTTCATTTCTCTGTCACAACAGCTGTTCTTTCTAGATAGAAAATTAGCTACCTTTATCACCTTCGATTGGTACTTCCAAAATAGTCAATTAATGCCATCACCATGATATTAATTTATCTTTTCTCATATTTTTCTGTCATACAACAGCTGTTCTTCCTAGATGAAAATTGAGCTAGCTTTATCTCCTTTGATCACTACGTGTAATTATTGTCTTTCCTGAAGATCATCTTGCAATGAGTACATGTGGTATTTCTAGCACCGACTTATTCAGAGCTTAAAGAGCATATACTAAAGAACAAATGAAATTAATAAGTAGTCTTTGATGTCAGATGCAAAAATATGACACTGCAGCAGATCAGACAAAGTTCGGCGAACGGTCGAGTATGAGTAGACGGATTATCGGTGAAAGTCGTCGGTGTACAGCCAAGGGATGTCGGAAACTTAAGGCACAAAGATAAGCCAAAAAAACTTCATATTATCCCAGACAGTAAGAACACACAAAATTATTCAACCTTGCATCAGAATCCAAAGGGTTTAGTGATATGTAGCTCTCTCAATCACTCTGTTCCTCTCCTACTTCTCATTTTTTTCTCACCAAAACCAGACCAGTAAGCATTGACACCCAATCTCCCTCTCTCTCTCTCTCTCTCTCTCTCTCTCTCTCTCTCTCTCTCTCTCTCTAGTAGCAGCGGCCAGCAGCAGCTCAATCAAGTCCTGTATCTAAATTGCAGCAATCAACGCCTCTCTCTGCTCAGCTGATTTTAGTCAACTCAATGACTAAACCATGCTTTCATCCACTACCCTCAATCAGGTGAAATATCAGGTAATGCAGAGCACAAGATCTCTGGGCTTTGGGCTTTAGATCGACTCAATAACATGGAGAATGAGTGATTTCTGCAGCTGAAGAATATGGCAAATGAGGACCAGATCCAGGGGAAGTAGGAAAAGAGGGGAGATGAATGGATTACCTGGTGGTCAATTCTTCATTCGTACTCGCCGGAGTGGCTGCACCACCCATGGCCTGGCTGCTGTCACCCAGCCGGCCGGCAGCGTTGCCGCCTTCCTCTTCTCCTTCCTCTGGACGAACAACACCAGCACGATGAAGAAGGAAATACGACGAGTCTGAATATTTAAGGACTCTACGCCGTCGTGCCGGATCCGCGCCTCTCCCGCGCCCGTCCGCCGTCTCCACGCTCCGGCGAGCTCCCGCCTAGGTCGCCGCACCGCCCCTCCTTTCTCCCTCCCTAACCTCCCTGTTTCCTTTCTTCCCAGAGTCGCGGAAGCCGTGCTCTGGCCTTGTCTTCACCGGCGACCCACTCCTCGTCGCCCGCCTCCGGATCCGCCTCCCCAGCCGCTGCCGCGCACTGATCCAGCGGCCGCCGCCGTTTTGCATCGAGCAGGCGTGCCGCCCCAGCCGCGGGAGCCATCGCCTTGACCCGATTAGTAAACCAAGCGTATGGACCGCGGGTTGAATAGACCAAACTACATGGTCATTTTTGAAATAATGAACCATTTTCCCAGACCTCTTAAACAGGGACTGCGGGTTGAATACTAAGAAATGTAGGGACTTCTTTGCAAAACAACAACGACGGACGACCAGAAGCAATGGCTGGTTAATTAGTAGGTAAAGATGTGAATTTGGTCTTCGTTCGATATTTTGATGAGATGTATGTTGTCTCTCCTCTAGTGGTGTCATGTGAACGTCGACTACATGGCACTTAACCATTATTTGGGCCTAGAGGAAGGCATTGGGAAGTAATAAGTAGATGATGGGTTGCTAGAGTGACAGAAGCTTAAACCCTAGTTTATGCGTTGCTTTGTAAGGGGCTGATTTGGATCCATATGTTTCATGCTATGGTTAGGTTTACCTTAATACTTCTTTTGTAGTTGCGGATGCTTGCATTACAGGTTAATAATAAGTGGGAGGCTTGACCAAGTAAGGACAACACCCAAGCACCGGTCCACCCACATACCAAATTATCAAAGTACCGAACGTGAATCAGATGATCGTGATGAAAACTAGCTTGACGATAATTCCCATATGTCCTCGGGAGCGCTTTCCTTTATATAAGAGTTTGTCCAGGCTTGTCCTTGTTGGGGAACGTAGTATTTCAAAAAAATTCCTACGATCACACAAGATCTATGTACCAGATGCATAGCAACGAGGAGGAGAGTGTGCCTACGTACCCTTGTAGACCGAAAGCGGAAGCGTCAAGTGACGCGGTTGATGTAGTCGAACTTTGTAACGCACCGGACACACCCGCCTATTTATATGAGTAGTCTATCATCCCTAATAAGCCAGGCCATCACAAACTTCTTCGCGATTCAACCGATCAAGCACCGAACGTACGACACCTCCGCGTTCAGCACACATTCAGCTTGATGACGTCCCACGAGCTCTTGATCCAGTTGAGCTTCACGGGAGAGTTTCGTCAGCACGACGGCGTGGTGACGGATATGACGAAGTTACCGGCGCAGGGCTTCGCCTAAGCACTGCAACGGTATGAGCGAGGTGTGTTTCTGTGGAGGGGGACACCGCACACGGCTGGAGAGATCAACTTATGTGTCTAGAGGTGCCCCCCTGCCCCTGTATATAAAGGAGAAAGGGGGAGGCTGGCCGGCCCAAGACTGGCGCGCCAAGGGGAGTAGGATTCCTACTCCTAGTAGGAATAGGAATCCTCCTTCCTATTCCTACTAGGAGTAGGAAAGGAAGAAGGAGAAGAGAAGGAAGGGGAGAGGTGGCGCCCCCATTCCTAGTCCAACTAGGATTCTCTAGTGGGGGTGCCAGCCTGCCCCTATAGGCTGCCTCTCACTTTTCCCTCAAGGCCCACTATGGCACATACACCCCCGGGGTGGTTCCGGTAACCCCCTCCGGCACTCCGGTTAAATCCGAACCTTTCCGGAACACTTCCGGTTAAATCCGAACCTTTCCGGAACACTTCCGGTGTCAGAATATAGTCGTCCAATATATAAATCTTTACGTCTCGGACATTCCGAGACTCCTCGTCATGTCCGTGATCTTATCTGGGACTCGGAACTATCTTTGGTACATCAAAACTCATAAACTCACAATACCGATCGTCATCAAACGTTAAGTGTAAGGACCCTGCGGGTTCAAGAACTATGTAGACATGACCGAGACTCATCTCCGGTCAATAACCAATAGTGGAACCTGGATGCTCATATTGGCTCCTACATATTCTACGAAGATCTTTATCAGTCAAACCGCATAACAACATACGTTGTTCCCTTTGTCATCGGTATGTTACTTGCCCGAGATTCGATCGTCGGTATCTCAATACCTAGTTCAATCTCGTTACCAGCAAGTCTCTTTACTCGTTCCGTAATACATCATCTCGTGACTAGATCATTAGTCATTTGCTTGCAAGGCTTATTATGATGTGTATTACCGAGAGGGCCCAGAGATACCTCTCCGACACTCGGAGTGACAAATCCTATTCTTGATCTATGCCAACACCACGAACACATTCGGAGACACCTGTAGAGCATCTTTATAATCACCCAGTTACGTTGTGACGTTTGATAGCACACAAAGTGTTCCTCCGGTATTTGGGAGTTGCATAATCTCATAGTCATAGGAACATGTATAAGTCATGAAGAAAGCAATAACAGTAAAACTAAACGATCATAGTGCTAAGCTAACGGTGTTGGGGATCGTAGCAGAATCAAAAAAAATTCTACGCATCACCAAGATCAATCTATGGAGTTATCTAGCAACGAGGGTGTAGGATCGAAAGTAGGTCTAGAGGGGGGGTGATTAGACTACTTGACAATATAAAAAATCTGCCTTTAGATCATGCAATGTTTTTGGCAGTTTCACAAACAAGATCAGTTCAAGTAACACCCTACACATGCAATTCTAGAGTTTATGCAGCGGAAAGTAAATTGCACATGTAAAAGAGAGGTGGAGAAGATCAAACGCAGTTTGGTGACACGGAGATTTTTGTCGTGGTTCCGATAGGTGGTGCTATCGTACATCCACGTTGATGGAGACTTCAACCCACGGAGGGTAACGGCTGCGCGAGTCCACGGAGGGCTCCACCCACGAAGGGTCCACGAAGAAGCAACCTTGTCTATTCCATCACGGCCTACGCCCACGGAGGACTAGCCTTACTCGGGGTAGATCTTCACGAAGTAGGCGATCTCCTTGCCCTTACAAACTTCTTGGTTCAACTCCACATCACGACGGAGGCTCCCAAGCGACACCTAACCAATCTAGGAGGCACCACCCCCCAAAAGGTAATAGACGGTGTTGATGGTGATGAACTCCTTGCTCTTGTGCTTCAAGTGATAAACTCCCCAACACTCAACTCTCCTCACTGATATGGCTGTGGTGGAAGAAAGATTTGAGTGGAAAGCAACTTGGGAAGGCTAGAGATCAAGTTTCATATG
Source organism: Secale cereale (assembly GCA_902687465.1). NCBI lineage: Eukaryota > Viridiplantae > Streptophyta > Magnoliopsida > Poales > Poaceae > Secale > Secale cereale. The sequence goes on along the minus strand of LR738711.1, from coordinate 930,835,063 downwards.
GTAGGAATGGAATGGCTTGATCTCAACACAAGGGTAGGTGGTTCACTTCTCAAAAAGTGTGTGGTAGAAGTGGTGGTACTTTCTGATGGCTCTCCTCACGAATGAGGAGGGGGTGGAGGGGTATATATAGCCTCCACACAAAATCCAACCGTTACACACACATTTGACCAATCTCGGTCAGACCGAAGTGAAAACTCGGTTAGACCGAAAGTTCAAATATAGTGAACGTTGGGATTTTCGGTGGGACCGAAAATACCATCTCGGTGAGACCGAAGCGAGTCAAAGGTTAGGGTTTGCCATTTCGGTGAGACCGAAAATATAAACTCGGATATTCCGAATTGATGTCAACTGATCACAGAAGGTTGGCAGCCCTTTTTCGGTGAGACCGAAACTCAGAATCGGTGTGACCGAGAATCTAGGGTTTGGAGAAACAACTGAAGTGGTTCATCTCGGTGGGACTGAGTTGGAGAAATCGGTGTGACCGAGATTACTTATGGGTGTGTGTTAAGTAGTGAATAGTGCTGATAGTTGAGGGAGTTAGATCACCAAGCACTTGAGCAACAAGAACATTAACACAACCTCATCCCCTTTTAATAGTATTGGCTTTCCTATGGACTCAATGTGATCTTTGATCACTAAACCAAAAATGGAGTCTTGAGCTTTTGCCAATGCTTGTCTTAGCATTTTGAGGGGTCCACTTCTTCAGACATTTCCATACCCACATCATCGAACTTTTCTGAAATGATTCTCAAGAGAATATTAGTTCAATGATATATATGTTGTTATTAATTACCAAAACCACCCGGGGATTAGTTGCACTTACAATCTCCCCCTTTTTGGTAATTGATGACAACATATAGATCAAAGCTTCGACAAAAGATATAATCAATGAATAATATCGTCGCTTTGAGAGGTATGTGATAAACAAGAGCTCCCCCTAAATTTGTGCATTATTTAAAATTTGCGTTTGAATGCAAATGCACAATCGATTAGGATTATGGGTCACTCTTCCATGTCACATACATCTTGGTGGAGCGCACAAAATGATAAGAATGAATAACATGCACTCAATCACCAAGACAAGAGTAAATAGCCATACAATAAGAAATAGCATATGATAAACAATAAGCACACATTAAAGCATAGTATGACTAAGCACTCATTAAGGTAGCATCAAACGTAGTAGCAAGCACACTTAAAGTATCTGGAACCAAAAGAAACCAATGTATCTCAAGGAAAACGGCAAAAGAACGAAAAGACGAAAGAGCACTCTCTCTCTCGAAGCCCTATGATCTATAGCAATTTCTCCCCCTTTGGCAACAAGTTACCAAAAAGTTCGAAAAGGTATAGAGCTAAACGTCACTGCGGGCTCGGCTGGCTGCTCCCGTCTGGGTCGATGTCGGTGTAGAGATAGCTGCGTCGGCGAAGACTTCTGCGGATGTCTGCGCTGGAGTAGTGGATGCTGGAGCTGAAGGAACTGCTGGAGCTGTAGCTGGTGCTGAAGTGGTAGCCCTGGAGTCTGTCACTGGGATAGCTGCAGACCTGGATCCTCTGGGAACCGGAGCAGTCTGGCGATGAGAGTCCTGGACTATATCATCCTGCATAAGCTCTGCCCTCTCCTGCCTAGTCTCCTCCATGTCTGCCTCAAGCTTGTTGACAGACACCTGAATCTCAGTCAGCTTCACGTCTAGAGCGTGGATCTTGTCCTCGACGATCCTCTCAAGGCTCTCCTGAGATTGCTCAATGCTGGCCAGGCGTTGTTCAATTCTCCGGGTTGCTTCAAGAATCTGATCTCCGAAGCTCTTTGGCTTAGCTGCTGCTGCTGCTGCCTCTCTGTCAGCTTTGGCTTTCTTTGCAGCTTCGATCTTGGCTTGCCCTTCAACTGAGGTGGGATCCTCTTCATCCATCACAACTACGTTGTCCTCATGCTCTGGCTGTAGTGGCAAGTGCTTCCTATCCAACATGAATTTGCCCGTGCCAAACTTGGCGTTGATAAGCATCTGTATCTGCGGTGCAAACCCACACGACCTCTTCTGGTCAGCTGCAGTCCTCTTAATGGTCTCAACCATCAAGTCCATCACCTTAAAAGGTGCCTTCTCATCGAGAATGTGCAGCATGTTGATAGAATAGCCTCGTATCATCCGGTGGTCACCTGACTTAGGCATCAAAGTATGCCTCAGGATAGTGTTAGTGGTGGTCAGACCTGCCTGGAGATAATACACTGAGCCGAGTTTCCATCCCTCCAAATCAGCAGCTGGGATCTCCTTGTACATATTCTTCATGGAATCATGACTCTTCTTAGGAATCCCATAGACATCAATGTCGTCCTCTCTCTGCACTGGAGCGTTCAGAAGTTCTGCCCATTCTGCAACAGTTGAAGAAAACCGTTGACCTTCAGTCATCCATGTGATCTTGCCATCGGGGTAGAAATGGGCTGTGGCATAGAACTGCATGATCATCTCGTCGTTCCATGCTGTCAGTTCTTGACCCACAAAGTCAGCAACTCCACATGCAGTAAAGCTCTCATGCACATGGGGAAAGAAGTCCCGATGCTCTCTGCTGTCAATGTACTTCCAGTCGACATACCTGGTGTCAGCAACAATGGGCTTCTTATCCATTAGCACGGTCTCATAGAAATCCTGCTGCTCTCTGGTGTGGAATCTGGGGTCCACAGCAGTCCTTCTTCTTACGGCATATGGATCAGACTGTCTCCATAGCCTGAGACCTTTGTCCTTCCTTGCCTTCATATCCTCAGCTTGAGGATGAGCATCATTGTGGAGTGGCAATCTGGGACGGAGCTTGAGCAACACATGCTCTTCATCTGACTCAGAAGGTGGCATCTCACCTTTGTTCTTCTCAGAAGCTGGAATGCTTCTGGTTGTCCTCTTAGGCTTCGCTGGAGCTGCCTTAGCTGGAGCAGGCTTCTTGGGCTTGGAGGAGGCTTGAGCCCGAATAGCATCACCCATGAACTTAGCTTTCTGAGGAGGAGGCTGGGGTGCATCTTCTTCTTCTTCTTCAGCATCATCAACTTGAGGTTCAGCATAAACAACTGTCTTCCTTTTGGAAGTCTTCTTCACCTTGCTTGGAGCTGGCTCTTCCAAGTTGAGCTTCTTGGCAACTGCAGACTGCTTCACTTTGCTCGTGCCTTTCTTTGGCTGCTGTCCTTGGAGCTCTTTGGCAACCACTTGCCTCTTTGGCTTGGAGGTAACTTCCTCAGCAACAAAATCGGAATCCTCAGAATCAGACGTTCTCTTCTTCCTTGTTCTCGTAGCAGCAGGAGGCAGACCACTGGGGGTACTCCTCTCACCATCATCACTAGAGCTGCTAGCCTCAGGACTTGTACCTGCCTCTGGAATCTCAGCAAACGGTGATTCGGACCTGTTCTGGCTGTCACTGACATCTGACATGGCTGAAAGACCTGTGAATAGATAAGGTATAGGCAGAATAGAAGAGTTATCACAACTGCAGAAGTTTTTGCAAAAAAAATGAGTTAAAAACTTAGTTTTGAGTTTTCACAGAATGTATTTCGGTCAAACCGATTTCAAGTTTCGGTGTAACCGAAGTGTTCAACAGAACCTACACACCACTTTCGGTCAGACCGAAATGGGTTTCGGTCCTACCGAAAAACTAGGGTTTCATAGAAACTTTACTTCGGACATTCCGATTTTCACAACTCGGTCAGACCGAACTGTGTAGTGCAATGGTCAGAGACCAAATCGGTCAGTCCGAGTTTCAGGAATCGGCTTCACCGAGATGCATTCCGTGGAAACCTAAACCTAAGAATTTTCCTCGAAACTAAATGATCTGAGCAATGTATTGGGATCATATCAAACGTGGATTGAATCAGGGCAGTCCTATCATGCAAGAATCAGAAGTGGAGCATGAATAGGGATTGAGACACACCCTAACTTGGTGGTGTCCCTCTACGGCGACAACGGAGGAGAAGATTACCGTTGACGGCGGCGGAGACCTGCGGCAAGGGCACACAGGCGACGACGGCGACGATCCTTAGATCAGGGCGGCGGCAGCAGGGGTCTTGGAGGGCGAACGGTTTGAAAGGAATAGATCGCGCGCAGCCCTCAGTATATATAACCCCGTACTGTCGGTGGGACCGAGTTGAAAAACTCGGTGTCACCGAGATGTATTTCTGCTGTGCAGTTACACATATCGGTCAGACCGAGATTTTGAACTCGGTTTCACCGAGATGAAACCTAGATCAATCTAAGTGTTTCGGTTGGACCGATATTGAGAAGCCGGTCAGACCGAAATAGACTTAGAAGGTTTTGGAAGTCAGCCTTAGACGAATCGGTGGTTCCGAGTGCTCCTCACTCGGACTGTCCGAAAAAGACTTGTTCAAAGTTGTGATATAAGCATGAATAGATTTTGAGATAAGAAAGCATAGATAGCTAGGGAAGGTGCTTAGGCATTCTTGTCCATCCATTTGGCCAGAAAAAGAAACCAAAACAATCAAAACAACAAATGGATGTCCTTGAATGGATAAAATCATGCATCCAACATGCTCACACAATAAGATAGCAACTGAAATATGTGTCAAACATGCACAACCAAAACTCTAGCTACTAGCACACAAAATGTCGATGACTAGGTCATCTATATATGAGTATATTGACTTAGGAGTCAAATGAGAACATTTGATCATAGGTCATACTCATCGTTTAAGCACAAGTGGGGTTACCACTTTTACATAAAGCATTTATGTGTTCACATCATTTGGAGATGCTTTAGCTCATTTTTAGAGCAAAGCTCCCCCTAGATGTGAGAACCCCTTTTAAAGGGTCAAACTAACCTTGGGTTGTCGTAGAAGACTTCATGTAGATGTTGAAGATGTGGATGCTCAAAGTTGATGTAGATCATCATGAGTTGGGAGCAATCCTTTGGATTAGGGCACTTTCAATACCTACATGGGTTAGTCCCACAAGGAACAAACAGGAATATCCATAGACATAGAGTGAAGTACACAAAAGATGATGTCCATGAAAGCAATGATTACCTTGTCCCTTGACTTACCAACAAGAGGGTTTGTGACTCCATGAACAAGTGCATGATGTGGAAGTTGATTGCACAAGTTCTTGCCAAAATGAATATGAGTGAAGTTTGTTGGCGGAGTCACCCTCAAGAACCTACTAGTTCTTCTTCTTTGGGATCCACATCATCTTGATGGGAATCCTTGGTGTTGTAGTTGAGCTTGACGAAGTAGAACTTGAAGTGTCCTTGGGAACCCACTTGACCATGGCTTGAGGTGCTTCAATGAATGCATCAATCTCTTCTTGAAGCTTGTCCTTGGCCTTTAGCTTGTGGTCTTGTGGTGGAAGGTCATCTTGAGCTTGTTCCACATTGGAAGAAGTAGGATCATACTTCTCCTTTTGTGAAACAAACTGTGGAGTAGGGTATTGACCTTCTTCCCACTCAACACCTTTGGCGTTGAATTTTCGCTCAAAACCAATCCCTTGATTCTTCCGGTGTCTTCCTTGTTTGCGAACAATCTCCTCAAAGTTCTTGCTTCCGGCAAGACTCTTGTAGACACCTTTCTCTATGATTTCCTTCAATAGGCTATTTTCTTGCTCAAGTGTAACTTGGCTTGAAACATTGTTAGTGGAATCAAGAGAACTACTAGAAGTAACAACATTGGATTTAACATTGTTATTGTTACTACTAGAGGAAGAATTTTTCTTATGCTTGTCATGCTTAGTCTTAATAGGTGGCAAGAGATTAGACAAGAGAAGTCGTTTGGCAAGATATGAAGAACTCTTCTTTCGAAGATCGTCATTGATTGCTTTTAGAAACTCATGTTCTTGCTCTAGAGTGAGCTTCTCGAAGCATAGCTTCTCATGAGATCTTAGGAGCTCTCTATGATCTTCTTGAGTAGTTTCATGAGCTAACTTAAGAGTGTTTAATTCTTTAGTTAAACGCTCAATCTCCTTCATAGCATTGTCATTCGACTCTTCTCGACTATAAAGACTACTAGCATTTTCATCATTACTAAGCTCACTAGATTTATCATGCAAGAGCTCATCTTCACCAAGTAAGTCATCCTCATCACTATCAAAGTCAATGAACTCAGGGTGTGTTACCTTGGGGCCTTTAGCCATGAAGCATCTTCCAATTCCCTCATTCGGTGAATCAAATAAGTCGTAGGAGTTGGAGTTGGAGGATACGAGTGCAAGTCCGGCAACACCTTCATCTTGACTATAGTCGGAGTCGGAGTGATAACTTCCATCGGATTGACTGTCAGAGTCGGAGCCGGAGACCCATTCACCAACATGAGCTTGATGTCTTCTTCTTGTGTAGCTCCTTGATGACTTGTCTTTCCTCTCCGAATCCTTGCTTCTCCGAGAAGGTCTTCGTTCATAACGATCATCTCTACTCCTTCTCTCTTTCCGAGGTGACTCATCTCTTGCTCTTCTTCTTGGAGATTCTTCTCTTCTCTTGTGGGGAGCCGTACACTCATTTGAGAAGTGTCCGGGTCATCCACAATTGTAGCAGTTTCGATCACGACTAGAAGATCTCTTTCCATCATATGATCTAGACTTTGAGCTTCTCTCTTTGCCTCTATTCTTGTAGAACTTGTTGAAGTTCCTGACCATTAGGCTTATGTCTTCATTGGAGACTAACTTGTCACTTGAGGTAGTAGGAGCATCACTTGTAGCTTTGTAAGCACCACTTGACTTGTTGTGAAGCTCTTCCTTATCCTTAAGTGTCATTTCATGAGCAACAATCCTTCCAATGACTTCAGTTGGCTTGAGAGTCTTGTAGTTTGGCATCATTTGGATCAAAGTGCACACGGTGTCATACTTTCCATCCAAAGCTCTGAGAATCTTCTTAATGATGAATCGGTCGGTCATTTCTTCGCTTCCTAAGCCAGCAATCTCATTTGTGATGAGAGCAAGCCTAGAGTACATTTCAGCGACTCCTTCACCATCCTTCATCTTGAACTTGTCAAGCTGACCTTGAAGAATATCCAGCTTTGATTCCTTCACAGATTCAGTACCTTCGTGCATTTCAACCAAAGTATCCCAAATCTCCTTAGCATTCTCAAGACGGCTGATTTTGTTGAACTCTTCGGGACACAAAGCATTGAAGAGAATGTCACAAGCTTGAGCATTGTTTTGCAACATCTTCAGTTCTTCAGGTGTAGCTTCGCGATCCGGAACTTTTCCTTCTTCAAAGAAGTCACCTTGCATGCCAACACAAATAATGCCCCATGCGGCTGGGTTATGACCAAGAATATGCATTTTCATTTTATGCTTCCAACTAGCAAAATTTGTACCATCAAAGTAAGGACCTCTACGATAATTACCCTCACTAGACGCCATACTCTCCTAGGTTGTGAAACCAAGCTTATGGAGTCCAATGCAATGGAAACCAAGGCAATGGAGACCAAAGCTCTGATACCACTTGTAGGATCGAAAGTAGGTCTAGAGGGGGGGTGATTAGACTACTTGACAATATAAAAAATCTGCCTTTAGATCATGCAATGTTTTCGGCAGTTTCACAAACAAGATCAGTTCAAGTAACACCCTACACATGCAATTCTAGAGTTTATGCAGCGGAAAGTAAATTGCACATGTAAAAGAGAGGTGGAGAAGATCAAACGCAGTTTGGTGACACGGAGATTTTTTTCGTGGTTCCGATAGGTGGTGCTATCGTACATCCACGTTGATGGAGACTTCAACCCACGGAGGGTAACGGCTGCGCGAGTCCACGGAGGGCTCCACCCACGAAGGGTCCACGAAGAAGCAACCTTGTCTATTCCATCACGGCCTACGCCCACGGAGGACTAGCCTTACTCGGGGTAGATCTTCACGAAGTAGGCGATCTCCTTGCCCTTACAAACTTCTTGGTTCAACTCCACATCACGACGGAGGCTCCCAAGCGACACCTAACCAATCTAGGAGGCACCACCCCCCAAAAGGTAATAGACGGTGTTGATGGTGATGAACTCCTTGCTCTTGTGCTTCAAGTGATAAACTCCCCAACACTCAACTCTCCTCACTGATATGGCTGTGGTGGAAGAAAGATTTGAGTGGAAAGCAACTTGGGAAGGCTAGAGATCAAGTTTCATATGGTAGGAATGGAATGGCTTGATCTCAACACAAGGGTAGGTGGTTCACTTCTCAAAAAGTGTGTGGTAGAAGTGGTGGTACTTTCTGATGGCTCTCCTCACGAATGAGGAGGGGGTGGAGGGGTATATATAGCCTCCACACAAAATCCAACCGTTACACACACATTTGACCAATCTCGGTCAGACCGAAGTGAAAACTCGGTTAGACCGAAAGTTCAAATATAGTGAACGTTGGGATTTTCGGTGGGACCGAAAATACCATCTCGGTGAGACCGAAGCGAGTCAAAGGTTAGGGTTTGCCATTTCGGTGAGACCGAAAATATAAACTCGGATATTCCGAATTGATGTCAACTGATCACAGAAGGTTGGCAGCCCTTTTTCGGTGAGACCGAAACTCAGAATCGGTGTGACCGAGAATCTAGGGTTTGGAGAAACAACTGAAGTGGTTCATCTCGGTGGGACTGAGTTGGAGAAATCGGTGTGACCGAGATTACTTATGGGTGTGTGTTAAGTAGTGAATAGTGCTGATAGTTGAGGGAGTTAGATCACCAAGCACTTGAGCAACAAGAACATTAACACAACCTCATCCCCTTTTAATAGTATTGGCTTTCCTATGGACTCAATGTGATCTTTGATCACTAAACCAAAAATGGAGTCTTGAGCTTTTGCCAATGCTTGTCTTAGCATTTTGAGGGGTCCACTTCTTCAGACATTTCCATACCCACATCATCGAACTTTTCTGAAATGATTCTCAAGAGAATATTAGTTCAATGATATATATGTTGTTATTAATTACCAAAACCCCCCGGGGATTAGTTGCACTTTCAGAGGGTGAGGGGAGTGCATCTACATACGCTTGTAGATCGCGAGCGGAAGCGTTCAAGAGAACGGGGATGATGGAGTCGTACTCGTCGTGATCCAAATCACCGATGATCCTAGCGTCGAACGGACGGCACCTCCGCGTTCAACACAAGTACGGAGCAGGGACGTCTCCTCCTTCTTGATCCAGCAAGGGGGGAGGAGAGGTTGATGGAGATCCAGCAGCACGACGGCGTGGTGGTGGAAGTAGCGGGATTCCAGCAGGGCTTCACCAAGCGCTGCGAGAGGAGGGAGAAGTGTCACGGGAGGGAGAGGGAGGCGCCAGGGTATAGGGTGCGGCCGCCCTCCCTCCGCCCACTATATATAGGGGCCCTGGGGGGGCGCCGGCCCTAGGAGATCTAATATCCAAGGGGGGCGGCGTCCAAGGGGGGGACTTGCCCCCCCCCCCAAGTCAAGTGGGGCGCCCCCTACCCCTAGGGTTTCCAACCCTAGGCGCAGGGGAGGCCCATGGGGGGCGCACCAGCCTACTATGGGCTGATTCCCTTCCCACTTCAGCTCATGGGGCCCTCCGGGATAGGTGGCCCCTCCCGGTGGACCCCCGGAACCCTTCCGGTGGTCCCGGTACAATATCAGTGACCCCCGAAACTTTCCAGGTCGCCTAAAATGGACTTCCTGTATATAAATCTTTACCTACGGGCCATTTCCAAACTCCTCGTGACGTCCGGGATCTCATCCGGGACTCCGAACAACTTTTGGTTTACCGCATACTTATATCTCTACAACCCTAGCGTCACCGAACCTTAAGTGTGTAGACCCTACGGGTTAGGGAGACACGTAGACATGACCGAGATGACTCTCCGGTCAATAACCAATAGCGGGATCTGGATACCCATGTTGGCTCCCACGTGCTCCACGATGATCTCATCGGATGAACCACGATGTCAAGGATTCAATCAATCCCGTATACAATTCCCTTTGTCTACCGGTATAGTACTTGCCCGAGATTCGATCGTCGGTATCTCGATACCTTGTTCAATCTCGTTACCGGCAAGTCTCTTTACTCGTTCCGTAACACATCATCTCGTGATCAACTCCTTGATCACATTGTGCACATTATGATGATGTCCTACCGAGTGGGCCCAGAGATACCTCTCCGTCACACGGAGTGACAAATCCCAGTCTCGATTCGTGCCAACCCAACAGACACTTTCGGAGATACCTGTAGTGCACCTTTATAACCACCCAGTTACATTGTGACGTTAGGTACACCCAAAGCATTCCTACGGTATCCGGGAGTTGCACAATCTCATGGTCTAAGGAAAAGATACTTGACATTTAGAAAAGCTTTAGCATACGAACTACACGATCTTGTGCTAGGCTTAGGATTGGGTCTTGTCCACCACATCATTCTCCTAATGATGTGATCTCGTTATCAACGACATCCAATGTCCATGGTCAGGAAACTGCAACCATCTATTGATCAACGAGCCAGTCAACTAGAGGCTCACTAGGGACATGGTGTTTGTCTATGTATCCACACATGTATCTGAGTTTCCTATCAATACAATTCCAGCATGGATAATAAACAATTATCATGAACAAGGAAATATAATAATAACAAATTTATTATTGCCTCTAGGGCATATTTCCAACAGTCTCCCACTTGCACTAGAGTCAATAATCTAGTTCACATTGCCATGTGATTAACACTTACAGGTCACATCGCCATGTGACTAACATCCAAAGAGTTTACTAGAGTCAATAATCTAGTTCACATCACTATGTGATTAACACTCAATGAGTTTTGGGTTTGATCATGTTATGCTTGTGAGAGAGGTTGTAGTCAACGGGTCTGCAACATTCATATCCCTATGTATTTCGCAAAACTTTATGTCATATCGTAGATGCTGCTACCACGTTCCACTTGGAGCTATTCCAAATTGTTGCTCCATTTTACGTATCCGGTATCTCTACTCTGAGCTATCCGGATAGGTGTTAAGCTTGCATCGACGTAACTCTTTACGTCGAACTCTTTGTCACCTTCATAACCGAGAAACATTTCCTTATTCCTCTAAGGATAATTTTGACCACTATCTAGTGATCCACTCCTGGATCACCTTTGTACCCTCTTGCCAGACATGTGGTAAGGCACACATTAGGTGCGGTACTCAGCATGGCATACCGTATAGAGCCTATGACAAAAGCATAGGGGGCGACCTTCGTCCTTCCTCTTTCTTCTGCCGTGGTCAAGCTTTGAGGCTTACTCAACTTCACACATTACAACTCAGGTAAGAACTCCTTCTTCTACTGATCTATTTTGAATTCCTTCAAAATCTTGTGAAAGGTGTGTGTTCTTTTGAAAGTATCATCATGCGTCTTGATCTATCTCTATAGATCTTGATGCCCAATACGTAAGCAACTTTATCCAGGTCTTCCTTTGAAAAACACATTTCAAACAACCCTTTATGCTTTCTAGAAATTCTACATCATTTCGGATCAACAATATGTCATTCACATATACTTATCAGAAATGTTGTAGTGCTCCCACTCACTTTATTGTAAATACAAGTTTCTAACAAACTTTGTATAAACCTAAAAACTTTGATCACTCCATCAAAGCGTATATTCTGACTCCGAGATGCTTGCTCTAGTCCATGGAAGGATCGCTGGAGCTAGCATACCTTTTAGCATCCTTAGGATCGACAAAACCTTTCTGATTGTATCACATACAACCTTTCCTTACGAAAACTGATAAGGAAACTTGTTTTCACATCCATCTGCCAGATTTCATAAATGCAGCTAATGCTAACATGATTCCGACGGACTTAAGCATCGCTACGGGTGAGAAAATCTCATCGTAGTCAACTCCTTGAACTTGTGAAAAACTCTTCGCCACAAGTCGAGCTTCATAGACGGTGACATTACCGTTCACGTCCGTCTTCTTCTTAAAGATCCATTTATCTCAATGGCTTGTCGATCATCGGGCAAGTCCACCAAAGTCCATACTTTGCTTTGATACATGGAACCTATCTCGGATTTCTCGGCTTCTAACCATTTGTCGGAATACGGGCCCACCATCGCTTCTCCATAGTTCACAGGTTCATTGTTGTCCAACAACATGACCTCTAAGACAGGATCACCGTACCACTCAGGAGTAGTACATATCCTTGTCGACCTACGAGGTTCGATAGTAACTTGATCCGAAGCTTCATGATCACTATCATTAGTTTCCTCTTCAACAGTCGTAGGTTCCATAGAAACATCTTTTGGTGTTGCACTACTTTCCGGTTGAAGTGAGGGTTCGACAACCTCATCAAGTTCTATCTTCCTCCCACTCAATTCTTTCGAGAGAAACTCCTTCTCGAGAAAGGACCCGTTCTTAGTGACAAACATTTTTGCCCTTGGATCTGAGATAGAAGGTATGCCCAACTATTACCTTTGGGTATCCTATGAAGATGTATTTGTCCGCTTTGGGTTCGAGATTTTTCCGGCTGAAGCCATAAGATCGCAGCCCCAAACATTAAGAAACAACAACTTTGGTTTCTTGCCAAACCATAGTTCATACGGCGTCGTCTCAACGGACTTAGATGGTGCCCTATCTAAAGTTAATGCAGCTGTCTCTAATGCATAACCTCAAAATAACATCGGTAGATCGATAAGAAACATCATAGATCGCACCATATCTCATAAGGTTCGATTACGACGTCCGGACACACCATTACGCTGTTGTGTTCCAGGTGGCTTCAACTGCGAAACAATTCCATAATGTCTTAAGTGATTGCCAAACTCATAACTTAGAAAATCTCCCCTTAATCAGATCGTAGGAACATGGTCTTCTTGTTATGATGATTATTCACTCTGAAATTACTTGAACTTTTCAAACGTTTCAAACTTTCGCTTCATTAAGTAAATATACCCATATTTACTCAAATCGTCAATGAAGATGAGAAAATAACGATATCCACCACACGCCTTAATTCTCATTGGATCACACACATCAGCATGTATGATTTCCAACAAGTCACTTGCCCGTTTTGTTGTACCTGAAAACGGGATCTTAGTCATCCTGCCCATGAGGCATGGCTCGCATGTGCCAAGCGATTCAAAATCAAGTGACTCCAAACATCCATCAGCATGGAGTTTCTTCATGCATTTTATGCCAAAATGACCTAAGCGGCAGTGCCACAAGAAAGTGGTACTATCATTATTAACTCTACATCTTTTGGCGTTAATATCTTGTGTATTACTATGATCGAGATTCAATAAACCATTGGGTGCATGACCATAAAGGTATTATTCAGAATAACCATTATTCTCTAACTTAAATGAATAACCGTATTGCAATGAACATGATCTAATCATATTCATGCTCAACGTAGACACCTGATAACATTTATCTAGGTTCAACACTAATCCCGAAGGTAGAGGGAGCGTGCGATGGTGATCTTATCAACACTATCTAGGTTCAACACTTCCAACACACATCGTCACCTCGCCCTTAGCTAGTCTCCGTTCAGTCCGTAGCTTTTGCTTCAAGTCACTAATAATAGCAACTGAACCGGTATCCAATACCCAGGTACTACAAGGAGTAGTAGTAAAGTACACATCAATAACATGTATATCAAATATACTTTGTTGAAGTTTCCAGCTTTCTTATCTACCATGTATTTGGGGTAGTTCCTCTACCATGTGACTGCTCCCCTTACAATAGAAGCACTTAGTCTCGAGGTTTGGGTCCAATCTTGGGTTCCTTCATTAGAGCGACAACTGGTTTGCCATTCATGAAGTTTCCCTTCTAGCCCTTGCCCTTTTGAAACCAGTGGTCTTGTTAAACCATCAACACTTGATGCTCCTTCTTGATTTATACTTTTGCGGTCTTAAGCACCGCTAATAGCTTTTGGATCATCTCCATCCTTTGCATTTCATAGTTCATCACGAAGTTCTAGTAGCTTGGTGATAGTGTCAAGAGAATTCCATCAACCATTATCTCATTTGGAAGATTAACTCCCACTTGGTTCAAGTTTTTAGCACCCAGACATTCTGAGCACATCCTCACTAGTTGAGCTATTCTCCTCCATCTTGTTAGCAAAAGAACTTGTCAGAGGTCTAATACCTCTCAACACGGGCATGAGCCTGAAATCCCAATTTCAGCTCTTGGAACATCTCATATGTCTTGTGGCGTTCAAAACATCATTGGAATCCCGATTCTAAGCCGTAAAGTATGGTGCACTAAACTATCAAGTAGTCATCAGGACGTGTCTGTCAGGTGTTCACAACATCCCCAGACGACGTTGTAGGGGTTTGCACATCGAGCAGTGCATCAAAGACGTAAGCTTTCTGTGTAGCAGTGAGGACACTCCTCGGACTACGGACCCAGTCCGTATCATTGCTTACAATATCTTTCAACTTAGTCTTTCTCTAGGATCGTATTTAAACAAGGAGCTACAACGCAGCTATTGGTCTACAACATAATTTGCGAAGACAATCTTAGAATATTGTTCATGACAATTAAGTTCATCTAATGAACTCCCACTCAGATAGACATCCCTCTAGTCATCTAAGTGATGCATGATCCGAATCGACTAGGCCGTGTCCGATCATCACGTGAGACGGACTAGTCATCAACGGTGAACATCTTTATGTTGATCGTATCTTCTATACGACTCATGTTCGACCTTTCGGTCTTCCGTGTTCCGAGGCCATGTCTGTACATGCTAGGATCGTCAAGTGAACCCTAAGTGTATTGCGTGTGTAAATCTGGCTTACACCCGCTGTATGCGAACGTTAGAGCCTATCACACCCGATCATCACGTGGTGCTTTGGAACAACGAACCTTAGCAACGGTGCACAGTTAGGGGGGACACAATTCTTGAAATTTTAGTGAGAGATCATCTTATTTACTACCGTCGTTCTAAGCAAATAAGATGTAAAACATGATAAACATCACATGCAATCAAATAGTGACATGATATGGCCAATATCATTTTGCTCCTTTTGATCTTCATCTTCGTGGCTCCATGATCATCATCGTCACCGGCATGACACCATGATCTCCATCATCATGATCTCCATCATCGTGTCTTCATGAAGTTGTCTCGCCAAACATTACTTCTACTACTATGGCTCACGCTTAGCAATAAAGTAAAGTAATTACATGGCGTTTTCAATGACACACAGGTCATACAATAAAATAAGACAACTCCTATGGCTCCTGCTGGTTGTCATATTCATTGACATGCAAGTTGTGATTCCTATTACAAGAACATGATCAATCTCATACATCACATATATATCATTCATCACATCCTTTTGGCCATATCACATCACACAGCACATGCTGCAAGAACAAGTTAGACGTCCTCTAATTGTTGTTGTAAGTTTTTACGTGGCTGCTGCAGGTTTCTAGCAAGAACGTTTCATACCTACGCCAAAACCACAACGTGATATGCCAATTTCTATTTACCCTTCATAAGGACCCTTTTCATCGAATCCGATCCGACTAAAGTGGGAGAGACAGACACCCGCTAGCCACCTTATGCAACTAGTGCATGTCAGTCGATGGAACATGTCTCACGTAAGAGTACGTGTAAGGTCGGTCCGGGCCGCTTCATCCCATGATGCCGCCGAATCAAGATAAGACTAGTAATGGCAAGTAAATTGACAAATCGATGCCCACAACTACTTTGTGTTCTACTCGTGCAAGAAACTACGCATAGACCTAGCTCATGATGCCACTGTTGGGGATCGTAGCAGAAATCAAAAAAATTCTACGCATCACCAAGATCAATCTATGGAGTTATCTAGCAACGAGGGAGAGGGGAGTGCATCTACATACCCTTGTAGATCGCGAGCGGAAGCATTCAAGAGAACGGGGATGATGGAGCCGTACTCGTCATGATCCAAATTGCCGATGATCCTAGCGCTGAACGGACGGCACCTCCGCGTTCAACACACGTACGGAGCGGGGACGTCTCCTCCTTCTTGATACAGCAAGGGGGGAGGAGAGGTTGATGGAGATCCAGCAGCACGACTGCGTGGTGGTGGAAGTAGCGGGATTCCAGCAGGGCTTCGCCAAGCGCTGCGGGAGGAGGGAGAAGTGTCACGGGAGGGAGAGGGAGGCGCCAGGGTATAGGGTGTGGCTGCCCTCCCCCCACTATATATAGGGGCCCTGGGGGGCGCCGGCCCTAGGAGATCTAATCTCCAAGGGGGGGGGCGGCCAAGGGGGGGACTTGCCCCCCAAGTCAAGTGGGGCGCCCCCACCCCTAGGGTTTCCAACCCTAGGCGCAGGGGAGGCCCATGGGGGGCGCACCAGCCCACTATGGGCTGGTTCCCTTCCCACTTCAGCCCATGGGGCCCTCCGGGATAGGTGGCCCCACCCGGTGGACCCCCGGGACCCTTCCGGTGGTCCCGGTACAATACCGGTGACCCTCGAAACTTTCCTGGTGGCCGAAACTGGACTTCCTATATATAAATCTTTACCTCCGAACCATTCCGGAACTCCTCGTGACGTCCGGGATCTCATTCGGGACTCCGAGCAACTTTCGTGTTACCGCATACTTATATCTCTACAACCCCAGCGTCACCGAACCTTAAGTGTGTAGACCCTACGAGTTCGGGAGACACGTAGACATGACCGAGACGACTCTCCGGTCAATAACCAACAGCGGGATCTGGATACCCATGTTGGCTCCCACGTGCTCCACGATGATCTCATCGGATGAACCATGATGTCAAGGATTCAATCAATCCCGTATACAATTCCCTTTGTCTACTGGTATAGTACTTGCCCGATATTCGATCGTCGGTATCCCGATACCTTGTTCAATCTCGTTTCCGGCAAGTCTCTTTACTCGTTCCGTAACACATCATCTCGTGATCAACTCCTTTATCACATTGTGCACATTATGATGATGTCCTACCGAGTGGGCCCAGAGATACCTCTCCATGACACGGAGTGACAAATCCCAGTCTCGATTCGTGCCAACCCAACAGACACTTTCGGAGATACCTGTAGTGCACCTTTATAGCCACCCAGTTACGTTGTGACGTTTGGTACACCCAAAGCATTCCTACGGTATCCGGGAGTTGCACAATCTCATGGTCTAAGGAAAAGATACTTGACATTTAGAAAAGATTTAGCATACGAACTACACGATCTTGTGCTAGGCTTAGGATTGGGTCTTGTCCACCACATCATTCTCCTAATGATGTGATCCCGTTATCAACGACATCCAATGTCCATGGTCAGGAAACCGCAACCATCTATTGATCAATGAACCAGTCAAATAGAGGCTCACTAGGGACATGGTGTTTGTCTATGTATCCACACATGTATCTGAGTTTCTTATCAATACAATTCTAGCATGGATAATAAACAATTATCATGAATAAGGAAATATAATAATAACAAATTTAATATTGCCTCTAGGGCATATTTCCAACAAACGGACGGGTCTTGTCCATCACATCATTCTCCTAATGATGTGATCCCGTTGATCAAATGACAACTCATGTCTATGGCTAGGAAACATAACCATCTTTGATCAATGAGCTAGTCTAGTAGAGGCATACAAGGGACATACTGTTTTGTCTATGTATTCACACATGTACTAAGTTTCCGGTTAATACAATTCTATCATGAATAAAAGACATTTATCATGATATAAGGAAATAAATAATAACTTTATTATTGCCTCTAGGGCATATTTCCTTCAGTCTCCCACTTGCACTAGAGTCAACAATCTAGTTCACATCGACATGTGATTTAATACCGATAGTTCACATCGTTATGTGGATAACACCCATAGTTCACATCGCCATGTGACCAACACCCAAAGGGTTTACTATAGTCAATAATCTAGTTCACATCGCTATGTGATTAACACCCAAGAGTAATAAGGTGTGATCATGTTTTTCTTGTGAGAGAAGTTTAGTCAACGGGTCTGACACATTCAGATCCGTATGTATTTCGCAAATTTCTATGTCTACAATGCTCTGCATGGAGCTACTCTAGCTAATTGCTCCCACTTCCAATATGCATCCAGATCGAGACTCGGAGTCATCCAGATCGGTGTTAAAGCTTGCATCAACGTAACTCTTTTCGACGAACTCCTTATCACCTCCATAACCGAGAAATATTTCCTTAGTCATCCAGTAACTAAGGATAATTTTGACCGCTGTCCAGTGATCTACTCCTGGATCACTTTTGTACCTCCTTGCTAAACTCATGGTAAGGTACACAACAGGTTTGGTACACAGCATGGCATACTTTATAGAACCTATGGCTGAGGCATAGGGAATGACTTTCATTCTTTCTCTATCTTCTGCCGAGGTCGGGCTTTGAGTCTTACTCAACTTCATACCTTACAACTCAGGCAAGAACTCCTTCTCTGACTGATCCATTTTGAACTACTTCAAAAACTTGTCAAGGTATGTACTCATTGAAAAAACTTATCAAGCGTCTCGATCTATCTCTATAGATCTTGAGGCTCAATATGTAAGCAGATTTACCGAGGTTTTCTTTGAAAAAACTCCTTTCAAACACTACTTTATGCTTTTCAGAAAATTCTACATCATTTATGATCGACAATATGTCATTCACATATACTTATCAGAAAGGCTGTAGTGCTCCCACTCACTTTCTTGTAAATACAGACTTCACCGCAAGTCTGTATAAAACTATATGCTTTGATCACCTCATCAAAGTGTATATTCCACTCCGAGATGCTTGCACCAGTCCATAGATGGATCGCTAGAGCTTGCACACTTTGTTATCACCTTTGGGATCGACAAAACCTTCTGGTTGCATCATATACAACTCTTTTTTAAGATATCCATTCAGGAATGCAGTTTTGACATCCGTTTGCCAGATTTCATAATCATAAAACGCGACAATTGCTAACATGATTCGGACAGACTTAAGCATCGCTATGGGTGAGAAAGTCTCATCGTAGTCAACTCCTTGAACTTGTCGAAACCCTTTTGTAGCAAGTCGAGCTTTGTAAACAGTAACATTACTGTCATCGTCGGTCTTCCTCTTGAAGATCCATTTATTTTCGATGGCTTGCCCGATCATCGGGCAAGTCAACCAAAGTCCACACTTTGTTCTCATACATGGATCCCATCTCATATTTCATGGCCTCAAGCCATTTTGAGGAATCTGTTCTCATCATCGCTTCCTCATAGTTCGTAGGTTCATTATGGTCAAGTAACATGACTTCCAGAACTAGGTTGTCGTACCACTCTGGTGCGGAACGTACTCTGGTTGATCTACGAAGTTCAGTAGAAACTTGATCCGAAGTTTCATGATCATCATCATTAGCTTCCTCACTAATTGGTGTAGGAATCTCTGGAACCAGTTTCTGTGATGTACTACTTTCCAATTCGGGAGAAGGTACAATTACCTCATCAAGTTCCACTTTCCTCCCACTCACTTCTTTCGAGAGAAACTCCTCTAGAAAGGATCCATTCTTAGCAACGAATATCTTGCCTTCGGATCTATGATAGAAGGTGTACCCAACAGTCTCCTTTGGGTATCCTATGAAGACACATTTCTTCGACTTGGGTTCGAGCTTATCAGGTTGAAGCTTTTTCACATAAGCATCACATCCCCAAACTTTAAGAAACAACAACTTTGGTTTCTTGGCAAACCACAGTTCATAAGGCGTCGTCTCAACGGATTTAGATGGTGCCCTATTTAACATGAATGCAACTGTGTTTAATGCATAACCCAAAACGATAGTGGTAAATCGGTAAGAGACATCATAGATCACACCATATCTAATAAAGTGCGGTTACGACGTTCGGACACACCATTATGCTGTGGTGTTCCGGGTGGCGTGAGTTGTGAAACTATTCCACGTTGTTTCAAATGAAGACCAAACTCGTAACTCAAATATTCACCTCCATGATCAGATCGTAGAAACTTTATTTTCTTGTTACGATGATTCTCTACTTCACTCTGAAATTCTTTGAAATTTTCAAATGTTTCAGACTTGTGCTTCATCAAGTAGATATACACATATCTGCTCAAATCATCAGTCAAGGTCAAAAAATAACGATACCCGCTGCGAGCTTCAACACTGATCGGTCCACATACATCAGTATGTATGATTTCCAACAAATCTGTTGCTCGCTCCATTGTTTCGGAGAACGGAGTTTTAGTCATCTTGCCCATGAGGCATGGTTTGCAAGCACCAAGTGATTCATAATCAAGTGTTTCCAAAAGTCCATCACCATGGAGTTTCTTCATGCGCTTTACACCAATATGACCTAAACGGCAGTGCCACAAATAAGTTGCACTATCATTATTAACCTTGCATCATTTGGCTTCAATATTATGAATATGTGTATCACTACGATCGATATCAAACAAACTATTTTCATTGGGTGTATGACCATCGAAGGCTTTATTCATGTAAACAGAATAACAATTATTCTATGACTTTAAACGAATAACGTATTGCAACAAACATGATCAAATCATATTCATGCTCAACGCAAATGCCAAATAACATTTATTTCGGTTCAACACTAATCCCAAAAGTATACGGAGTGTGCGATGATGATCATATCAATCTTGGAACCACTTCCAACATCATCACTTCACCTTTAACTAGTCTCTGTTCATTCTGCAACTTTCGTTTCGAGTTACTAATTTTAGCAACTGAACTGGTATCAAATACCCAGGGGTTGCTATGAACACTAGTAAAATACACATCAATAATCTGTATATCAAATATACCTTTGTTCACTTTGCCATCCTTCTTATTCGCCAAGTCTCTAGGGCAGTTCCACTTCCAGTGACCATTTCCTTTGCAGTAGAAGCATTTAGTTTCAGGCTTGAGTTTAACTTTGGGTTTCTTCACGGGAGTGACAACTTGTTTGTTATTCTTCTTGAAGTTCCCTTTCAATCCCTTTGCCCTTTACTTGAAACAAGTGGTCTTGTTAACAATCAACACTTGATGCTCTTTCTTGATTTCTACCTTCGCCAATTTCAACATTGCGAAGAGCTCGGGAATTACTTTCGTCATCCCTTGCATATTATAGTTCATCACGAAGTTCTACTAACTTGGTGATAGTGACTAGAGAACTTTGTCAATTACTATCTTATTTGGAATATTAACTCCCACTTGATTCAAGTAATTGTAGTACCCAGACAATCTGAGCACATGCTCACTGGTTGAGCTATTCTCCTCCATCTTGTAGGCAAAGTACTGTCAGAGGTCTTACACCTCTCGACATGGGCATGAGTATGAAATACTAATTTCAACTCTTGGAACATCTCATATGCTCCATGGCGTTCAAAACGTTTTTGAAGTGCCAGTTATAAGCCGTAAAGCATGTCACACTAAACTATCAAGTAATCATCATACTGAGATTGTCAAACGTTCATAACGTCTACATCTGCTCCTGCAATAGATATGTCACCTAGAGGTGCATCAAGGACATAATTCTTCTGTGCAGCAATGAGGAAAAACCTCAGATCATGGAACAAGTCTGCATCATTGCTACTAACATCTTTCAACTTAGTTTTCTCTAGGAACATAAAAAACAAACGGGGAGCTACATCGTGAGCTATTGATCTACAACATAGATATGCTAATACTACCTGGACTAAGTTCATGATAAATTAAAGTTCAATTAATCAAATTACTTAAGAACTCCCGCTTAGACAGACATCTCTCTAATCATCTAAGTGATCACGTGATCCATATCAACTAAACCATGTCCGATCATCACGTGAGATGGAGTAGTTTTCAATGGTGAACATCTTATGTTGATCATATCTACTATATGATTCACGCTCGACCTTTCGGTCTTCAGTGTTCCGAGGCCATATCTGCATATGCTAGTCTCGTCAAGTTTAACCCGAGTATTCTGCGTGTGCAAAACTGGCTTACACCCGTTGTATGTGAACATAGAGCTTATCACACCCGATCATCACGTGGTGTCTCGGCACGACAAACTTTCGCAACGGTGCATACTCAGGGAGAACACTTATACCTTGAAATTTAGTGAGAGATCATCTTATAATGCTATCGTCGATCTAAGCAAAATAAGATGCATAAAAGATAAAGATCACATGTAATCAATATAAGTGATATGATATGGCCATCATCATCTTGTGCCTTTGAACTCCATCTCCAAGGCACCGTCATGATCACCATCGTCACCGGCGCGACACCTTGATCTACATCGTAGCATCGTTGTCGTCTCGCCAACTATTGCTTCCACAACTATTGCTACCGCTTAGTGATAAAGTAAAGCAATTACATGGCGATTGCATTTCATACAATAAAGGGACAACCATATGGCTCCTGCCAGTTGCCGATAACTTTACAGAACATGATCATCTCATACAATAATGTATAACTTATCACGTCTTGACCATATCACATCACAGCATGCCCTGCAAAAACAAGTTAGACGTCCTCTACTTTGTTGTTGCAAGTTTTACGTGGATGCCACGGGCTTAGCAAGAACCGTTCTTACCTACGCATACAAAACCACAATGATATTTCGTCAAGTATGTGATGTTTTAACCTTCACAAGGACCAGGCGTAGCCATACTTGATTCAACTAAAGTTGGAGAAACTGACACCCGCCAGCCACCTATGTGTGAAGCACGTCGACAGAACCAATCTTGCGTAAGCGTACGCGTAATGTCGGTCCGGGCCGCTTCATCCAACAATACCGCCGAACCAAAGTATGACATGCTGGTAAGCAGTATGACTAGTATCGTCTACAACTCACTTGTGTTCTACTCGTCCATATCATCTATGCATAGACCTTGCTCATGATGCCACTGTTGGGGAACATAGTATTTCAAAAAAATTCCTACTATCGCACAAGATCTATCTACCAGATGCATAGCAACGAGGGGGAGAGTGTGTCTACATACCCTTGTAGACCGAAAGCGAAAGTGTCAAGTGACGCGGTTGATGTAGTCGAACTTCTTCGCGATTCAACCGATCAAGCACCGAACGTACGACACCTCCGCGTTCAGCACACGTTCAGCTTGATGACGTCCCACGAGCACTTGATCTAGTTGAGCTTCACGGGAGAGTATCGCCAGCACGACGGCGTGGTGACGGATATGATGAAGTTACCGGCGCAGGGCTTCGCCTAAGCACTGCAACGGTATGACCGAGGTGTGTTTCTATGGAGGGGGGCACCGCACATGGCTGGAGAGATCAACTTGAGTGTCTAGAGGTGCCCCCTGCCCCTATATATAAAGGAGCAAGGGGGAGGCCGGCCGGCCCAAGCCTGGCGCGCTAAGGTGAGTAGGATTCCTACTCCTAGTAGGAATAGGAATCCTCCTTCCTATTCCTACTAGGAGTAGGAAAGGAAGAATGGGAAGAGAAGGAAGGGGAGAGGTGGCGCCCCCCATTCCTAGTCCAACTAGGATTCTCTAGTGGGGGTGCCGGCCTGCCCCTATGGGCTGCCTCTCACTTTTCCCTCAAGGCCCACTATGGCCCATACTCCCCCGGGGTGGTTCCGGTAACCCCCTCCGGCACTCCGGTTAAATCCGAAACTTTCCGGAACACTTCCGGTGTCCGAATATAGTCGTCCAATATATCAATCTTTACCTCTCCGACATTCCGAGACTCCTCGTCATGTCCGTGATCTTATCCGGGACTCCGAACTATCTTCGGTACATCAAAACTCATAAACTCATAATATCGATCATCATCAAACGTTAAGCGTGCGGACCCTATGGGTTCAAGAACTATGTAGACATGACCGAGACTCATCTCCGATCAATAACCAATAGTGGAACCTGGATGCTCATATTGGCTCCGACATATTCTACGAAGATCTTTATCGGTCAAACCGCATAACAACATACGTTGTTCCCTTTGTCATCGGTATGTTACTTGCCCGAGATTTGATCGTCGGTATCTCAATACCTAGTTCAATCTCGTTACCGACAAGTCTCTTTACTCGTTCTGTAATACATCATCTCGTGACTAGCTCATTAGTCATTTGCTTGTAAGGCTTATTATGACGTGTATTACCGAGAGGGCCCAGAGATACCTCTCCGACACTTGGAGTGACAAATCATATTCTTGATCTATGCCAACACCACGAACACTTTCGGAGACACCTGTAGAGCCTCTTTATAATCACCCAGTTACGTTGTGACGTTTGATAGCACACAAAGTGTTCCTCCGGTATTCGGGAGTTGCATAATCTCATAGTCATAGAAACATGTATAAGTCATGAAGAAACCAATAGCAGTAAAACTAAACGATCATAGTGCTAAGCTAACAGACAGGTCTTGTCCATCACATCATTCTCCTAATGATGTGATCCCGTTGATCAAATGACAACTCATGTCTATGGCTAGGAAACTGATGTCTACACACGCTTCTACTCTTGTAGACTATGTTGGGCCTCCAAGCGCAGAGGTTTGTAGGACAGCAGCAATTTCCCTCAAGTGGATGACCTAAGGTTTATCGAACTCAGGGAAGTAGAGGTTGAAGATGGTCTCTCTCAAGAAACCCTGCAACTAAGATACAAGAAGTCTCTTGTGTCCCCAACACACCTAATACACTTGTTAGATATATAGGTGCACTAGTTCGGCGAAGAGATGTTAAATGGCAAGTGATATGGATGGCAAAACAAAGTAATATAAATCTGTAATAAAAAGTGCAGCAAGCAAACAAGTGGTAAACGTGAGCACAAATGGTATTGCAATGGTGGAAACAAGGCCTAGGGATCATACTTTCACTAGTGGCAACTCCCAACAACATTAACATAATCGAATCACATGATATTTCCCATAAAACATGCAATGGAGACGCACCCGGAGGTCATTCCTTCGTGGTCAAGAGAGGACGAGAATTATGTAGGGCTACAAAAGCACACCTCAAAGTTCGTAGTTCTCAATCTAAGGATTTCCCAATGTCACCGCGGCCATCCAAAGAGAGTCCCACAATCACCACAACATATCTAAAAGATAGTCAAAGACAAGCACCAAGAGACTCTCAATCTTCAATCAACACACAAGAGAGGAAATCACTCATGAAAATATTTTTCTAATCCATGTCCAATAGACCGCTGTCACCTTGGTCTCGGGGATTATACTAGATAAAGACAAGTGAGTACATCAATCCAATACATAGAGGAAGGGGAAACATCATGGGATCACCCTAGATTAACATAGCCTATGATCACAACGAAGATCACATCATGGGAGAGAGAGATAACCACATAGCTACTGGTAGAAACCTCAGCCCCGAGGAGGAACTACTCCCGCATCATGGAGGGAGGAAGCAACGTCGATGGAGATGAATCCGGGGGAACTTCCCCGTCCCGGCAGGGTGCCGGCTGATGTCTACACACGCTTCTACACTTGTAGACTATGTTGGGCCTCCAAGCGCAGAGGTTTGTAGGACAGCAGCAATTTACCTCAAGTGGATGACCTAAGGTTTATCGAACTCAGGGAAGTAGAGGTTGAAGATGGTCTCTCTCAAGCAACCCTGCAACTAAGATACAAGAAGTCTCTTGTGTCCCCAACACACCTAATACACTTTTTAGATGTATAGGTGCACTAGTTCGGCGAAGAGATGTTAAATGGCAAGTGATATGGATGGCAAAAGAAAGTAATATAAATCTGTAATAAAAAGTACAGCAAGCAAACAAGTGGTAAACGTGAGCACAAATGGTATTGCAATGGTGGAAACAAGGCCTAGGGATCATACTTTCACTAGAGGCAACTCCCAACAACATTAACATAATCGAATCACATGATATTTCCCATAAAACATGCAATGGAGACGCACCCGGAGGTCATTCCTTCGTGGTCAAGAGAGGACGAGAATTATGTAGGGCTACAAAAGCACACCTCAAAGTTCGTAGTTCTCAATCTAAGGATTTCCCAATGTCATCGCGGCCATCCAAAGAGAGTCCCACAATCACCACAACATATCTAAAGGATAGTCAAAGACAAGCACCAAGAGACTCTCAATCTTCAATCAACACACAAGAGAGGAAATCACTCATGAAAATATTTTTCTAATCCATGTCCAATAGACCGCTGTCACCTTGGTCTCGGGGATTATACTAGATAAATACAAGTGAGTACATCAATCCAATACATAGAGGAAGGGGAAATATCATGGGATCACCCTAGATTAACATAGCCTATGATCACAACGAAGATCACATCATGGGAGAGAGAGATAACCACATAGCTACACGTACGAGCCCTCGGCCCCGGAGAAGACTACTCACACATGGACATGGTGAGGAGGAGGTTGATGATGGTGTTGATGGAGAGGTGCAGCCCCGCGAGGAGGAGACGGCCGGCGGCAGCCACGGAGGCGGCGGCGGCGGCGGCGGCGGCCCTAGGGGGCGGCGGCGGCCCTAGGAGGCAGGGGCTCCTTGGCCCCCCCTTCTTCCTTGTGGATGGTGCTGCAATGGTGCTGGTCCTCCCCTCCAAGACGGCGGCTTGGGAGGAGGAAAATTCGTGGTGCTTGGTGACCTAGGTTTCCTCTCTTTATATAGACTCTCGGATTCCCGTCATCAGATTTTGGGCCTCAGTAAAACGGGCTTTACTCGGCCGTCCGGACTCCGATTTGGACGAATTTTATATCCAGAAGCATCGCCTCGAAATTCCCCACAACTTTCGCAACTAGACTTTTTCCGTTTGACGTCGTCTTCGGGCCGGAACGTGACCATCTTTATAAAATGTTCTCAGACAGATTTCAAAAAAGTCAGAGTCCTACTCCAATACGACTCCTTTTGCGTTTTTGTCAATTTCCAAGTAATTCCTACACAATAAAGTGTAAAACAAGAACATTGTGCACTTTTGCAACCATTAGTAGGTTAGTACAAATATGATCAAAAGTGTATGGAAGTGCATAAATATCATAGCAATATCACACAAAAAGGGCATGGAGCAAACAGAAATTATAGATACGTTTTGGACGTATCAGAAACATAAACATCTTTGATCACTGAGCTAGTCTAGTAGAGGCATACTAGGGACATATTGTTTTGTCTATGTATTCACACATGTACTAAGTTTCCGGTTAATACAATTCTAGCATGAATAAAAGACATTTATCATGATATAATGAAATAAATAATAACTTTATCATTGCCTCTAGGGCATATTTCCTTCAGTCCTTTGCTACAAAAAGGATTGGGCCACCTTGCTGCACCTTATTTACTTTTACCTTTTGTCACTTGCTACCAATTACCCTATCACAAAACTATCCGTTACCTATAATTTCAGTGCTTGCAGAAAATACCTTATTGAAAACTACCTATCATTTCCTTCTGCTCCTCGTTGGGTTCGACACTCTTACTTATCGGAAGGACTACGATAGATCCCCTACACTTGTGGGTCATCAAGACTCTTTTCTGCGCCGTTCCCGGGGAGTGAAGCGCCTTTGGTAAGGAAAAAAATTATATAGTGTGCTGAAATTTATTATCACTTGTTACTATGGCTCATAATCCTTTGAGGGGCTTGTTCGGGGTATATTCACCCCGACCAGAAGAACAAAGAGTTGCTCCTCAATCTACTACACCTACTGAAAATGTTTGCTTTGAAATTTCTTCGGCTATGATAGAGAAACTGCTTGAAAATCCTTTTACAGGAGACGGAACACTGCATCCCGATTTACATCTAATCTATGTGGATGAAGTTTGTGGATTATTTAAGTTTGCAGGTATGCCCGAGGATGTTATCAAGAAGAAGGTATTCCCTTTATCTTTGAAGGGAGATGCATTGACATGGTTTAGGCTATGTGATGATATTGGATCATGGAACTATAAGCGTCTGAAGTTGGAATTTCATCAGAAGTTCTACCCTATGCACCAGGTTCATCGTGATCGTAATTATATTTATAATTTTTGGCCTCGCGAAGGAGAAAGCATCGCTCAAGCTTGGGGGAGGCTTAAGTCAATGTTATATTCATGCCCCAATCATGAGCTCTCAAGAGAAATGATTATTCAAAAAATTTATGCTCGGCTTTCTCTCAATAATCGCTCCATGCTCGATACTTCTTGTTTTGGCTCTTTTATGATGAAGACTGTTGAATTCAAATGAGATTTATTGAAAAGAATTAAACGCAACTCTGAAGATTGGGATCTTGATGAAGGTAAGGATTCAGGTATGACCCTAAGTTTGATTGTGTTAAAGCTTTTATGGATACCGATGTTTTCCTTGAGTTTAGCACTAAGTATGGACTTGACTCTGAGATAGTAGCTTCTTTCTGTGAATCATTTACTACTCATGTTGATCTCCCCAAGGAGAAGTGGTTTAAATACCATCCCCCTATTGAAGTAAAAGTAGTTGAACCTATTAGAGTTGAAGAAAAGACTATCACTTATAATGTTGATCCTGTTGTTCCTACTGCTTATATTGAGAAACCACCCTTCCCTTTTATAATAAAGGATCATGCTAAAGCTTCAACTGTGGTTCGTAAGAGTAATACTAGAACACCTACACCCTCTGAGCAAATTAAAGATGAACCTATTGTTGTTATGGTTAAGGATCTCTTGGTAGAAGATTTAGATGGTCATGTTATTTACCTCCAAGAAGAGTCTGCTAGAATAGCCAAACCCAATGCTAGGAATAAACATAGACCTATTGTAGGCTTGCCTGTTATCTTTGTTAAGATAGGAGATCATTGTTATCATGGTTTATGTGATGTGCGTGCTAGTGCGAGTATTATCCCTCATACCTTATATCAAGAAATTATGCATGATATTGCACATGTTGAGTTAGAAGGGATTGATGTTACTATTAAGCTAGCTAATAGAGACACTATTTCACCAGTTGGGATTGTTAGAGATGTTGAAGTCTTGTGTGGGAAGGTTAAATACCCTGCTGATTTTCTTGTTCTTAGTTCCCCACAAGATGAATTTTGTCCCATTATATTTGGTAGACCCTTCTTGAATACTGTTAATGCTAAGATAGACTGCATGGAAGATATTGTTACTGTTGGACTAGGGGATATGTCTCATGACTTTAACTTTGCTAAATTCCGTAGGCAACCCCTTGATAAAGAACTACCTAGTAAGGATGCAATTATTGGTCTTGCTTCTATTGTTGTGCCTCCTAATGATCCTTTAGAACAATACTTGCTAGACCATGAAAATGATATACATATGAATGAGAGAAGGGAAATAGATGAAATATTCTTTAATCAGGGACCCGTATTGAAAAACAACTTGCCTGTTGAAATCCTTGGGGATCCTCCTCCACCTAAGGGTGATCCCGTGTTTGAACTTACGCCTTTGCCTGACAATCTTAAGTATGTTTATCTTAATGAAGCGAAGATATATCCTGTTATTATTAGTGCTAACCTTTCAGAGCAGGAAGAAGAAAAACTATTGAAAACTCTGAAGAAGCACCTTGCTGCTATTGGATATACTCTGGATAATCTTAAGGACATTAGTCCCGCTTTATGCCAACACAAGATAAAATTGGAAGAAAATGCTAAACCGGTTATTGATCATCAATGACGGTTAAATCATAAGATGAAAGAAGTGGTAAGGAAGGAAATTCTAAAGCTTCTAGAGGAAGGTATTATCTATCCAGTTGCTGATAGCCAGTGGGTAAGTCCTGTCCATTGTGTCCCTAAGAAAGGAGGTATGACTGTTGTTCCTAATGATAAAGATGAATTGATCCCGCAAAGAATAGTTACATGTTATAGGATGGTAATTGATTTCCGTAAGTTAAATAAAACTACTAAGAAAGATCATTACCGCTTGCCATTTATTGATCAAATGCTAGAAAGGCTATCCAAACATACTCATTTTTGCTTTCTAGATGGTTATTCTGGTTTATGTAATGCACCTGCTACTTTTCAAAGATGCATGATGGCTATATTCTCTGATTTTTGTGAAAAGATTGTTGAGGTTATTCTGTCAAAAGGGGATCAAGAAAAGACCACTTTTACTTGTCCTTTCGGTACCTTTGCTTATAGATGTATGCCTTTTGGTTTATGTAATGCACCTGCTACTTTTCAAAGATGCATGATGGCTATATTCTCTGATTTTTGTGAAAAGATTGTTGAGGTTTTCATGGATGATTTCTCCGTTTACGGAACTTCTTTTGATGATTGCTTAAGCAACCTTGATCGAGTTTTGCAGAGATGTGAAGACACTAATCTTGTCTTGAATTGGGAGAAGTGCCACTTTATGGTTAATGAAGGCATTGTCTTGGGACATAAAATTTCTGAAAGAGGTATTGAAGTTGACAAGGCTAAAGTTGATGCTATTGAAAAGATGCCATGCCCCAAGGACATCAAAGGTATACGAAGTTTCCTTGGTCATGCCGGGTTTTATAGGAGGTTCATAAAGGACTTCTCCAAAATCTCCAGGCCTCTGACTAATCTCTTACAAAAAGATATTCCTTTTTTCTTTGATGATGATTGCCTAGAAGCATTTGAAATACTTAAGAAAGCATTGATCTCTGCACCTATTGTCCAGCCTCCTGACTGGAATTTACCCTTTGAGATTATGTGCGATGCTAGTGACTATGTTGTAGGTGCTATCTTAGGGCAAATAGTTGATAAGAAATTGAATGTTATTCAGTATGCTAATAAAACTCTAGATAGTGCCCAGAGAAACTATGCTACTACCGAGAAAGAATTTTTAGCAGTAGTATTTGCTTGTGATAAGTTTAGACCCTATATTGTTGATTCTAAAGTAACTATTCACACTAATCATGCTATTATCAAATACCTTATGGAAAAGAAAGATGCTAAACCTAGACTTATGGGTTCTCTTGCTGCAAGAATTTGACTTGCATATTATTGATAGAAAGGGAGCTGAAAACCCCGTTGCAGATAACTTGTCTAGGTTAGAGAATATACTTGATGACCCGCAACCTATTGATGATAGCTTTCCTAATGAACAATTAGCTGTCACAAATACTTCTCGTACTGCTCCTTGGTATGCTGATTATGCTAATTATATTGTTGCTAAGTTTATACCTCCTAGCTTCACATAGCAGCAAAAGAAAAAGTTCTTCTATGATTTGAGACATTACTTCTGGGATGACCCACATCTTTATAAAGAAGGAGTAGATGGTATTATTAGACGTTGTGTACCTGAGCATGAACAGGAACAGATCCTACACAAGTGCCACTCCGAAGCTTATGGAGGACACCATGCGGGAGATAGAACTGCACACAAGAAGACAGTTAACAGGTCTAGAAAGAATTGGTCCAAGAAACTTGTTGATGCATTATGGGCCTATAGAACTGCATACAAAAATCCTATGGGTATGTCTCCATATAAGATGGTTTATGGAAAAGCTTGTCACTTACCCCTTGAGCTAGAACATAAGGCATATTGGGCTATCAAAGAGTTCAATTATGATTTCAAACTTGCTGGTGAGAAGAAGTTATTTGATATTAGCTCTCTTGATGAATGGAGAACCCAGGCTTATGAGAATGCCAAGCTGTTTAAAGAAAAAGTTAAAAGATGGCATGACAAAAGGATACAAAAGAGTGAGTTTAACGTAGGTGATTATGTCTTGCTATACAACTCTCGTTTAAGATTTTTTGCAGGAAAACTTCTCTCTAAGTGGGAAGGACCTTACGTTATCGAGGAGGTCTATCGTTCCGGTGCCATAAAAATCAACAACTTCGAAGGCTCAAATCCGAAGGTAGTGAACGGTCAAAGAATCAAACATTATATCTCAGGTAATACTATAAATGTTGAAACCAATGTTATTGAAACCGTAACCCAGAGGAATACATAAGGGACACTTTCCAGAACGATCCATACTCCGAAAAAGAAGAGGTATGTGGTACGGTAAGTAAACCGACTCCAAAACAGTTCTAAAGGTAATTTCTCTCTGTTTTGGAATATTTAGAAAAATTGAAAAATAAGTAGCAGTACGGAAGAGACACGAGCCGTCCATGAGGGTGGAGGGCGCGCCCCCTTCCCTGGGCACGCCCCCTGCCTCGTGGGCAGCCCATGTGCCTCCCAGACTCCGATTTCTTATGGTTTACTCCTTTTGGTCGGTAAAAATTCATTATATAAACCCCCGAAGGTTTTGACCTCTGTATCACGCAAAAAATCCTCTGTTTTCGCTTCGAGCTGTTTTCTGCTAGGGTTTGCGAAGCCAGGCACCATGTCGTCTCCCTCATCCAACAACGAAGGCAATGATGCTTGGCTAATGAAGATAGATCTGAAGAGGGAAGGACCCGAGGAGACCCACAAGGAGAAGAATATCAAGAAGGAGGTGGAAGATCCGGCTCAGGCATCGGGAGAAGAAGACATCCATCAACCTCTTCCCAACCTATTTACCTCAACTGAGATTGAAGCTTTCAAGATGATTGAGTTAGCTCAAATTAGAAACAAGCATCTCACAGGTAAAAATATTTTGTTGAAGGAATATATAGCTGCACTCAAAGGTATTATCCACACACTGGAGGATCTTCTACGCTCGATATATGATGATCCGGCGTCACTACTTTCAACTCCATCATCACCATCCCCGAAGAAGGAGACATAATCATATGGGTATGGGCACTCCCCTTGGCAACTACCAAGCTTGGGGGAGTGACCCCGGTATCGTTTCACCATCACTCCTATCTTTACCGTTTATCTTAGTTCGATCCTTTTGGTAGTATCTTGATCTAGTAGAATAAAGTTAGCATGATCTAGTTGTGAGCTTTTGCTTTATGATCCTTACCCTTTGTAATCGAGTCCATAAGCTATATAATAAAGATTAGTGTTGAGTCAAGGGCTTGATTTCCTCACCTTGGTCATGATAAAAAGAAAGAAAACATAAAGAGTATCCAAGACACCATATTGATCTTATGGGGAGTAATGACTTCACATATAAGAGTATGATGAATAAAAGTTGTTGGGAGTTGACAAACATAGTTTTGGTCATCGTTGCAATTAATAGGAAGTAATAAAAGAAGAGAGGTTTCACATACAAATATACTATCTTGGACATCTTTTATGATTGTGAGCACTCATTAAAGTATGACATGCTAAAGAGTTGATGTTGGACAAGGAAGACAACATAATGGGTTATGTCTTCTTATATCCCAAATAAAGTATATTGTCATGGATCATCCAACATGTTGAGCTTGACTTTCCCCCTCATGCTAGCCAAAACTCCTCGCACCAAGTAGAGATACTACTTGTGCTTCCAAACATCCTTAAACTCAGTTTTGCTATGAGAGTCCACCATACCTACCTATGGATTGAGAAAGATCCTTCCAAGTAAGTTGTCATGTTGCAAACTCACTAAAATATGTATGATTTATTAGTGTGGAGGAAATTAACTTTATACAATCTTGTGATATAGAAGTAATAAAAGCGACGGACTGCATAATAAAGGTCCTTATCACAAGTGGCAATATAAAGTGTCGTTCTTCTGTGCTAAGACTTTGTGCATTCAACTATGAAAACACATGACAACCTCGGCTTCCCTCTGCGAAGGGCCTATCTATTATTCTTGCCTTATAAGAGTCAAGGTGAAATCCACCTTTCCTTTTTACATTTTATCCTTTGGCAAGCACAATGTGTTGGAAAGATCCTGACATATATACCCACTTGGATGTAAGTTTTCATGGACTATTACTGTTGACATTACCCTTGAGGTACAAGGTTGGGAGGCAACACCATAAGCCCCTATCTTTCTCTGTGTCCGATTAAAACTCCATAAACATAAGTATTGCGCGAGTGTGAGCAATTGTGAAATATTATATGATAGTTGAGTATGTAGGCTTGCTGAAAAGCTCTCATATTGACTCTTTCCGATGTTACGATAAATTGCAATTGCTTCAATGACCGAAATCAAAGTTTGTTAGTTTTCAATGAAGTTTATGATTCATGCTTGATATTGTGGATGAATTGTTACTTTAGCATAAGAGTCATATGAGAATGATCATAATGCCCTCATGTCCGTATTTTGTTTTTATCGACACCTCTGTCTCTAAACATGTGGACATATTTTTCGATATCGGCTTTCGCTTGAGGACAAGCGAGGTCTAAGCTTGGGGGAGTTGACACGTCCATTTTGCATCATGCTTATATGTTGATATTTATTGCATTATGGGTTGTTATTAAACGTTATGTCACAATACTTATACCTTTTCTCTCTTATTTTACAAGGTTTACATGAAGAGGGAGAATGCCGGCAGCTGGAATTCTGGGCTGGAAAAGGATCAAACTCTGCAAACCTATTCTGCACAACTCCAAAAGCCCCGAAACTCCACGGAACTCTGTTTTGGAAAATATAAAAAATATCTGGCGGAAGAAGACCACGAGGGGGGCCACCTGCTGTCCACGAGGGTGGGGGGCGCCCCCCCCCCCTCTCAGGGCCCGCCCCCCTCTCAGGGCACGCCCCCTGTCTCATGGGCCCACCGATGCCCCCCCGATGCCCATCTTCTCCTATATGAGGTGTTTTGACCTGGAAAAAATCATAAGGAGGCTTTCGGGACCAGACGCCGCCGTCTCGAGACGGAAACCAATCTAGGGCTCCGGCAGAGCTGTTCTGCCGGGGATACTTCCCTCTGGCAGGGGGAAATCGTCACAGCCGTCATCACCAACAACTCTCCCATCTTGGGGGAGCTATCTTCATCAACATCCTCACCAGCACCATCTCCTCTCAAACCCTAGTTCATCTCTTGTATCCAATCTTTGTACCCAAACCTCAAATTGGTACCTGTGGATTGCTAGTAGTGTTGATTACTCCGTATAGTTGATGCTAGTTGATTTATTTGGTGGAAGATCATATGTTCAGATCCATTATGCATATTAATACCCCTCTGATCATGAACCATATTATGTCTTGTGAGTAGTTACTTTTGTTCCCGAGGACATGGGAGAATTCTTGCTATTAGTAGTCATGTGAATTTGGTCTTCGTTCAATATTTTGATGAGATGCATGTTGTCTCTCCTCTAGTGGTGTCATGTGAACGTCGACCACATCACACTTCACCATTATTTGGGCCTAGAGGAAGTCAGTGGGAAGTAATAAGTAGATGATGGGTTGCTAGAGTGACAGAAGCTTAAAGCCTAGTTTATGCGTTGCCTCGTAAGGGGCTCATTTGGATCCATATGTTTCATGTTATGGTTATGTTTACCTTAATACTTCTTTTGTAGTTGCGGATGCTTGCATTAGAGGTCAATCATAAGTGAGAGGCTTGTCCAAGTAAGGACAGCACCCAATCACTGGTTCACCCACATACCAAATTATCAAAGTACCGAACGTGAATCAGATGATCGTGATGAAAACTAGCTTGACGATAATTCCCATGTGTCCTCGGGAGCGCTTTCCTTTATATAAGAGTTTGTCCATGCTTGTCCTTTGCTACAAAAAGGATTGGGCCACCTTGCTGCACCTTATTTACTTTTACCTTTTGTCACTTGCTACCAATTACCCTATCACAAAACTATCTGTTACCTATAATTTTAGTGCGTGCAGAAAATACCTTACCGAAAACTGCCTATCATTTCCTTCTACTCCTCGTTGGGTTCAACACTCTTACTTATCAAAAGGACTACGATAGTTCCCCTACACTTGTGGGTCATCAAAGGGTTATGCCCTGGTGCTCTCAGCCCGCCAAACCACCGTCCGTAGCGCGTTCTTGAGCGACGCCGCTGCTACTTCTCGAGCTTGCGTTGTATTCCCTCGAAGAGGAAAAAGAGATGCAACACAGTAGCGTAAGTATTTCCCTCAGTTTTTGAGAACCAATGTATGAATCGAGTAGGAGACCACGCGCGTGTCCCTCGCACCTGCACAAACAAATAAGAACTTCGCAGCCAACGCGATAAAGGGTTGTCAATCCCTTTACGGTCACTTACGAAAGTGAGATCGGATAGAGATGATAGTTTGATATTTTTGGTAATTTTGGTTATAAGAACAGAAAGTAAAAGCGGAAAAGTAAAGTAGATTGTAGATTGATATGTTGAGAATAGACCCGGGGGCCATAGTTTTCTCAAGTGGCTTCTCTCATGATAGCGATATTCTATGGCGGGTAGACAAATTACTGTCGAGCAATTGATAGAAAAGCGAATAATTATGATACTATCTAGGCATGATCATTATATATAGGCATCACGTCCGAGACAAGTAGACCGAAACGATTCTGCATCTACTACTATTACTCCACACATCGACCGCTATCCAGCAGGCATCTAGTGTATTAAGCTCATAAGAACAGAGTAACGCCTTAAGCAAGATGACATGATGTAGAGGGATAAACTCAAACATAGTAATATAAACCCCATCTTTTATCCTTGATGGCAACAATACATTACGTGCCTTGCTGCCCCTACTGTCACTGGGAAAGGACACCGCAAGATTGAACCCAAAGCCAAGCACTTCTCCCATTGCAAGAACTATAGATCTAGTAGGCCAAACGAAACCAATAATTTGAAGAGACTTGTAAGGATATTATAATCATACATAAAGAGTTCAGAAAAGAACCAAATATTTCTCATAGATAATCTTGATCATAAACCCACAATTCATCGGATCTCAACAAACACATCGCAAAAAGAGATTACATCGAATAGATCTCCGTGAAGACCGAGGAGAACTTTGTATTGAGATCCAAAGAGAGAGAATAAGCCATCTAGATACTAGCTATGGACCCGAAGGTCTGTGGTAAAATACTCACAACTCATGGTGAGGCGATGATGATGATGTAGAAGCACTCCGTGGAAGATCCCCTCCTCCGGCGAAGCTCCGGAACAGGCCCCAAGATGGGATCTCACGGGAACAGAAGGTTGCGGCGGTGGAACTAGGGTTTTCTCTATTCGTCTGATAGTTTCGGGGTACGTAGGTATATATAGGAGGAAGGAGGGCACCGGGGGCCAAACGTGGGGCCCACGAGGCAGGGGGCGTGCCCTATGGGGGGGGCGCCCCACCTCGTGGGCGCCATGTGTGCCCTACTATGTGGTTCCCAAGTCTCCCGTGTGTGATTTTCTCCAAAAATATCTCTCCAGAAGTTTCATTCCGTTTGGACTCCGTTTGATATTCCTTTTCTATAAAACCCTGAAATAGGCAAAAAAACATCAATCTGGATTGGGCCTTTGGGTTCGTAGGTTAGTCCCAAAAATAATATAAAAGTGTATAACAAATCCCATTAAACATCCAAAACATCATAAATAATAGCATGGAACAATAAAAAATTATAGATACGTTGGAGACGTATCAGCCGCTGCGTTTGTGTGCTTGCCAACATTAAACTCCGGCGTGCTGACGTGGCAAAGTCATTAGCCACTAACAGCCCCGCTAATTAACCCATAGTGACAGTGACAGCAGGGCCCCGCTGCCTAACTAACAACAATATAGTTCATGTTTAGCTTTGACCGAGCTGACTTGGCCGTTGACCGGGCCCACATGTCAGTGACGCTAACTAGCACTGTGTCACTGAACGGTGGGATCCACTGGTCAGGTTTGACTTGGTCCCGCCATGTTGACTGGATGACGTAAGATGCAGTGCTGATATCATGAAATGTTTTCTGGATATTTATTAAATCAGAAATGATTTATGAATTTCAGAAAATACCCCAAACTTAAAAAAACATAGAAATTCAACCAAAACTCCAAATGAAATAATGTATATATGAAAAATGATAAAAAAATACAATATATACATTGGTATTGGTTTCATGCATGACAAAGCAACTTAACCTTGCTGTATAGATCAAAACTAGTTAATGCACTTTGTAAATTCGTAACTTGAGTTTGAATTTAAACTCTTGGTTCAAATAATGATGTGAACTGGGGACCGATCTTTCAATGAGAGGTAATAACTACGAATTTTGGTGGGATTTGACCCTCACGATTCGGCTACCAACCGTAAAGGGAGAACCGTACACAATTGATATCCACGACAACCGCTGAACCAATTCCATGGTGTTATCGACCGAGCCAACGGCGCGATCGACCTATCCACGAAGGATTTTTCCTGCAAGCAAATCAAAGAATGCAAGAAAATAATAGCCAAGCAATTTGAAATTGCGGATATAATAGATGGAATAAATCTCACAAGATGAAATTTAGAATTTTGATAGGATGTCTTGACGGTCGCACTAGCTGCTACGAGCGAAGACAAAATAAAAGTAGCTAAAGCTAACCTTTTCTAAACAAAACCTGCGTCTAAACCCTAAAAAACCTCGAACTATTTATTGAAGACGGCGCTGTCGACGGTCGGTACTGCACGCTGTCGTGTCCAATGTGGAATCACTACAGATTCTAAGAGCAACTCTAGCAGACCCTGCATTCGCCCCGACCTGCAAAATAACCGCCAAAATGCGAGTATGGACCGGAAAGCCTGCCCGACCAGACCCCGCATATCGCCCCGGCCCGCAAAATTTTTTTGGGGGCACGGAAAATTCCCGACCCCAACCCAGGAAAATGCGGGTTTCCCCCTCGCGGTTGTGGTGCCCTGCATCACAGAGAAGCAGTTGGCGGGAGGGACACTTCAGCCCCGCACTCTTTTCCCCCTCCTTCCGCCGCCGCCCGCCCTTGCTTCCGCCCGCCCGCCGCCGACGATTCCGGCCATATCTGTGGGCGGAATCGCGCCGCAGGGCCGCGCCACACCCTCCCGCGTCGAGCCGCTGCACTGCCCCTTCGGATCCGGCGAGAAGAGCCCCCCCTCCCCGTCGCGGCATGTCAGGGAAACTGATCCGCCCACGAACACCTATGGGACCGGAGCCCCTTTCGGTACGGCAGGGGGCGGAGATTGCACGAAGAGCAGATCGAGGCAGTGCACACGAGCAGTTTACCCAGGTTCGGGCCGCACAGATGCGTAAAACCCTACTCCTGCTTTGTGGATTGTATTGTGTTCTTGCTCGGGAGCGCTGAGACCTACAGTACCCTCTAGCAGCTAACGAGACCGAGCGTGAGAATGTTCGAACCCCTTTCTACGTTGCGCATGGGCCTCCTTTTATAGGCTAAAGGGGTCACCGACAGGTGGCAATGCTGTTGAGGGTAAAAGTGTAAAAAGAGTGGTAGTTGGTACAGTGTTCTATACCTAACCCTGACGGCAGGGGACAAGGGCATTGAATGCCCGTCGCCGTCGCCCAAACAATGCAAAAAGTGGCCGTCAGGGGCGCCACCGTCCGCCACGACGGTAGCCTTGTCATCGCCGCTTGCCACCGTGTACCCCTGGCTGCACAGCCTCCCACCACGTGCGCCTGGAAGGGTCTTAGGGCGACACGTGGGTGGATGTGCTGGAGCGCGGGCACTGAGTGGAAGCTTGCCGCGGCAAGCGCCTTGCCGTGGTCGCTATCTTGTCGCTTCTGGGAGCCTGTCGCTCACCGGTCCTTGCCGGGACGCGTGGCGCGTCACGGCAAGTTTCTTGAGGTGCCTTGGTTGGCCTTCCCGGCAAGCTCCTCTCGCCAGGGTCCTGCGCCTTGAGTAGTCTTGTGCCTTGAGTGGCCTTCCCGGCAAGCTCCTCTTGCCGGGGCCTTGTCTTCTTGGCTTGGATACTTTGTTCTTGAATGGCTCCAAAGGAACTACGGAGAACCTTGGCGGTCGCCCGGCAAGCCTTGCCGCGGGACGCTGCAACCGCCCGTGCACAAGTTCGGGATACTAAGGTACCCCTACTTTAGTACACCGACAGGAGCCCCCGGGCATGGGCCATACACGGTACCGAGCGCTGTTGGGCCAGGCCCAAGACAGTGCACGGGCACGCGCGGCCTGCGGCACGCCGTATCTTACTCCGTATCCACCGCGCCCTCCCTTAACGACACGCGTTTAATGCGGCATCGTGGGAGAGATCGTGGGTGGTTTCTTTAATTAGAAATGCGGAACGTCCGCCCCCTTCCCCCTTATAAACAGGGGAAACAGGGGCAGTTCGTCCATCCGCCCGTTGCTACTTCTCAAAAACCTCCGCCGCTCCCCTTCTTCCCAAAGCTTGAAAGAGAGCAGCGCTCCGCCCCCCGTCGCCACCAGCACCACCAGCGCCGTCGACCTCCGCCACCGCTTCCGCCATGGCTCCGAAAGGCGAGAAGGGGAAGTCCACGAAGTCGGCCGAGGCGCTGCGGCTCGCGGCACTGCGGAAGAAGAAGGCTGTCTTCCCCCCCCCCCAAGCTTGCCGCGAAGGAGCTGAGGGAGAACTTCTATCTCTTCTGGTCGGGGGAGACGCGGGCGCATCCGCGCACCCAGGTACTCCCAGCCATTGCTTGCGAGATGTTTCCGAACGGATATGCGTTCTTCGCCCTGTTCTTCTACTGCGGGCTCTGCCCGCCCTTCTCTGAATTCTTCTGCGACATCATGAACACCTACGGGTTCCATCTCCTTGACTTCACCCCCAACATCGTTCTCACCATGGCAGTTTTCGCACACCTCTGCGAGAACTTTGTCGGGGTCTTCCCCAATGTAGCCCTCTTCCGCCACTACTTCACTCCCCGAGTTGAGGGAGGAGAGCCTCTGTCTGGCGGGATCTCCTGGATCTCGAGGACCCACAAGAAGGAAGCGTATCTAAAGGGGGAGCTTCGCAGCAAATGGGAGGAGTGGAGAGCCAATTGGTGTTGGATTGTAGAGGATAACCCGCAGCCATTAACCGCCCGGCGCCAAGCCCTAGTAGTACGCGGCAACGACTGGAGCGACTTGGCCCCGGAGGATAGTAGATTGAAGATTGCCACTGCCCGGATCCTTCGCCTCAGGCTTGCCGGGCTCACTGTAGGCGCAGTTGGCGCAGACTTTCTCCGCCGCCGCATCGCCCCCCTGCAGGAGAGGAAGAGGCCCGCCTGGGAGTTCGAGAACGCGACAGACATCATGAGGCTGCGCCCGGGCCTCAATTACAACTTCACGGTCCTGGAGCTCAAGGGGATGCTCCAGGAATTGTTCAAGTACGACCCCGACCATCCCGAATGGTTCAGGTTGCCGCAAGGCATCGTCCCGTTGTGCAACATCTCCGCGTTTAGCCGTATCCGCGCAATGATGCCGCTGTGCGACTCACACGGGATCGATC
Organism: Secale cereale; assembly: GCA_902687465.1. Classification (NCBI taxonomy): domain Eukaryota; kingdom Viridiplantae; phylum Streptophyta; class Magnoliopsida; order Poales; family Poaceae; genus Secale; species Secale cereale. Next base: position 930,794,233 of record LR738711.1, on the reverse strand, counting down.
CAACTTGGCAAGAGCCTACCGACGAAGCTGTGCAGGCATTCTTCGACAACTTGGAGGAAACGCCGATCTGCTCTGACGAGAAGAAGGGCCTCACCCGCGACACCACCGACAGGGAGGTGGCGTACATCGCCACCAGGATGGAAGAGGCGGCGGCAGCCGCGGCCGCGGGCGAGTTCAGATACACCGTGGAGGAGGCGGAGGCTGCAAACCTTGCCGAGCGAGAAGCGTTTCTCAGCGCGGGGAAGCCTGCCGGGCAAGACGCCGAGCCGAGCAAGCCCGCCGAGCAGGGCGTCGAGTCGAGCGGGCCCGCCGAGCAGGGCGCCGAGTCGAGCGGGCCCGCCGAGGACATGAGCGGCTCGCTGGAGATCGATTCCTCCTCCTCCTCGTCTTCAGGCAGCTCGCCATCACCAGCAGAGCGTCCAGCTCCACCGAGAAGGCGTCTCCGCAAGGTCGGGGACGTGACGGAGCGGCAGACGGGTCAACAGCCGCCGCGCCGCGCGACACGCGCCACCGCGGCAAGCAAGGCTGCCACGGGATCACCTCGCGCTTCTGCGGCAACTGGAGCGGGATCTTCTCGGACCGCCGCTTCTGCCCCTGCCTCTCCCCAGGCCTCGGCGGCAGCCGGAACGGGGTCGTCTCAGACCACTGTCCCTGCTCCCGCCAAGCGGCCAAGGGAGCCTACTCCTCCGCCTCCTCGCGCCGGGACGCGTGAGCCAGACTTCGACTTCTCTGCGCTCCGCTCCGACGAGGAAGAAGAGGAGTAAGTCTTTGTCGCTCTTGTATTTCTTCGATTTTTTTGCTGTTCTTTGTCTTGTATCTCAGTTGCCTCACTCTGAACCTGTTCTTCTTTATTAGAACTCTGGCCTAGAGGGCGGCAAAGAGAGCCAAGGTCCCGGTGATTGTCATCGAGGACGAGCCCGCCGCGTCAGCAGGGGGTGCGCCTGAGACAAGCTTGTCGGACCCGGCAACTGGCCTTCAGAGTAGCCCGCAGCGCAGCCCCCAGCGTAAGTGTGGTTCATCTTCTGCTGTTGGGCGCGCGTGGGCGCTTCTACTTAATTGACGTCTTGTTCGTTGATTCGTGTAGGAGCAGAGCAGCAGTACCAGGAGCGCCAGGAGACCGCCCCCGACGTGCCGCACGCTTCGACCACACCGCCAAGGGGAAGCTCTCCGTCAAGGGAGAGTCCTCCGCCAAGGACGAGTACTCCGCCAAGGGCGAGTTCTCCGGCGAGGGATAGCACTAGCGGCCCTCCGCCGGCGGGAGCTACAACCACGCCGCCGAGGGAGAGCTCCCCGGCAAGGGACCTCACCGAGGGGCCGGCCCGCGCAGGTAATCCCTTTGCTTCAAGCTTCCCTTGGCTTTTCTTCTTTTGATCTTCTTTTTTGGATATTTGCTTGACCGTTTCTTTCCTCTTTCCTGCCGTCAGACCCATCTGTTGTGGAGCCGATGGAGACGGAGGCTGCTGGCGAGGAAGATACACGCGGCAACACCGTCGACGCCGTGGTCACTGAAGAGGCGGCCGGTGCTGACGAGCCCGCTGGCGACGAGGCCGCCAAGGCCGCCGCCGCAGCAGCCGACGAAGGGGCTGGCGATCGCACTGACGGCCCTGAGGCCGCAGGTGCGCCAGGCGCTACTCCGACCGCCGAGCCCTCCGCCGCCGCCGCAGCCCCCAGCTCCGACGAGCCCGAGCCAGGCGCCTACTTAAAGGCTGGCGACGACGTCTTCATCAAGCTCCCTTGGGCGTCCATGTCCAGGGCGCCGGTCGAGGGAGAGGTCTTCGACGGAGAGGTGCTTGCCTCCGCCGGGTTGAAACTTGTCGACGCGCCGAGCAGCAGCGGCGAGTCGGAGGAGGAGCGGCTGCTGCAAGCTGCTGTCACTCTACCGCGCCCGGCAGGCCAAGCTGGAGCCCCGCGAAGCGCTGGCCGCCAAGGCGGGAGTCGATATGGAGAAGCGCGCAGAGGAGCTCCGGGGTCTTCACCAAGCCGCTCTCCGATCCTTGGCAGAGGAGCGGGAGCAACTTGCCAAGGCGCAGCAGGCCTTCATCCTCAAGAAGGCTGAAGTGGAGGAACAGCAGCGGCTTACCGCTGAGAAGCTGTCCACGCTGGAGGGCGAGCTGGCGCAGCGGAAGGTCAACCTCGACGGTCACGAGGAGGAACTTGCCGCGCGCGAGCAATCACTTGGCGGGGCCCTCCAGGAAGCAAAGGACGCCGCCGCAGCTGCTGAGACCGCCAAGAAGGAACTGGAGGTGAAGGTGGCGCAGCTCGAGGCCGACCTCAAGGCGAGAAGCGAAGAAATCGCTGCGCTCAAGGTCGAGCGGGAGAAGGACGCCCACAGCCACTCCGAGCTGCAGGTCCGCCTCTCCGAGAGGGGCAAGGAGCTCACTGCCGCCAAGGACTCCAACGAGGATCTCGAGCTGAAGCTGACCACCCTAACCAAGACGCTGGACGGCGCCAAGGAGCGGGAGGCGACCCTGAAGGAGGAGATCAGGGCCGAGAAGCCGTTGCTGGCGAGTGCTGCCGTCACCCAGAACAACTTTAGGCAGACCGTCGAGCACTGGACGGAAGGTCTCGTTAATGCCACCGCAGACATCGACAAGGAGTTGGTGCAGCTGGGGGCGGAGTATCTCGGGTACTCCACCGATGAGAACCTCCACCCCAGCGCCAAGCTTACTTTATTCTTCAAGAGCGTGGCGATGGCCCTCCAGCAACTCCGGGAGAAGATCCCAAAGCAGCTGGCGGACGAGTCGCGCAAGCTCTGCGCGGGGGCCCTTCAAAAGGTGCTGATGAAGGTGGCCTTCCGCAACCCTGGCCTCAACCTCACCAACGTCCTCAGGAGCTTGCCGTCGGACGCTGATCTGGAGGCACTCAAGGCCCTTGTCGCACCCATTGTGGACAAGGTGAGCGGCATCAAGAGGGTCGAGGGCGATCGCGCAGATTAGGCTGTTCATTTTCTTCCTTCCTTGTCGCTGCTAATCATGTTATGAAAGCAGCCTATTAGAGCTGCGACAAGTTACTTTGTAATATAACTCTATTTTGGGTAGTAATTGCAATGTTATTTCCTTTACTTGATTCCTTTGCTTTGTATGTTTTTACCCTATGCTTTTAGGGAACTTGTCGGTGTAGGCACCGTTGCCGCGAGCGCTGAGTGCTGAACTTCAGCAGCCTGCTGGCGGTGCCGTTGCCGACAAGAAACCTTGTCGCAACTAGTTGCAGCACACTTAAGTTGTTGAGCGGGCTCGGAAACAAGGTAAGGGCGCGACACTAGTCGCAGCACACTTAAGCTGTTGAGCGAACTCGAAACAAAGTAAGGGCGCAACTAGCCACGAGTTGGTTCCTCCGCGCACAGCTTTTCCATACAAAGCGCGGTCGTTCAAGGAAGATAACTTAAAATTTTAAAAATTCGATTGCTCAAACTTTGGCAACTTAGCTTTTGTGTCGTTTGCTTCCCGGCAAGGCAAAACTTTCTTGAACGGCGTTTGGTCCATATCACTATCTTCTCCTTCCCCCCCGGCAAACTTGTGCGTGAGGTAACCTTCCTTTTCTTGCAAAAAATGAAAGAAGAGAAAAAAACAGATATGGAGCCTCACGGCTTGTTATTGCTTACCGGGGTTAGGTGCCGCACAAAGTGTCAAGTAATACATGCAAGAAAATAGAAAGCATTAAATGACAAGATGTGCGGGGCACGTAAGCTTTACTGATGCACGGGGTCTGCGCCCGGCTTTGTACAAGGGATTACATGCAACAGCGGCAAGACTTGTACAAAAGGTGGTTGCCGGAGCGGATCATGGCAACCGCGCCTTACGGGTAAAACTTACGAAGATGCTCGATGTTCCAGGAGTTGCTCACCGGAAAGCCATCTTCGGTCTCAAGGCGGACAGCGCCGGGCCTAGTGACTCGTTTCACCCGATAAGGGCCTTCCCACTTCGGCGTCAACTTGTTGGAATTCTTGGCGGATTGAACGCGCCGAAGAACAAGGTCGCCTTCCTCGAGACTTCTGGCATTAACTTTGCGGCTATGGTAGCGGCGCAAAGCTTGCTGGTAGCGAGCATCTCGTACAGCAGCCTGAAGACGATCCTCCTCAAGGAGCAGCGCGTCATCTTGTCGCAGCTGCTCTTGCTCGAGCTCATCATAAGCGAGCACTCGAGGTGACCCGTATACGAGTTCCGTGGGGAGAACTGCCTCTGCTCCATAGACTAGAGCGAAAGGTGTTTGTCCGGTGGCTCGATTTGGCGTCGTCCTGATCGACCAAAGAGCCGCCGGCAACTCCTCGATCCAGTTTCTTCCGCACTTGTGCAGCCTATCGAAAGTTCTGGTCTCGAGGCCACGCAACACTTCAGCATTTGCTCTCTCCGCTTGACCATTGCTTCTCGGGTGAGCAACAGAAGCAAAGCAGACCTTGGCGCCAAGATCTTGGACGTATTGCATGAAGGTGCGGCTCGTGAATTGTGTACCGTTGTCGGTGATGATCCTGTTAGGGATCCCAAAACGGCAAACAATCGACTTGAAGAACTTGACTGCTGACTGTTCGGTCACCTTCCTCACTGGTTCCACTTCTGGCCACTTTGTGAACTTGTCGATGGCAACGTACAAGTACTCAAAGCCCCCGGCTGCACGGGGAAAGGGGCCGAGGATGTCGAGCCCCCAGACCGAAAATGGCCAGGATAAAGGGATCGTCTGGAGAGCTTGAGCTGGCTGGTGTATCTGCTTGGAATGGAACTGGCACGCTTCACACTTGGTTACTTGTGCAGTTGTATCCTGGAGGGCTTCTGGCCAAAAGAAACCTTGCCGGAATGCTTTGTCGGCAAGTGCTCTTGCGCCAATGTGATGACCACAAATGCCTCCATGTATCTCTGCCAACAACTTTTGTCCGTCTTCTCGTGGAATACACTTCAATTTCACACCATTGAGTCTTCTTCTGTACAGTGTGTTGTCGACAAACTGGTACATACTTGACTGCCGGGCTACTCTTTCCGCTTCTTCTTGCTCTTCGGGAAGTTCTCCTGTCTGAAGGAAAAGGACAATCTGATGTGCCCACGCTGGAGCCTGTGGCTCGACAACAAGGACTAAAGGCACATCTGCTACTGCGGGGACATCCGCTTCTATGGCGAGAACCTGCGGTTCAGCCGGAGCTTGATGTTCCCCGGCAAGCTTGCCGGAGCAAAACTTGTCGGGAACGTCTGCTTCAACGGAACAAGCCCTGGGGCTTGCCGGAGCAGATTGCTCCTCAACATTCTTGGTGTTGATCTTGGGGACCTTCTTGGTGCCGGCTTCGGGAAGCTCTGCCAGAAAGTAGTCGCCAGAGATCAACTTCCTCTTCTTGCTTTGTCCAGTTGATGGTGCTATGGATGGTTGAGTCAGCTTGAGCACAAAGATTCCTGGTTCCACAGGTAACTTAAGTGCGGCGCACTTTGACAGGCCGTCGGCGATGTCGTTCTGAGCTCTCGGGACATGCTCCATCTGTAGGCCATCAAAGTGCTCTTCCAGCTTTCTCACTTCGTCGACGTAAGCTTCCATCAATGGACTCTGATAATTCTTGTTCACTTGGCGGACGACAAGCTGCGAGTCACCCCTGACAATAAGCTTCTTGATCCCAAGGTCTGCCGCGATCCTAAGACCGGCAAGCAAACCTTCATACTCTACAGTATTGTTCGTTGCTTGCTCCTTGGGAAAGTGCATCTGGACTACGTACTTGAGGTGCTCTCCGGTGGGTGCGACAAGCAGCACGCCAGCACCGGCGCCTTGCAGCGAGAAGGCACCATCAAAGTACATCAGCCACTCTTTGCTCGCTTCCTTGACGGGGATGCTCGTCTCTGGAGTTTCTTCATCTGGTATCGGCGTCCACTCCGCTATGAACTCTGCCAATGCTCTGCTTTGGATAGTTGAAGTGCTTTCAAACTTGAGGCCAAAGCTTGACAGTTCCAGTGCCCACTCGACAATCCTGCCTGCTGCTTCTGGATTCTGCAGTATCCTCTTCAGCGGAAAGCGAGTGACAACTATGATCTCATGTGCTTGGAAGTAATGGCGCAGCTTTCTCGAGGCCATGAGAAGGCCGAAAAGCAACTTCTGCACACCAGAGTACCTTGATCTAGCCCCCTGCAGGAGGGAACTGACAAAGTAAACTGGGCGCTGCACCATCTTCTTCCGTACCTCCTGCGCAGATCCATCCTTGTCGGAACCAGAGCTTATCAGGGAAGTCCCCTGCTTCTCGCTGGACGTGCTTGCCGTAGTTGCTAGCTCATCATCTGCCTCCCTCTCCGCCACTAACGCAGCACTAACCACTTGATTTGTTGCCGCTAGATACAGCAGCAACTTCTCTTGTGGCTTAGGTGCGACAAGTATTGGAGTGGAGGACAGGTACCTCTTCAAGTCTTGCAGCGCAGCCTCCGCTTCCGGAGTCCATTTCATTGGACCTGACTTTTTCAAAATTTTGAAAAATGGCAGGGCGCGCTCAGCTGACTTAGAGATAAACCTGCTGAGAGCTGCCACACAAACGGCAAGCCTTCGTACGTCCTTGACGCGCTTCAGTGCTTCGATCTGCTCAATGGCCTTGATCTTGTCGGGATTGGCTTCAATCCCCCTCTGAGACACAAAGAACCCGAGAAGCTTGCCGGAAGGAACTCCAAATACGCACCTCTCGGGGTTGAGCTTGAGCTGGATATTGCGCAGATTTGCAAAGGTCTCTTCTAAATCTTGAACCAGGGTCGCCCTGTCCTTGCTCTTGACCACTATATCATCCATGTATGCTTCTACATTTCTGTGAATTTGCGGCTCAAAGGCTGTATGGACCACCCTTGCAAACGTTGAACCGGCATTCTTCAATCCGAAAGGCATGCGTATGAAGCAGTAAGTGCCACATGGAGTAATGAATTAGGTCTTCTCCTCATCTTCCTCTGCCATGAAGATCTGATGGTATCCTGAGTATGCGTCAAGAAATGAAAGCAGGTCACATCCGGCCGTGGAGTCAACAATCTGGTCAATGCGCGGCAAGGGAAATGGATCTTTGGGACAAGCTTTATTCACATCGGTGAAATCGATACAAAGCCTACATTTCCCGTTTGCCTTACGCATGACTACAGGATTGGCCAACCACGTGGGATGGAGCACTCCTCTGACAAGGCCCGCTGCTTCCAACTTCTTGATCTCTTCTTCTATGAATTCTTGGCACTCCACTGCTTGTTTCCTGACTTTCTGCTTGATGGGCCGCGCGTGAGGACAGACGGCAAGCTTGTGCTCAATTACTTTCCTGGGAACACCGGGGATGTCAGACGGTTGCCATGCAAACACGTCGATGTTCACCCGCGGGAAAGCAACGAGCGCGCTTTCCTATTTAGGGTCAAGCGTGGCACTGATGGTGAAGGTACCACCAGTGCCGTCCTCCTTGGCGGACACCATCTTGGTTTCTGGCGGAGCTGCCATTGTCTTCTTACACTTGCTGGTGGAACTCGATGGTGTGTCCTCGACGGTAGCGCAGCACTCCGAAGAGGTGCGCTTGCCGGAGTGGGTATCAGAGCTCTTGCCGGACTTGGTCTTCTTCCCTCCGGGAGCTTCAGCGGCAAGTGTCTTGCGATCTGTTGCGGCTGCTGCTTCTCGGTAAATCTTGTCGGCGCAGATAAGGGCATCTTTCTTGTCGCCAGGGACAGAGATGACGCTTATCGGGCCGGGCATCTTCAACATATTGTATGCATAGTGAGAGGCTGCCATGAACTTGGCGAGTGCTGGACGGCCGAGTATCCCATTGTAAGGCAATGGAAAATCAGCTACGTCAAATGTGACCCGCTCAGTCCTGAAATTCAGCTCCCCGCCAAACTTCACTGGCAGCGTGATCCTCCCCTTCGGCTTGCTCCTCCCCTGGTTGATTCCTTGGAATGTGTCGGTCTCTTCGAGCTCGCTGTCGGGGATCTGGAGTTTGTGGAGCACAGCGGAGGAGATCAGGTTCAAGCCGGCCCCACCGTCAACTAACATCTTAGTGACCTTGAGGTTGCGGATGGTTGGTGAAACCAACATCGGCAAGCACCCGACCGCAGTTGTGCGATCAGGGTGGTCCTCAATATCAAAGATGATAGGCGTGCTGGACCACTTCAGAAGCTTGCGTGATTCGACAGGTGGTTCTGCTGCATTAACTTCCCGCACCCACTGTTTGAGTTGGTGGTGTGAAGTATGCAGAGAAGCACCGCCGTCAACACACAAAACTTCTGTGGCTTTCTGGAACTCCTACTCACTGGTCTCACCATCATCCATGTCTTCGTCTTCGTCGTCGTCTTCATCCTTGTCGCGGCCGCGGGGAGGTCAGTCTCCTTGTCGCTGCTTGGCCTTGCCGCAGCGTCCTCCCCGGCCGTTGAATGGCCGCTTCTTGCCGGATCCTCCATCACCTCCTTGGGCCTTCTCCTTGTCGCGCCGCTCGTACTCAGCCTTTTGTTGCTCGACGAGGTACTCGACTCTCTTGCAGTTCTGGAGGTCGTGGCCCTTGGTGCGGTGGATCTTGCAGTACTGCTTGTCAGTGCCGTCCTGCTTGTCGGCGGCCGCCACAGCCTGGCAGTTGGTGCATGCGGCAGTCTCCTTGCCGGAGCTTCCACCTTGGGCTTTCTTGGCGCCACCTTCCTTGCCGGACTGCTCAACGACTAGCACCTCTTTGTTTTTCTTCTTCCTGTTGTTCCGCCGCCGGTTTTTCTTTGCCGGCGCGGCATCCTCGCTGTCGGATCCTCCTGCCCCTGTATCCTCTCCAGGGAGTTTCCTCCCCTCTTCAGCGCATGCGCACTTGTCGGCCAGGGCGTACAGCTCCCTGACGTCCCTGATCTTGCACATCGCCATCTCCTCCCTCATCCTATGGTTACGCACGTTCTGGTGGAACGCGCTGATAACCGCGGCAGGGTGGACGTCTGGGATGTTCTGCTGTACACGGCTGAACCTCTGGATGAACTTGCGCAGGGACTCTCCTTCCTTCTGGGCGAGCAGGTGAAGGTCACTCTCCTGGCCATGGGGTTTGTGGCCGCCCGTGAAGGCGCCGACAGACTGATGGCAGAGATCTGCCCAAGAAGAAATGTAGTTGTCCGGCAAGTGCATGAGCCAGGACCTGACGTTGGGTTTGAGTACCAGAGGGAAGTAGTTGGCAAGGATCTTGTCGTCTCGCCCCCCGGCAGCCTACACCGCGATGGTGTAGATGCCGAGGAACTCCGACGGATGCGTCTTGCTGTCGTACTTCTCCGGCACGTCTGGCTTGAAATTTTTCATGCTGGGCCACTGGACTTGCCGCAGCTCACGAGTGAACGCAGGACAACCTACCGCATACGGCAAGTCGCCTGGTCCCCCTGGCGCTTGCATGTCGACAGTGGGCCCAGCGCGCTGGTCTGATTGACGCCGCGTTTCTCTTCGGCGCTCGATGCGAGTACGAGCGTCTTCTTGTCGGCGATCTTGAAGAACTTGGCGTTGATCGCGACGAGCTCGCGGATCCGACGACGCGGTGGAGTCGCTGTCGAGGTTGACCCGGTGAGTCGGCGATCTTGGCCTTCGGGGCGGGGAGTGCACGGTGGTCGCACCCCCACCGGTCTTGTCGCCATCGGCCCGTGCCTGGCTGACTTGTCGCGGCCGCGATGTGCTCGGCTGCTGCGGAGTGTCGCCGTTGGCGAAGGCGATGAGACTCTGAATGGTGGCCCTCCAGTCGTCGGCTTTGTCTGCCGCTGGAGGGAAGTCTAGGAGCAGTTGAGCTCGTGCTAGAGCTTCTGTTGGAGTGGCGGGTAGCGGTGGCGAACGGTGCGAGGAGCGGGATATGCTCGGACTTCTAACTACGTTAGAAGGAGCATCATCCCGTCCCGGCGACCGCGCCTTGCTCGTGCTAGCATGTTGGCGCGTATGCTGGTCTTGAGCGTCCCGAGATCCGCCAGCTCAATCTTGGTTCAGCAAGCGTATGGTACCTTGAGTACCACGACGCTGCCGGTCCCGCGCCTCCTGAGATGGGCGCGGTGCATGTACGGACGCCGAGGTCTTGGAGTGCGCCCGGTCGTCGTGGGAGCCGGCTACGCCGCCGATGGGCAGCGCAACCTTGTCCTTGGACCCGGAGGCACCGTGAGCTCCCTCGTCGACGTCCGCTCTCCCGCCGGTGTCTACCCCACCAGCCGTTGGCTCCGGCGATGGTGGGATCGACACAGACGGACCTGCTGCCTCCGAAGCCTTCTTCTTCGGCGACATGTTGATGAAGATGATGAAGATTTAGCCCGTGTGAACGCCGGATCAGGTTCACACAAACTCGACGCACCCCCTACCTGGCGCGCCAAAGATGTCGAGGAAACTGATCCGCCCACGAACAACTATGGGACCGGAGCCCCTTTCGGTACGGCAGGGGGCGGAGATTGCACGAAGAGCAGATTGAGGCAGTGCACACGAGCAGTTTACCCAGGTTTGGGCCGCACAGATGCGTAAAACCCTACTCCTGCTTTGTGGATTGTATTGTGTTCTTGCTCGGGAGCGCTGAGAGCTACAGTACCCTCTAGCAGCTAACGAGACCGAGCGTGAGAATGTTCGAACCCCTTTCTACGTTGCGCATGGGCCTCCTTTTATAGGCTAAAGGGGTCACCGACAGGTGGCAACGCAGTTGAGGGTAAAAGTGTAAAAAGAGTGGTAGTTGGTACATTGTTCTATACCTAACCCTGACGGCAGGGGACAAGGGCATTAAATGCCCGTCGCCGTCGCCCAAACAGTGCAAAAAGTGGCCGTCAGGGGCGCCACCGTCCGCCACGACGGTAGCTTTGTCATCGCCGCTTGCCATCGTGTACCCCTGGCTGCACAGCCTCCCGCCACGTGTGCCTGGAAGGGTCTCAGGGCGACACGTGGGTGGATGTGCTGGAGCACGGGCACTGAGTGGAAGCTTGCCGCGGCAAGCGCCTTGCCGCAGTCGCTATCTTGTCGCTTCTGGGAGCTTGTCGCTCACCGGTCCTTGCCGGGATGCGTGGCGCGTCGCGGCAAGTTTCTTGAGGTGCCTTGGTTGGCCTTCCCGGCAAGCTCCTCTCACCAGGGTCCTGCGCCTTGAGTAGTCTTGTGCCTTGAGTGGCCTTCCCGGCAAGCTCCTCTTGCCGGGGCCTTGTCTTCTTGGCTTGGATACTTTGTTCTTGAATGGCTCCAAAGGAACTACGGAGAACCTTGGCGGTCGCCCGGCAAGCCTTGCCGCGGGACGCTGCAACCGCCCGTGCACAAGTTCGGGATACTAAGGTACCCCTACTTTAGTACACCGACACCGCCGCCACCGGGAATCGACCACCGTCAAGCGCACCCTGTCGTCGCCGCCCCGGGATCACTCGCCACTGGTTAGTCCCTTTTTTGGATTTTTGCGAGTTGTGTAGTAGATTGACACGCTGGTGTGTGTGTAGATGGAGTTGACCCCGTGCGAGAAGTTCTTGCTATCCGATTCGGATGACTTGGATGTTGAGACCATGCTTGCGACCTTTCGACAGCAAACATTAGTCATGGCGCTTGCCGTGAAGGAGCATGAAGACAAGCACCGGAAGAGAAGGCGAGGATCTACTGTCGAGCGTCTATGCATTCCTCGAAATTGCCATCTTGGGAACGAGATGTTGATGCAAGACTATTTCGCGGAGAATCCTACATATCCTCCACACCTCTTCCAGAGTAGGTACCAAATGCGCCGATCCCTCTTTGCGAAACTTGTTCAAGCTTGCGAGGCAAATTGCCGGTATTTTACTCATAGAAGGAATGTCGCGGGCTTAAAGGGATTTAGTGCATATCAAAAAATCTCCGCAGCTATGCAGGTGATTGCATATGGCGTTCCGGCTGACTAAGTCGATGAGTATCTTCGCATTGGTGAAGATAACACAATTGAGTCTGTGCATAGATTTGCGAAAGTGATCGTCCGTTTCTTTGGTCCTGAGTATCTTCGGGCACCCAATGAAGATGACACAAAGAAATTGATGGCAGCTAATGAGAGGAGAGGTTGGCCTGGCATGCTAGGTAGCATTGATTCTATGCATTGGAATTGGGAAAATTGCCCCAAGGCTTGTAAAGGAATGTATTGTGGCAAGTCTCGTGATGCAACAATGGTGCTAGAGGCCGTAGCATCCGAAGATTTATGGATTTGGCATTGCTTTTTTGGTATGCTGGGCACTCTCAATGATATCAATGTGTTGCAACGGTCTCATTTGTTTGCTAGGCTTGCTAGTGGTGATGCTCCTGCTTGCAACTACACTATCAATGGGCATAAATACACAAAGGGGTACTATCTTGCAGATGGTATATACCCTCCTTGGTGTGATACGTCTCCAACGTATCTATAATTTTTGATTGGTCCATGCTATTATATTATCCTTCTAGGATGTTTTATGGCCTTTAATATACACTTTTATATGATTTTTGGGACTAACCTATTAACCTAGGGCCCAGTGCCAATTTCTGTTTTTTTCCATGTTTTTGAGTTTTACAGAAAAGGAATATCAAACGGAGTCCAATTGACGTGCCAATTTTTGGTGATTTTTTCTGGACCAAAAGAAGCCCCCGAAGTAAAAGGGTTGGGCCAGGAGAGCCATTGGCTGCCCACGAGGGTGGGGGCGCGCCCACTCCAAGAGGGCGTGTGCCCCTGTCTCGTGGACAGCCCGGAGGCCCCCCTGACTTGTGCCCTACGCCAAAAAATCCAATAAATACTGAAACCTCCGGAAATTAACCTAGATCGGGAGTTCCGCCGCTGAAAGCCTCTGTAGCCATCGAAAACCAATCTAGACCCTGTTCCGGCACCCCGCCGGAGGGGGGAACCCTCTCCGGTGGCTATCTTCATCATCCCGGTGCTTTCCATGACGAGGAGGGAGTAGTCCACCCTCGGGGCTGAGGGTATGTACCAGTAGCTATGTGTTTGATCTCTCTCTCTCTTTCGTGTTCTTGAGATGGCACGATCTTGATGTATCGCGAGCTTTGCTATTATGGTTGGATCTTATGATGCTTCTCCCACACTACTCTCTTGTAATGGATTGAGTTTTCCCTTTGAAGTTACCTTATCGGATTGAGTCTTTAAGGATTTGAGAACACTTGATGTATGTCTTGCACGTGTTTATCTATGGTGACAATGGGATATCATGTGATCCACTTGATGTGTTTTGGTGATCAACTTCTGGGTTCCGTGACCTTGGGAATCTATGCATAGGGGTTGGCGCACATTTTCGTCTTGACTCTCCGGTAGAAACTTTGGGGCACTCTTTGAAGTTCTATGTGTTGGTTGAATAGATGTTTCTGAGATTGTGTGATGCATATCGTATAATCATGCCCACGGATACTTGAGGTGACAATGGAGTATCTAGGTGACATTAGGGTTTTGGTTGATTTGTGTCTTAAGGTGTTATTCTAGTACGAACTCTATGATAGATTGAACGAAAAGAATAGCTTCGTGTTATTTTACTACGGACTCTTGAATAGATCGATCAGAAAGAATAACTTTGAGGTGGTGTTGTACCCTACCATAATCTCTTCGTTTGTTCTCCGCTATTAGTTAATTTGGAGTGACTCTTTGTTGCATGTGAGGGCTAGTAATATGATCCAATTATGTTATCCTTGTTGAGAGAACTTGCACGAGTGAAAGTATGAACCCTACACTACTACAAAAAGGGCTGCTAATGGCGCACCGGTTTTGCCCATTAATGGCACACTACCGGTGCGCCATTACTAGCACGCCAATTTTTTTTTTCAAATTTTTTTTTTCAAATTTTTTTCTTAATCTCAGATCATTATGGCTTAATCTGGGGTCAATTTGCTTAATCTCAAGTCAAATTGCACTCTGTGGTCAAACTTCCCATAAGGTCACCCATCCTCGCACTACTCCAGCCCGAGCACGCTTAACTTCGTAGTTCTATCCAACCCCAGCACCAGCTCACTTCACACACACTTGTTGATATATCTATCATATCAATCCTTTTAACCCTTCTTGATGTCTAGGAGTTTGTTAATGTTCATGAGTATGATGAAATTTTCAAAATATATTTCAAACTTCCCGGTCATATTACGTATCATATTTTTCAAAAAAAATTATAAAATATTTTTTTCGAAAATTTTATATATTTTTTTCTGTTACTAGTGGCGCACCTAGCAAACGGTGCGCCACTAGTAAGTTTGAAATTTTTTGAATTTTTTTGCCTGTAGATCTTAAAAGCCCCGTAACTTTTTTTCTGTTAGGTTTTTGGGGATTTAGAAAATGTTTAACGGGGTTCCCCGTATAAAAAACTTTTTAATCCGAGTTCGTATGCAAAAGTTATACCCGTTTTACTAAATTCCAGAGATATTTTGCAAATAAAGTCAAAATTCATATTTGTAAATTTTCCCAACTAGTAGACCACATATCACATGGGAAACTTATTTTCTTTTATTTTTTTGACATTTACATCATTTTTTTTTAAAAAAATTGAACTGAAAAAGGCGGTCCACGGGGGGGGGGGG
>LR738711.1:930743477-930779674 GCA_902687465.1 Secale cereale | reverse complement strand
TTAGTAAGTTGAACTACTAATGGCGCACCACTCCCACCGTGCGTCATTAGTATTTTTTGAAAAAAACAATAAAAAAAATAAAAAAAAATATGAAAAAAAATACTAATGGCGCACCGTGGGAGTGGTGCGCCATTAGTAAGTTGAACTACTAATGGCGCACCACTCCCACGGTGCGCCATTAGTATTTTTTGAAAAAAAAAACAAAATTTGAAAAAAAATTACTAATGGCGCACCGTGGATGTGGTGCGCCATTAGTAGTTGAACTACTAATGGCGCACTATCCTCTGGTGCGCCATTAGTAGTTTTGAGAAAAATATGGAAAAAAAAATTGTTACTAATGGCGCACCACGTCAACGGTGCGCCATTAGTATTTGGATACTAATGGCGCACCAGCACATGGTGCGCCATTAGTATATACTAATGGCGCACCGCATGTCTGGTGCGCCATTAGTGTCAATTCCATCTATAGCCCTTTTCCTAGTAGTGCTAGGCCTTGTTTCCTATCATTGCAACACCGTTTATGCTCACTTTTACCACTTGCTACCTTGCTGTTTTTATATTTTCAGATTACAAAAACCAATATCTACCATCCATATTGCACTTGTATCACCATCTCTTCGCCGAACTAGTGCACCTATACAATTTACCATTGTATTGGGTGTGTTGGGGACACAAAAGATTCTTTGTAATTTGATTGCAGGGTTGTTTGAGAGAGACCATCTTCATCCTACGCCTCCCACGGATTGATAAACCTTAGGTCATCCTCTTGAGGGAAATTTGCTACTGTCCTACAAACCTCTGCACTTGGAGGCCCAACAACGTCTACAAGAAGAAGGTTGCGTAGTAGACATCAAGCTCTTTTCTGGCGCCGTTGCCAGGGAGGTGAGTGCTTGAAGGTATATCTTTAGATCTTGCAATTGAGTCTTCTAGTTTCTTGTTTTATCACTAGTTTAGTTTATAAAAGAAAACTACAAAAAATGGAATTAAGGTTACCTCATATGCTTCATATTTTTAATATATTTCGTTAAAATGATGGAAAGGAAAATTGTGCTCAAGTACTAGAAGAAGAATTACATAGAATGCTTGGCATTAAAGACTTGAATGATGAGCATGCTTGCAATATTGTTAGTGTGAATTCTTCGAATATCCATAGTACTAATGATGATTGCACTAGTCATGATGAAAAATATCTCTTATAAGCATGTTGATTTTTGTGGAGTGCATAGAGTTTGCAAGTACATACCAAATAGGGAAGATAGATTTTGCAAGAGGCATAAGTATCTAGAAACTAAATGGTTGCTACATATACAAGATGATTGTGCTGAAAATTTAAAATTTCTTAGCCGTACTTGTGAACTTTGCAATGAATGTGGTCATTTCATTACCCAATGCAAATTGTTTCATGATAAAATCGTGCCCAAAAATTGTGATGACTTGATTTCCCTTGCACATCATAATGAACTTATCTTGCTTTTGGGTTATGAAGAAATCATATGTAAAACTAAGCATCTTCCAGGATTTGCCCTTGATAAACTTCTTGATTTTGATATAGAGGAAATTTATATGTATTGTGCGGTGAATTTCATTGAAAATCCTTATATTGCCAATTACCTCAAGTCAAGAAAACAAATAGGAGATGAAGAGAATACTAATGAAAGGGAAGAGATTTCCCAATATCCTCCTATTATTTCTTATGATGAATCAGGTAGTGAGGAGGAGTCTCCTATTCTACCAATCTCAGTAATAAGGGGCTCCGAAAATAATTAAGATTAAACCCACACATAATGAGAAGAATAAAAATAAAAGACGAAGAAGCAAAGGTAAAGAGGTATCTCTCCCAAATGATGTTGCTCCTATTACTCATTGTGATGATAATAATTGCTATACTATCGGTGTTATCCATACTATTAACGATGAGAGTGATTAGGCTTATGATATGAAAAGGCCCAAGCTTGGGGATGCTATGTTTGATGAGAATGATATATTTGAGAATTTATTTGCTACAATTAATGTTTGTCCCAAGCTTGGGGATGCTACGCTGGATGAAGATGATATTTTCAGCCTCCCAAGTCTTGATATGCAAATCTATTATGATGAAAGCATGCCTCCTATTTATGATGATTATTGTGATGACACTTATGCTATAAAAAGTAGTGATGATTATATCTATCAAACTTGTCATGATTATGATTACCCCTTTTATGAACATTATTCTTTTAATGTGGAAACAATCTATAGTATTCAAGTCTCTTATGATACTTCTACTATTCCGAATGAGAAGAATTTTGCTTATGTGGAGAGTAATAAAATTTATATGCTTGGGGATCATGAAAAGAATGCTTTATGTGATAGTTATATTGTTGAATTCATTTATGATGCTACTGATAATTATTATGAGAGAGGATCATATGCTTGTAGGAATTGCAATAATATCAAGTTTCCTCTCTATGTGCTTAAAGTTTTGAAGCTATGCTTGTTTTCCCTTCCTATGCTAGTTGATTATCGTTCCCATAAGTTGTTTGCTCACAAAATCCCTATGAATAGGAAGTGGGTTAGACTTAAATGTGCTAGTCATATTCTTCATGATGCTCTCTTTATGTTTCAATTCTTATCTTTCACGCGAGCATCATTGAAATCATCATGCCTAGCTAGGGGCGTTAAATGATAGCGCTTGTTGGGAGGCAACCCAACTTTATTTTTATTTTCTTTGCTTTTGCTTCTGTTTAGGAATAAATATTGCATCTAGCTTCTGTTTAGATGCGGTTTTGTGTTTGAATTAGTGTTTGTGCCAAGTAGAACCTTTGGGAAGACTTGTGTGAAATTTATATGATCGTGCTGTGAAAAACAGAATCGTTAGCGCTCGCTAGAATGGTCACCAGATTTTACTGGAGTGTGCTATTTAGTTGATTCATTTTGCAGATGATTAATAGAAAAATTCCTCACGTTTACCAATTGATTTCAATTTCTTTGGAGTTACAGAAGTATGCGAAAGTTACAGATTACTACAGACTGTTCTGTTTTTGACAGATTCTATTTTTTGTGTGTTGTTTGCTTATTTCAATGCATCTATGAGTAGTATTGGGAAGTATGAATCATAGAAAAGTTGGAATACAGTAGGTTTAACACCAATATAAACAAATAATGAAATCATTACAGTACCTTTGAGTAGTGGTTTGTTTTCTTATACTAACGGAGCTCACGACATTTTTGTCTAAGTTTTGTGTTGTGAAGTTTTCAAGTTTTGAGTATTGCTTTGATGGACTATGGAACAAAGAGTGGCAAGAGCCTAAGCTTGGGGATGCCCAAGGCACCCCAAGGTAAAATTCAAGGACAACCAAAAGCCTAAGCTTGGGGATGCCCTAGGAAGGCATCCCCTCTTTCATCTTCATCCATCGGTAACTATACTCGGAGCTATATTTTTATTCACCACATGATATGTGTTTTACTTGGAGAGTCTTGTATAATTTGAGTCTTTGCTTGTTAGTTTGCCACAATTATCCTTGCTGGACACACCTTTTTGAGAGAGTTAAATATGGCCTAGGAATTGTTAGAGCACTCTATGTGCTTCACTTATATCTTTTGAGTTGAATAGTTTTTGCTCTAGTGCTTCACTTATATCTTTTAGAGCACGGTGGTAACTATATTTTGTAGAAATTGTTGAACTCTCATGCTTCACTTATATCCTTTAGAGAGTCTATTAAAACAGCATGGTAATGTGCTTTGGCTATAAAACTAGCCTTCACATGATAGACAACCAATATCAATGTAGTAAAAGCTTTCACACTAAGTGCGTTGAATATGATGAGAAGTTGGATGCTTGATAATTGTTTTGAGATATGAGGATGCTTGTGTTAAGGTTAGTGCTTCCCGTAGCATGCACGTATGGTGAACTGCTATGTGACAAAGTTAGAGCATGAGGTATTTGTAAAGTGTCAACCTTTGTGTGGAGGTCGGGGGTGCGCGATGGTTAACTCCTACCAACCTCCCCCCTAGGAGCATGCGTTGATTGCTTTGTTTTGATGACTCGTAGATTTTTGCAATAAGTATATGAGTTCTTATGACTAATGTTGAGTCCATGGATTATACGCACTCTCACCCTTCCACCATTGCTAGCCTCTCTTGTACCGCGCAACTTTCGCCGGTAGCATACACCCACTATATACCTTCCTCAAAACAGCCACCATATATCCTTCCTCAAAACAGCCACCATACCTACCTATCATGGCATTTCCATAGCCATTCGGAGATATACTGCCATGCAACTTTCCACCGTTCCGTTTATATGACACGCTTCATATTGTCATATTGCCATGCATGATCATGTAGTTGACATCGTATTTGTGGCAAGGCCACCATGCATAATTTTTCATACATGTCACTCTCGATTCATTGCACATCCCGGTACACCGCCGGAGGCATTCATATAGGTCATACTTTGTTCTAGTATCGAGTTGCAATATTGGGTTGTAATTCAATGAAAGTGTGATGATCATCATTATTAGAGCATTGTACCATGTGAGGAAAGGCCAAATCAAGAAAGCCCCTCAAAAAAAAAAGAAAAAAAAGAAGAGAAAGGCCAAAGAAAAAAGAAAGGCCCAAAAAAAGAAAGGCCCAAAAAAAGAAAGGCCCAAAAAAAAGAAAAAGAAAAAGGGACAATTGCTACTATCTTTTTCCACACTTGTGCTTCAAAGTAGCACCATGTTCTTCATGATAGAGAGTCTCATGTTTAGTAACTTTCATATACTAGTGGGAATTTTCATTATAGAACTTGGCTTGTATATTCCAACGATGGGCTTCCTCAAATGCCCTAGGTCTTCATGATCAAGCAAGTTGGATGCACACCCACTTAGTTTCTTTTGTTAAGCTTTCATACATTTATAGCTCTAGTGCATCCGTTGCATGGCAATCCCTACTCACTCACATTGATATCTATTGATGGGCATCTCCATAGCCCGTTAATACACCTAGCCGATGTGAGACTATCTCCCTCCTTTTTGTCTTCTCCACAACCACCATTCTATTCCACCTATAGTGCTATATCCATGGCTCACGCTCATGTATTGCGTGAAAGTTGAAAGGTTTACAAGAATAGAGTATGAAAACAAGTGCTTGGCTGAAACCGGGGTTGTGCATGATATGAATATTTTGTGTGATGAAGAGGGAGCATAGCCAGACTATATGATTTTGTAGGGATAACTTTCTTTAGCCATAGTATTTTGAGAAGACATGATTGCTTTGTTAGTATGCTTGAAGTATTATTATTTCTTATGTCAATATAGACTTTTGTCTTCAATCTTTCAGATCTGAACATTCATGCCACAATTAAGAGAATTACATTGAGAAACTATGTTGGTTAGCATTCCACGTCAAAAATTCTGTTTTTATTATTTACCTACTCGAGGACGAGCAGGAATTAAGCTCGGGGATGCTGATACGCCTCCAACATATCTAAATTTTTTGATTGTTCCATGCTATTATATTATCCTTCTAGGATGCTTTATGGGCTTTAATATACACTTTTATATGATTTTTGGGACTAACCTATTAACCTAGAGCCAGTGCCAGTTTCTGTTTTTTTTCTTGTTTTTGAATTTTATAGAAAAGGAATATCAAACGGAGTCCAATTGATGTGCCAATTTTTGGTGATTTTTTCTGAACCAAAAGAAGCCCCCGAAGTAAAAGGGTTGGGCTAGGAGAGCCATGGGCTGCCCACAAGGGTGGGGGGCGCGCCCACTCCAGGAGGGCGTGTGCCCCTGTCTCGTGGACAGCCCGGAGGCCCCCCTAACTTGTGCCCTACGCCAAAAAATCCTATAAATACTGAAACCTCCGGAAATTAACCTAGATCGGGAGTTCCGCCACCGAAATCCTCTGTAGCCACCGAAAACCAATCTAGACCCTGTTCCGGCACCCTGCCAGAGGGGGAACCCTCTCCGATGGCTATCTTCATCATCCCGGCGCTCTCCATGACGAGGAAGGAGTAGTCCACCCTCGGGGCTGAGGGTATGTACCAGTAGCTATGTATTTGATCTCTCTCTCTCTCTCTCTCTCTCTCTCTCTCTCTCTCTCTCTCTTGTTCTTGAGGTGGCACGATCTTGATGTATCGCGAGCTTTGCTATTATAGTTGGATCTTATGATGCTTCTCCCCTCTACTCTCTTGTAATGGATTGAGTTTTCCCTTTGAAGTTACCTTATCGGATTGAGTCTCTAAGGATTTGAGAACACTTGATGTATGTCTTGCACGTGTTTATCTGTGGTGACAATGGGATATCATGTGATCCACTTGATGTATGTTTTGGTGATCAACTTGCGGGTTCCGTGACCTTGGGAATCTATGCATAGGGGTTGGCACACGTTTTCGTCTTGACTCTCCGGTAGAAACTTTGGGGCACTCTTTGAAGTTCTATGTGTTGGTTGAATAGATGTTTCTGAGATTGTGTGATGCATATCGTATAATCATGTCCACGGATACTTGTGGTGACAATGGAGTATCTAGGTGACATTAGGGTTTTGGTTGATTTGTGTCTTAAGGTGTTATTCAAGAACTCAAGGCACAAGTGGCGCGGATTCTGGAGATTGTCCAAGAGCAAGTGCAACAACAACTGGGATCGACGCTCACCGGCATTATGCCTACCTTGATTCAGGGGCTGACGACGTGGATTGCGGGCGGCCAACAGGGGCCACCCCCGATTCCCAGCTTCACAGCTAGCAACTTGCAGAACGCGCAGGCGGGGCCATTGGTGTCTCTGGCGGAGGCGGCATTGGTGTCTCCGACGCCGGCACGGGCATTGGAGCTTAATGCACCCGGGTGTACGCTGGCCGGCACCTCTGCAGCAAGCGGCCCCTCCGTCAATTGCACGCCCGCCGTTGGCGGTGCCTCGACATTAGCCGAGCTCGACGCCATCATCATAGTAACTAATTAAGCCTCTTGGCTGAGGACTTCATCTCCTTGCCTTTGACTGGGCATCCCTAGTGCCCTACATGTTTTCGCAGGGCGCCGCCGATGTTCCGTGCACTCTCCTGCACTTTGTGAACGACGAGTTGGTCGATGTCGCCAAGAGCAGAATCGTTCAACCGGGCAACCCCATGTTCCACGATAATCCGATGCCACCCACCGTGTATAGGGTTCAACTGGTTCGGGTGCTGCCAGGTTGCGACGAGTTGTTACCTCCGATTCGACCCGCCGGGGCCGACGAAGATGATGTGATGACCCTCAGCGCCAAGCTGGCCCCTGCTTTGGCCGAAGAGCCAGATTTGTTTGGGGGCGGGGGACACCACCCCAAAGACAACACCGCCAGTCTTGCCGGCGCCAAGCCATGGCAAGACCGCCGCAACGCTGCCGGACATCCCTATGGCACAGGATCCGAACATGCATATGGCACAGGATCCGAACGACGACGATGACAACGACGACGGTACATTTGCCAACGTCGAGAAGTACTTTGCCGATCATGGGTACGATGGCGAATTCATGGGGCCTCCTTCTCAAGAACCCAACCCTACAAAAGACGATCGCGATCTAGATGGTACCGCGGAGAAACCAAGCTGCAACAGGCGTCGTCTGGCGTTTAGTTCTCAGGAGACGCCTCCAGCTCCCGACTTCACCGAGCCTCAGATAGCCGAGGTGCGAAATATTATCAGCCCCAACACACTCAAGAAGGCGGTCTGTGAGCAGAACTCGGTCCCATTACAGGAGAAGAAGAAGGGACGGAAAAGAAAGAGTAACAAGGGTGCGAGCCAGCCGGCATCGAGTACGATCCGTGCTCAGGACGGGCCACCTTCACCTAAGGATATAATGAGGAGGGTGCATGTGGCGGGTAGGCCGATGCTATCGACTAATATGCTCAATGCTGCAACCGGTGCTATGCGGAGTCAGCATGACAGTGTTCTTTCTTTGGAGAAGCGGTGTCTCAGAGAGAAGGATGTGGCATACCCGGTTTTCGTGGCCAAGGTGCCAGAGGGCAAGGGCTTTGTGGATAACTCCATCGGGGGTACGATCGTCCTGCGGTTTGATGACATATTCTCTATGTTTAACCTTCATCCGCTGCACTACACCTTCGTTCGGCTATTTTCGCTGAGTATGGAGATGCGGATCATTAGAGACAAGACCCCGGACATCGTGATAGTCGACCCCTTCTACATGCGTGCCAAGATCTTGGGCAGCGCTGGGGACCGGAAAGTCGCGAGTTCTTACCTCGAAGGCGTCATTCTGGCAAACCGAGATAAGGATAACTTCCTCGTGCCTTACTTTCCCGAGTAAGTCGTCCCCTCAACCACCCCGTAACATATGATTTCTTAGATTTCGATCATTTTTTTAACATTCCGTGTTTTGTGCAGTGACACACATTGCACACTTATCCTCCTAAGCCCGAAATATTCCATGTCCACGTATTTCGACTCGGACCATCAGTCGAAGGTAGACTACACAAATGTCAAGAAAGTTCTTGATGATGTTCTCCCCGGCTACGCCAAATCTGGAGGCACCTTCACCAGGCCAGTTCGTAAGTACGGCAAGCACGTGTTCGCCCACAATACGACGTTCTGCTGTGTCAAGTAGCCGCCTGGCGGTCAGAAGGGTGCCTACTACGCCATCCATCACATGCGGGCGATCGTACGGGACCATAATCACCTTCTGCTACCAGATAAACTCGAAGATTGGACTGCGAGCTTGTCGGCAATCCAGGACGCGGGCATCAGAGAAGAATTCTTTCGCATCCAGTCGGAGTTTGCGGAAATCATCCATCAAGATGTCCTTCGTACCTCGGGGCAGTTCAACCTCAAAAATCAACCGTCCAACAGTGACATAGACACAACGCTACAAATGCAGGCTGACAACGCCCACGATTTCATGACTCCCACGATGGACGGCGGCTTCATCCATGCTCCGGTCCCTTCAGTCGAGTCGAAAGTAGTGATGCTATGTCTAGTTCTGAAACATCGATTGGCTCATGTTGTAATTAAACTTTAATGAACTTGTATGTCTCTTTGGTTTGGACAATCGTTCAACTTAGATGTAATCGATGCTATTAATGTCTTGCTTTTCTCTTCTGATCCTTTTGTTGCATACTTATATATTGCTTATGTATTGTGTGTGAATTGGTACTAACGTTTCGTTTGGCTAGTGCATATCGATGTCGTCGTATGTCGTGTACAAGGGTAAGGTTCCCGGAGTCTACGGCGACTGGGAGGAGTGTCGGAGATAGGTTCACCGTTTCAGCGGTAACAGTTACAAAGGGTACACCACTAGGGCGGAGGCGGAATCTAGATACGCGCACTATCCAGCGGGAGAGGGGAGGGAGCGTTGGAGGAACTGGATGAAGACGAGTTTCATCGTGATGATGCTCATCGTGATGACCGCAGCTCTCTTCTATGTGATGGTAGTTTAGATGATCGATATCGACTTGTAATGTGAAGACAAACTCTCTACTCGCGGTCTCGAGACTTGTAATATAATGTTCTATCTTTGTTCGGTCTTTTGAATTCGGAGACTAATATGATGAATTGTATTCGGAGACTAATATGATGAATTGTATTCGGAGACTAACCTTCTATTGTATTCGATGAATCTGGTGTTGCTGCGTGGTGTTGTCTAAATTCTGTCCAATAATATATTTTGTATCCTGTGAAAATATCAGAAAAGAAAAAAATTCCTAATATTCATACTAGTGGCGCACCACTCAAGACACTAATGGTGCACTGTTCAAATGTAACTAATGGTGCATCACCCACCAGTGCTCCATTAGTATGCCAAAGCACATGGGTACATATGGCCCCCTGGGAGGCATACTAATGGCGCACGGTGGGCTATACTAATGGCGCACTGCCTGGTGCGCCATTAGAACACCACATACTAATGGCGCACCAGGGGTGCGCCATTAGTATTTAATTCAAATGGCGCGGTGCTAGTGGCGCACCACTAGTGCGCCATTAGTAGGAGAAAGTGGTGCACCACTAGCATGCCTTTTCCTAGTAGTGTTACTTGGAAAGGCGGGTCGACCCTGAGGGGTACCCGCGAGTGATGTGGAGACGGGTTGACCTGGAGGGTACCCAAGAGTTGAATACGAGGCCTGGCCGGGCATTCTTAGCCCTTGCTGCAAGTCCTCGAGACGGGGCGACGGGGTCACATCTTTCGTGAGTCTCTGCTCGTTACCGCATTCCCAAGACACTAAACGGTTTGGATATTTGATCCAAGGGGCCTCTGGCCTGATAGCGCTAACCATCACGTGGGCATAGTATGGGCATTCTGCGTCGTATGCATCAGCCGAAGCTTAACTGACGTCATTGCGACTGAGCAGCGCGCGCCGGGTTGGACTGGTTACATACCTACCTTTTTTAAGGAGGTAGCTAGGTCTGCTCACCGGCCGCCCACGCAACGTGCAGGAGTTCCCGGGGCGCTTGGCCCATGACCCCTGGGGGCATATGGTTTAGTCCGGTGTGCATGACCTCTCTATTAAGCCTAGGTCGGGTTGCGGTGTATTGTTTGGCCGAGGGCGGGCATGACCTGATGGTGTGTCCGGCTGGAGTTAAGCAAGCGTGGTGGGTAAGTTGGTGCACCCCTGCAGGGAAGAAAACATCTATCGATAGCCTGTCCTACGGTAACGGACACTTGGAGTTGTATCCCGATCGCTACAACTAGAACTGGATACTGAGACATGAATGGATATGTGGCTCCGGGATTGCTTCCTCGTAGGGAGTCGAGGAAGGATCTCTGGGCGTTATTGCTACAACATGCTTGATAATTATAATATGTTATTATGTACTCTCTTCTACTGCTGCAAGATTGGTGGTTTCCAGAACATGCTAGTCTTCGATAGGATTAGTTTCTCCCCCTCTTATTCTGGCATTCTGCAGCTTAGTCCACAGATACTACCCCTTTTCATTAATACCAATGCATTTGTAGTGTAGATCCTTGCTTGCGAGTACTTTGGATGAGTACTCACGGTTGCTTTTCTCCCCCTTTTCCCCCTTCTTTCTTCTTTCTGGTTGATGCAACCAGATGGTTGAGCCCAGGAGCCAAAAGCCACCTTTGACGACTGCTACTACCCCGATGGAGGCTACTACTACGTGAAGACCGCCGACGACTAGGAGTAGTTAGGAGGTCCCAGGCAGGAGGCCTTGCCTTTTCGATCGTGTTGTTTTTGTGCTAGCCTTCTTAAGGCAAACTTGTTTAACTTATGTCTGTACTCAGATATTATTGCTTCCGCTGACTTTGTTGTATTCGAGCTTATGTATTCGAGCCCTCGCGGCCCCTGGCTTGTAATATAAAGCTTGTATTATTTTATTTGTGTCTAGAGTTGTGTTGTGATATCTTCCAGTGAGTCCTTGATCTTGGCCGTACATGTTTGCGTGCATGATTAGTGTACGGTCAAATCGGGGGCATCACAGGAAAGAAGGGGAACTTCAAGAAGAATAGCAAGAAAGTTGCTACTCCGACGAAGAAACCCAAGTTTGGAGCCAAGCCTGAAATTGAGTGCTTCTACTGCAAAGGGGCTGGACACTGGAAGCGGAACTGCCCCAAGTATTTGGCGGATAAGAAGGATGGCAAGGTGAACAAAGGTATATGTGATATACATGTTATTGATGTGTACCTTACTAATGCTCGTAGTAGCACCTGGGTATTTGATACTGGTTTGGTTGCTAATATTTGTAACTCTAAACATGCGCTACGGATTAAACAAAGATTAGCTAAGGACGAGGTGACGATGCGCGTGGGAAATGGTTCCAAAGTCGATGTGATCGCCGTCGGCACGCTACCTCTACATCTACCTTCGGGATTAGTTTTAGACCTGAATAATTTTTATTTGGTGCCAGCGTTAAGCATGAACATTATATCTGGATCTTGTTTACTGCGAGACGATTATTCATTTAAATCAGAGAATAATGGTTGTTCTATTTATATGAGTAATATCTTTTATGGTCATGCACCCTTGAAGAGTGGTCTATTCTTGTTGGATCTCGATCGTAGTGATACACATATTCATAATATTGAAGCTAGAAGATGCAAGGTTAATAATGATAGTGCAACTTATTTGTGGCACTGCCGTTTAGGTCATATTGGTGTAAAGCGCATGAAGAAACTCCATAGTAATGGACTTTCGGAATCATTTGATTATGAATCACCTGTTGCTTGCGAACCATGCCTCATGGGAAAGATGACTAAGACTCCGTTCTCCGGAACAATGGAGCGAGCAACTGATTTGTTGCAAATCATACATATTGATGTATGTGGACCGATGAGTGTTGAGGCTCGCGGTGGGTATCGTTATTTTCTGACCTTCACTGATGATTTGAGAAGATATGGGTATATCTATTTGATGAAACACAAGTCTGAAACATTTGAAAAGTTCAAAGAATATCATAGTGAAGTGGAGAATCATCGTAACAAGAAAATAAAGTTTCTACGATCTAATCGTGGAGGCGAATATTTGAGTTACGAGTTTGGTCTTCATTTGAAACAATGTGGAATAGTTTCACAACTCACGCCACTTGGAACACCACAGCGTAATGGTGTGTCCGAACGTCATAACCGTACTTTATTGGATATAGTGCGATCTATGATGTCTCTTACCGATTTACCACTATCGTTTTGGGGTTATGCTTTAGAGACAGCTGCATTCACATTAAATAGGGCACCATCTAAATCCCTTGGGACGACGCCTTATGAACTATGGTTTGGCAAGAAACCAAAGTTGTCGTTTCTTAAAGTTTGGGGCTGTGATGCTTATGCGAAAAAACTTCAACCTGATAAGCTCGAACCCAAGTCAGAGAAATGTGTCTTCATAGGATACCCAAAGGAGACTGTTGGGTACACCTTCTATCACAGATCCGAAGGCAAGATATTCGTTGCTAAGAATGGATCCTTTCTAGAGAAGGAGTTTCTCTCGGAAGAAGTGAGCGGGAGGAAAGTAGAACTTGATGAGGTAATTGTACCTTCTCCCGAATTGGAAAGTAGTACATCAGAGAAGCTAGTTCCAGTGATTCCTGCACCAATTAGTGAGGAAGCTAATGATGATGATCATGAAACTTCGGATCAAGTTACTGCTGAACTTCGTAGATCAACCAGAGTACGTTCCACGCCAGAGTGGTATGGCAACCTGATTCTGGAAATCATGTTACTAGAGCATGATGAACCTACGAACTATGAGGAAGCGATGATGAGCCTAGATTCCGCAAAATGGCTGGAGGCCATGAAATCTGAGATGGGATCCATGTATGGGAACAAAGTATGGACTTTGGTTGACTTGCCCGATGATCGGCAAGCCATTGAAAATAAATGGATCTTCAAGAGGAAGACCGACGTTGACGGTAATGTTACTGTCTACAAAGCTCGACTTGTTGCGAAAGGTTTTCGACAAGTCAAGGAGTTGACTACGATGAGACTTTCTCACCTATAGCGATGGTTAAGTCTGTCCGAATCATGTTAGCAATTGCCGCATTTTATGATTATGAAATTTGGCAAATGGATGTCAAAACTGCATTCCTTAATGGATACCTCAAAGAGGAGTTGTATATGATGCGACCAGAAGGTTTTGTCGATCCTAAAGGTGCTAACAAAGTGTGCAAGCTCCAGCGATCCATCTATGGACTGGTGCAAGCATCCCGGAGTTGGAATATACGCTTTGATGAGGTGATCAAAGCATATGGTTTTATACAGACTTTTGGAGAAGCCTGTATTTACAAGAAAGTGGGTGGGAGCTCTGTAGCATTTCTGATATTATATGTGGATGACATATTATTGATTGGAAATGATATAGAATTTCTGGATAGCATAAAAGGATACTTGAATAAGTGTTTTTCAATGAAAGACCTCGATGAAGCTGCTTATATATTAGGCATCAAGATCTATAGAGATAGATCAAGACGTTTAATTAGACTTTCACAAAGCACATACCTTGATAAAGTTTTGAAGAAGTTCAAAATGGATCAGTCAAAGAAAGGGTTCTTGCCTGTGTTACAAGGTGTGAAGTTGAGTACGACTCAATGCCCGACCACTTTAGAAGATAGGGAGAAAATGAAAGGTGTTCCCTATGTTTCAGCCATAGGCTCTATCATGTATGCAATACTGTGTACCAGACCTAATGTGTGCCTTGCTATTAGTTTAGCAGGGAGGTACCAAAGTAATCCAGGAGTGGATCACTGGACAACGGTCAAGAACATCCTGAAATACCTGAAAAGGACTAAGGAAATGTTTCTTGTTTATGGAGGTGACAAAGAGCTCGTCGTAAATGGTTACGTCGATGCAAGCTTTGACACTGATCTGGATGACTCTAAGTCACAAACCGGATACGTATTTTTATTGAACGGTGGAGCTGTCAGTAGGTGCAGTTCAAAGCAAAGCGTTGTGGCGGGATCTACATGTGAAGCGGAGTACATAGCTGCTTCGGAAGCAGCAAATGAAAGAGTCTGGATGAAGGAGTTCATATCCGATCTAGGTGTGTCATACCCAGTGCATCGGATCCAATGAAAATCTTTTGTGACAATACTGGTGCAATTGCTTTGGCAAAGGAATCCAGATTTCACAAGAGAACCAAGCACATCAAGATACGC
Organism: Secale cereale; assembly: GCA_902687465.1. Taxonomy (NCBI): domain Eukaryota; kingdom Viridiplantae; phylum Streptophyta; class Magnoliopsida; order Poales; family Poaceae; genus Secale; species Secale cereale. The sequence continues at coordinate 930,765,130 of LR738711.1, read as the reverse complement.
TTCAATTCCATCCGCGATCAAGTCAAGGAGGGAAACATAGAGATTTGCAAGATACATACGGATCTGAATGTTGCAGACCTGTTGACTAAGCCTCTCTCACGAGCAAAACATGATCAGCACCAAGACTCCATGGCTGTTAGAATCATTACTGTGTAATCTAGATTATTGACTCTAGTGCAAGTGGGCGACTGAAGGAAATATTCCCTAGAGGCAATAATAAAGTTTTTATTTATATTTCCTTATATCATGATAAATATTTATTATTCATGCTACAATTGTATTAACCGGAAACATAGTACATGTGTGAATATATAGACAAACAAAGTGTCACTAGTATGCCTCTACTTGACTAACTCGTTGAATCAAAGATGGTTATGTTTCCTAGCCATAGACATGAGTTGTCATTTGATTAACATGATCACATCATTGGTGAATGATGTGATTGACTTGACCCATTCTGTTAGCTTAGCACTTGATCGTTTAGTTTTACTGCTATTGCTTTCTTCATGACTTATACATGTTCCTATGACTATGAGATTATGCAACTCCCAAATACCAGAGGAACTCCTTGTGTGCTATCAAACGTCACAACATAACTGGGCGATTAGATGCTCTACATGTGTCTCCTAAGGTGTTTGTGGTGTTGGCATAGATCAAGAATAGGATTTGTCACTCCGAGTGTCGGAGAGGTATCTCTCGGCCCTCTCGGTAATGCACGTCACTATAAGCCTTGCAAGAAAAAGACTAATGAGTTAGTCACGAGATGATGCATTACAGAACGAGTAAAGAGACTTGCCGGTAACGATATTGAACTAGGTATTGAGATACCGACGATCGAATCTCGGGCAAGTAACATACCGATGACAAAGGGAACAACGTATACTGTTATGTGGTTTGACCAATAAAGATCTTCGTATAATATGTAGGAACCAATATGTGCATCCAGGTTCCGCTGTTGGTCATTGACCGGAGATGAGTCTCGGTCATGTCTACATAGTTCTCGAACCCGTAGGGTCCGCATGCTTAATGTTCGGTGACGATCGGTATTATGAGTTTATGAGTTTTGATGTACCGAAGGTAGTTTGGAGTCCCGGATATGATCACGGACATGACGAGGAGTCTCGGAATGTCCGAGACATAAAGATCGATATATTGGAAGCCTTGTTTGGACATCGGAAAGGTTCCGGATGGTTTTGGGCATTTACTGGAGTACTGGGGGGCTACCGGAACCCCCCGGGGAGTGAAGTGGGCCTCATGGGCCTTGGGAGAGAGAGGAAGGGGCAGCCAGGACAGGCCACGCGCCCCCTCCCCCCTCTAGTCTGAATTGGACAAGGAAGGGGGGCGGCGCCCCCCTTTCCTTCCTCCTCTCCCCTCCTTCCTTCCTCTCCTACTCCAACTAGGGAAAGGGGGAATCCTACTCCCGGTGGGAGTAGGACTCCCCTAGGGCGCGCCATAGAGAGGGCTGGCCCCTCCCCTCCTCCACTCCTTTATATATGGGGGTGGGGGCACCCCATAGACACATAAGTTGATCATTGATCTTTTAGCCGTGTGCGGTGCCCCCTCCATAAAAACACACCTCGGTCATATCGTTGTAGTGCTTAGGCGAAGCCCTGCATCGGTAGCTTCATCATCACCGTCATCACGCCATCGTGCTGACGGAACTCTCCCTCGAAGCTCTACTGGATCGTGAGTTCATGGGACGTCACCGAGCTGAACGTGTGCAGATCGCGAAGATGTCGTACGTTCGGTACTAGGATCAGTCGATTGTGAAGATGTACGACTACATCAACCGCGTTGTCATAACACTTCCGCTTATGGTCTACGAGGGTACGTGGATGACAGTATCCACTCTCGTTGCTATGCATCACCATGATCTTGCGTGTGCGTAGGGAATTTTTTTGAAATACTACGTTCCCCCACAAATATGACATAAACCCCATCTTTTTTTCCTTGATGGCAACAATACAATACGTGCCGTGCTGCCCCTGCTGTCACTGGGAAAGGACACCGCAAGATTGAACCCAAAGCTAAGCACTTCTCCCATTGCAAGAAAGATCAATCTAGTAGGCCAAACCAAACTGATAATTCGAAGAGACTTGCAAAGATATTAAATCATACATATAAGAATTCAGAGAAGAACCAAATATTGTTCATAGATAATCTTGATCATAAACCCACAATTCATCGGATCTCGACAAACACACCGCAAAAAGTATTACATCAAATAGATCTCCAAGAAGATCGAGGAGAACTTTGTATTGTGATCCAAAGAGAGAGAAGAAGCCATCTAGCTAATAACTATGGACCCGAAGGCCTGTGGTAAACTACTCACACATCATCGTAGAGGATATGGTGCTGATGTAGAAGCCCTCCGTGATCGATTCCCCCTCCGGCGGAGCTTCGGAAAAGGCCCCAAGATGGGATCTCACGGGTACAGAAGGTTGTGGCGGTGGAAATAGGGTTTCATGGTGCTCTCGGATGTTTTCAGGGTATATGAGTATATATAGCAGGAAGAGGTACGTCGGTGGAGCTACGAGGGGCCCACGAGAGCGAGGGGCGCGCCTACCCCCCTGGGCGCGCCCTCCTGCCTCGTGGCCACCTCGTGGCTTCCTAGACTTGTACTCCAAGTATCCTGGATTGCGTTTGTTCCAAAAACGATCCTCGCGAAGGTTTCATTCCGTTTGGACTCCGTTTGATATTTCTTTTCTACGAAACACTAAAATAGGCAAAAAAAAATAGCAATTTGCACTGGGCCTTTGGTTAGTGGGTTAGTCCCAAAAATAATATAAAAGTGCATATTAAAGCCCATTAAACATCCAAAACAGATAATATAATACTCCCTCCGTCCGAAAAAACTTGTCATCAAAATTGACAAAAAGGGATGTATCTAAAACTAAAATACATCTAGATACATCCTCTTTTATTCATTTTGATGACAAGTATTTTCGGACGGAGGGAGTAGCACGGAACAATCAAAAATTATAGATACGTTGGATACTTATCAACCATTATCATCTTGTGCTTTCGATCTCCATCTCCAAAGCATCGTCATGATCTTCATCGTCACTGGCTCAACACCTTGATCTCCATTGTAGCGTTGTTGTCGTCTCGCCAACTATTGCTTCTATGACTATTGCTAACTCATAGAGATAAAGTAAAGCAATTACATGGCGTTTGCATTTCATACAATAAAGAGACAACCATAAGGCTCCTGCCAGTTGCCGATAATTTACAAAACATGATCATCTCATACAATAATGTATAACTCATCACGTCTTCACCATATCACATCACAACATACCCTGTAAAAACAAGTTAGACGTCCTCTACTTAGTTGTTGCAAGTTTTACGTGGCTGCTACGGGCTTCTAGCAAGAACCGTTCTTACCTATGCCACAAAACCACAACGGTGATTTATCAAGTTTGTTTTTTTAACCTTAAACAAGGACCGGCCATAGTCAAATTCAATTCAACTAAAGTAGCAGAAACAAACACCCACCAGCCACCTTTATGCAAAACAAGTTGCATGTCTGTCGGTGGAACCGGTCTCATGTACCTGGACATGTAAGGTTGGTCCAGGCCACTTAATCTTACAATACTGACGAATCAAAGTAAGACGTTGGTGGTAAGCAGTATGACAATCACCGCCCACAACTCTTTGTGTTCTACTCGTGCAAAACATCTACTCATAGACTTCGCTCATGATGCCACTGATGGGAAACGTTGCAAGGAAAACAAAAAAAAACTACGCACACGCAATGATCTATCCATGGAGATGCATAGCAACGAGGGGGAGAGTGTGTCTATGTACCCTCGTAGACAGTAAGCAGAAGCGTTTCACAACGCGGTTGATATAGTCTAACTTCTTAGCGCTTCAACCGATCAAGTACCGAACGCACGGCACCTCTATGTTCTGCACACGTTCAGCTCGGTGACGTCCCTCGCCTTCTTGATCCAGCAAGACGCCGAGGTAGTAGATGAGTTCCGTCAGCACGACGGCGTGGTGGCGGTGATGGTGAAGTGATCTCCGCAAGACTTCGCCTAAGCACTACGAAAATATGACCGGGGTTCTAAACTATGGAGGAGGGCGCCGCACATGGCTAACAATTGTGTGTCTTGTGCTAAGGCGCCTACCCCACATTATATAGGTGGGAGGGGGATGGGAGAGGCCAGGAGGCGCCCCAATTAGGACTGAATCCTACGTAGGCTCCTCCCAAGTCGCGCGCCCCCGTGCCATATATATCGGAAGGGGAAGGAAAGAGGGGGAGGGGGAAAGGAAGGGGAATCCTATTCCCTTTCTTTCCTTTCCTTCTTCCCCTTTCCTTCTCCACCTTGGCCGGCCATATGGGGGTGCACTAGCCCCTTGTGCCTGGTGTGTTTCCCCTCTTGGCCCATAAGGCCCATATCTTTTCCCGGGGGTGTCCGGAACTCCTTCCGGTGATCTGATACGTACATGGTACCCTCCGGAACTCTTCCGGGATCTGAATACCATCGTCATATATATCAATCTTTACCTCTCGACCATTTCGAGACAACTCGTCATGTCTGTGATCTCATCCGGGACTCCGAACAACATTTGGTCGCCAAATCACATAACTCATATAATATTATATTGTCAACGAACGTTAAGCGTGCGGACCCTACGGGTTCGAGAACTATGTAGACATGACCGATACACCTCTCCGGTCAATAACCAATAGCGGAACATGGAAGCCCATATTGGCTCCTACATATTCTACGAAGATCTTTATCGGTCGAACCGTAATGACAACATACACAATTCCCTTTGTCCGTCGGTATGTTAATTGCCCAAGATTCGATCGTCGGTATCTCTATACCTAGTTCAATCTTGTTACTGGCAAGTCTATTTACTCGTTCCGTAATACATCATCCCGTGACTAACTCATTAGTCATTTGCTTGCAAGGCTTATTATGATGTGCATTACCTAGAGGGCCTAGAGATACCTTTCCGATACTCAGAGTGACAAATCCTAATCTCGATTCACACCAACCCAACAAAACACCTTCGAAAATACCTGTAGAGCATCTTTATAATCACCCAGTTACGTTATGATGTTTGATAGCACACAAGGTATTCCTCCGGTATCCGGGAGTTTCATGATCTCATAGTCAAAGGAATATGTATTTGACATACATGAAAGCAGTAGCAATAAATTGTACAATCAAATGCTAAGCTACTGGATGGGTCTTGTCCATCACATCATTCTCATAATGATGTGATCCCATTATCAAATGACAACTCATGTCTATGGTTATGAAACCTTAACCATCTTTGATTAACGAGCTAGTCTAGTAGAGGCTTGCTAGGAACATGGTATTTGTTTATGTATTCACACATGTATTTTGGTTTCTAGTCAATACAATTCTAGCATGAATAATAAAACTTTATCATGATTAAGGAAATATAATAATAACCATTTTATTATTGCCTCTAGGGCATATTTCCATCAGCGATACTTAGTGCCCAGGTGGAACAAACCAAGATGCCTCAACACCATAATCTTTTTCAAACCAAGTTTGTTGTCAAAGGGCATTCCGTTGGTGTGATCATTGATGGTGGAAGTTGCAATAATTTGGCGAGTATGGAGATGGTCGAGAAACTTTGCCTCACCACAACGAGACACCCCCATCCATATTACATCCAATGGTTCAACGATTTTGGTAAGTTGAAGGTAACACGTCGTGTGTGGGTTCATTTTACACTTGATTTGTATCATGATTATGTTGACTGTGATGTTGTACCTATGCAAGCTTGTTCTTTATTGTTAGGTCGACCTTGGCAATATGATAATAGTGTTACCCATCATGGTACAAAATCTCATGTTTGAAGGAAAAGCCATTAAATTGCTTCCTATGACACCGGATGAAATAATAAGTGATCTGAAAGCTAAATCAACGGATTGTACCATGGAAACTATACTTGCTATTAATTCTGAATTTTTTTTTGTTAAGTGTACCAACTTTTGATCTGGACATACCGCATGCTCATATAGTTCTTTTGCGCCCCCATAATTCCTATATAGCCTTTGTGTAGGATAAAATTTATCCCAATATTCATAATGATGCTATTACAAATTTGTCACACCCTCATGAGCTAATGCCCTTGAAACGACATATATACATAGCATCAATTTTACTTTGCTTTCTGATGTCATCCAGATAAATGAAAGCCGAGGGCGGCTTTGTTTTCAACGAAGGGAGAATGATGTGGACATGATACATCTATAAATATTATGATGTGGACATAGATACATCTATAAATATTACACAAGGCATCGTTGACATAGTTGCACCTGAACCTATGACTAGAGCGCGTGTGAGACAAATAAATTATCAGGTACTGTCGCTCCTTTGTACTTATAATTTAACTATCGAGAATATGATGTTACACTCATGTGTCAATTTTCTTGTAGTCGGGAGAGAAAGTGACAGAGTTAGAAGATGAAAATCATTCTTTGTTGAATCTACAAGCAGCCGTGCTAATTGCATGCACACGCTCGACCGAGCTATCCATCAGGCATGCTACGTCTACAACTAACAAGTGCAAGAGAAGCAAAGAAGGATTAGATTTCATGGACCAGAATAGGCCACGTGTCCCTGGATTTTTTGGCTGCTTCGGAAGTACACGCGGGCCCATCGCATTAACTGGATTCGGCCAGCCTTAACTGAAGGACTAGATGGAAACGCGGGTTAGGCCACCCAGATAACGTTGCCCTCTGTACGCGCAGAAACTCGCCTAAAAGAAAGACGTAATTCTACCCTCTTGATTAGGGTTTACCTACTCCGGCGGCGGCGCCGCCGTTGAGTTTTATTCCCCTGCCGGACGTCCGCCGCTGTGCACTGCTCGGGCCTCCCAGCCAGGGTGATCCAGCGGTGAGGTCTCAGGTATAGGGTTTATCCGGAGTCCATCTTTCTCGTTGGACTAGGTTTCAAGATCTGAAGCATGGCGAGCTTTGTTTCCAAGCTGTTGGCAGTGCATGTCAAGGGAGTCCATGTGCTTATGGGGATGCTTTGTGAGGAACGCCTTGAAGTGTTTCTAGAGGAAATAGTGAGACGTTTGAGGGTTAGGAAATTGCAGACTGAACCTGAATCAGAAGAGCATCATGCAGATAGGAACAAGTTTGATCCTTCGAGGAATAGGCCTCCTGATCACACTCCCTCAGTGCTGCATACTACAGGAGGAGGAAGAGGACAGTATACTGAAGATTCTGGAGCAGATAGTAGCAGTAGAAAGAAGAACGAAAACACCGGAGAAAACATTGTTTCAGGAGAGAAAGGAGCAGGTGCATACCCAGTTCCTCCAATACAAAACAATGATGGTGCAGATTCAGGAAAGAATGGAAATGACTTGGCAACATCGGCGGCCTCCCCAGTGGAGGACCGCCGGGCCTAATGGCTATCTTAAGCTGGAACTGTCGCGGGCTGGGCGATCCCGCGACGGTTCATGAGCTGCGCGACCTCACGCGCGAGAGTGCGCCGGCGATTCTTTGCGTTGTGGAGACACAAATTGCCAAGTATCGTGTAGAAGGCTTGGTTGGTAGTCTAGGTTTTGATGGGGCTTATGGTGTTGATAGCAGTGGCCGTAGCGGGGGACTTTGCATTTTCTGGAAGAAACCATATATTTTGGAGCTCCGAAATTTCTCAAAGTACCATATTGATATGGAAGTGAAGGAGCAAGACAAGGAACCGTGGAGAATTACGTGCTGGTATGGAGAGGCAAAGAAGCTTACGACATCAGACATGGGACATGATGAGGTTTCTAAAAGCAGATTGTGATCTTCCATGGCTCTGTATAGGGGATTTCAATGAAGTCCTCCGGAGGGAAGAACAGTTTGGACCCAATCTTCGGGATATGGCACAGATTAATTTATTCCGCGAGGTGGTTGATGTTTGCCAATTATGTGATATTGGTTACAAGGGCCTCGATTGGACTTTCGAAAGAAAGATACAAAATGGAGAGTACTGCCTTGTTAGACTTGACCGTGCTCTTGCATCAAGTGACTGGTGTAATTTGTTTCCTATGGCATCAGTGCGCCACCTAACAGCAGTTAAATCTAACCACTCTCCTATTTTGTTGATGAATCAAATGGAGTCCCAGAACCAGCGGATAGCGAAACTTAAACCTTTCCGATATGAAGTCATGTGGGAGCGACATGAGCAATTCCAGCCTTTCCTTGAGCAGATATGGGGAAGTAGCAGTGCACATACAGTCGGACAACTTAGTGACAAGCTACGTGACACCGCAGCAGCAATCCTAGGCTGGAGTATAACTTCTTTTGGTGCAGTACGTCCTGAGCTCCGCACGTTATGAAAAAAGCTAGAGGTTCTGCGAGCTGAGCCTAATAGGGTTGGACCATCACACGAAGAGCTCAAAATCGAGCAGAGGATTATTGAACTCCGATTCCGAGAGGAAGTAATGTGGAGGCAAAGGGCAAGAATTCAATGGTTGGTCGAGGGAGACAGGAACACTCACTTTTTTCAGCAAAAAGCCTCGAATAGGAAGAAGAAGAACAGAATAACAAGGCTTGAACGGGGCGTTGGGACGATCTGTGAGGATCCTGCCGAACTTGAGAAAATGACTGCTGATTATTACGAAAACCTGTATGCCACGGAGGGGGTGATTGGTATTGAGGAGGTACTCTCACATGTGCCTTGTAAAGTCACAAGTGAAATGAATGAAATATTATCCCGTCCGTACACTGAAGCGGAAGTAAAAGTGGCCCATTTTCAAATGTTCCCGACCAAGGCGCCGGGACCGGACGGTTTTCCTGCCCACTTTTTTCAGAAGTACTGGCATTTATGTGGTGATGAGGTGACCAAGATTGTGATCAGAGTATTGAAGGGAGAGGACTCCTATGAGGAGATCAGCAAAACGTTCATTGTTATAATTCCCAAGGTAAAAAAACCCATTTCTTCTGTCTCAGTTTCGACCCATTAGCTTGTGCAATGTGATTTTTAAGATCGCTTCAAAAGTACTAGCTAACAGACTGAAGCAGTTTCTCCCTGAGATTATTTCTGAAGAGCAGTCGGCTTTCGTGCCGGGTAGACTGATTACTGATAATGTCATTACGGCCTATGAGTGTTTACATTATATGAAGAGCAATAGAAGCAAGAAGAACTCGCATTGTGCAGTTAAACTGGACATGCAAAAAGCTTATGATCGACTAGAGTGGGAATATCTTGAAGCGATAATGAAGAAGCTGGGCTTCTGTAATTATTTTGTTGATGCAGTTATGCGTGGGGTGAGGACAGTAACTTTTTCGGTCTTGTTCAATGGAGGAAGCACGAGGGAATTTTCACCGAGCAGGGGCATCCGACAAGGGGACCCGATCTCCCCCTATCTTTTCCTTCTTGCCAGCGAAGGATTGTCATGTCTAATGCAACATGCATGTCAGTCTGGAGCTCTAGAAGGCATCCAGATCGCTCCTTCTGCTCCACAAGTGAGCATGCTTTTATTTGCTGATGACTGTTTGTTATTCAGCAGGGCCACTATAGAGAAAACTGAAATTTTGAAAGGAGTTCTGCACAGGTATTGTCAAGCATCTGGCCAACGGATAAATAATCAAAAATCTTCCATTTATTTTGGAAAGGGATGTCCAGCTGCAACCAGAGGTTTGGTCAAGGGAGTCTTGAATATTCAAACTGAGACCCTTAATGAGAAGTATTTGGGACTACCGTCCGACGTGGGCCGAGGAAAGAACGGCACCTTTGCATATATCAAAGAGCGAATTTGGAAGAGACTGCAAGGATGGATGGAGAAGATGTTAGCAGGAAGTGGCAAAGAAATTCTCATCAAATCTATTGTACAGGCAATCCCTACATATTCCATGTCAGTCTTCAAATTACCAAGGGGTTTATGTCAAGCAATCACGTCGATGGTGCGCAAATTTTGGTGGGGCAGTAAAGCCGGCGCACGAAAACCTGCCTGGGTGTCATGGGACACGATGACTATGCCTAAATATAGAGGTGGTTTGGGCTTCCGCGACATGGAACTTTTCAACCTAGCGTTGCTAGCACGTCAAGCATGGGGGATTTGCCAAGATCCGGGTTCATTGAGCAGCCGAGTTTTAAAAGCAGTATATTATCCGCATGGAGATTTCCTAACTGCTGAACTAGGGAATAAGCCCTCTCAAGTGTGGCGTTCTGTATGCGAGGGGAAGGATGTTTTGAAGCTTGGGTTAATCAAGAGGATAGGAAATGGCAGGGATACTAATATTTGGACTGATAATTGGCTACCAAGAAATTTTAAACTGAGGCCAGTCTGTGCCTTATCGCCACACCCTCCCGCCACGGTTTCTGATTTAATTATTTCAGCTACAAGGGAGTGGAATCAAGCTGCACTGAACGAGCATTTACTTCCCATGGACTCAGAAACTATTCGTCAAATACCGTTAAGCCACTCAAGTTGTCAGGACCGATGGGCATGGCATTATGAAAAATCTGGAAGTTTCACAGTACGTTCGTGTTATAAGCTACTTGCAGATACAAAGTTGCAGCGTGAAGCTTGGCTGAATGGGGATGCACAAAATTCAAATATTGAGAAAGAAGAGAAGGGATGGAAGAAATTGTGGAAGACTAGGGTACCACCGAAGCTGCGAATGTTTGCATGGAGATTGGCACAAGCATCTCTCCCAACTGGTGAAGTCCGGGCTCACCGTAACATGGCACTGTCTCCGGTATGTGGAATATGCAACGCAATAAATGATTCTTGGCGTCACTCGCTCCTCGATTGCAACATGGCCAAAAGTGTCTGCGCATTGAGGGAGGATGATCTATCAGTACCAATCTATGGAGATGAAACCCCAGATCCAAAGCTTTGGCTTTTTGGATTGAGTGAAACTCTAACCAGTGACAAATTTATTGAGACCCTAGTCACACTGTGGGCTATATGGTACGCTCGAAGGCGAGTAATTCATGAGAAGGAGCACCAAAGCCCCTTATCCACGCATTTATTTATCACCAGATATATGGAGAAGATCGCATCTCTCAGTCCAATGCAACAACCAAGATCGATTCGGCAACGTGTAGTGCCACGATGGATTCCGCCGACCCCTGGATATATGAAGTTAAATGTTGATGCAGCGGTAGCAAAGTCAACTAATAAGGGCTCGGTTGGGGTGGTATGCCGTAATGAGCAGGGGAAGTTCATAGGTGCGTCTTCTGTGGTTTTTGAAGGAATGACCGATCCTGAAACTCTAGAAGCACTCGCGTGCCGCGAGGCGATTGCCCTGAGCGAAGACCTAGGCCTTGAGACCGTGCAAATATCATCTGACTGTCTGAGAGTCGTCCGGGAGCTCGAGTTGGAGACAAATCTAGGGGCACATTGCATGGTTCTACATGACATCAAAGACAGAAGCAATCTATTTCGATCTTGCATTTTCAGCTTTGAACAGCGCAACAACAATGGGGAAGCTCACAGGCTAGCTAGGATGACGTCCTCGCTTGATGTCGGACGATATGTTTGGCTAGAATCTCCTCCTGATAATTTATGTATCCTTGTAAACGTTGTTAACTTACAATAAAGTGCGTTGTGATCCTCAAAAAAAAAAGATGGAAACGCGCGCTTTGCTGCGTCGTTTTTCATTATTGTGAAACATTTTTTGATCTTTCAATTTGTTAGTTTCATTTATACATCTACTGTTTTTCACTGAAATATATTGGTTTTGTAGCATTGCTAAAGCAATTATGCATATGACATAAGGGAACTTTTCACGTGACAATGGACTGAAATCTTATACTCCTATTTACTAATTGGAGGCATCATACGAGTCTTCACAGTAATCCACGTCATTAAAATTGATTACATCGTTGATCTGTATAATTGATCAATCCTAACCCCAGGATTTGTGTTACTCTCACCGTGAAAAAAAGACCCAACATACACGTGACAAAGGGCAAACCTGAACTAACCTACACGTATTTCGCCATACCTACAGCCGTTTGATGGAGTAGCAGATGGGGACACTACGAGTCCACATGGTTAATCCTAGATGAAATAAAGCTAGAACTGTTTTAATTAATAACGTGTACCATGACTCCATGTACTAATAGCTGTACGCACCTCTTAATCTTGGGGTCCAGTACCACGACTCCATGTATGAATAGCTGTACGTACCTCTCCCTAAAAAGCCCCGTGTACCTCTCCTTGACCTATTTTCACGAGCGCCGCCTCTACCATGGTGTCCACAAGATCGCCGTGGCCACTACGTCGCCCCTCGCCCTTGTCGTGCAGCCAGCCAAAGTTTGCAACCCCTCCTCGCCGGCTCCACCACGGTATCCTCAAGATCCGAGTGGCCTCTACGTGGCAAATTTGACATTTTTGACCTGTTTGCGTAATCAATTCACGGAATGAACTATCTGCGAAACTATTTCACAGTCATGACCTTTTTGTGTAGCGCCTGCCTCAGAGGCGCTGCACCCACTGTGCAGCGCCTGGCTCAGGGGTGTTGCATGCTCTGAGGCAGGCGCTGCACAAGAGGCTGCCACGATGGACAGGCGTGCAACGCCCCTGAGCCAGGCGCTGCACAGTAGGGTGCAGCGCCACTGAGGCAGGCGCTACACAAAAAGGTCATGGCTGTGAAATAGTTTCGCAGATAGTTCATTCCGTGAATTGATTACGCCAACAGGTCAAAAATGTCAAATTTGCCCCTCTACGTCGCGTGTCTTCTCACCCTTGCAGTTCTGCTGGCAAATATATCCATCGCCTCCGTGTCTCATCACATCAGGCTCAACCGGTCAAGGTCTCCATTACTTCCTCCTGGCTGTCATCCCATCCAAGCTCACCTACGGATCTATTCTGGCATTAGGTTTATCCTCAATAACATGTACGATCAGGTTTCAACATGTTCTCATCCGGCGGCTGGACAAGGAGATATGGTTTCTTTTGTTAGGTCGCGGTTGATGCAAGATGATGGAAGCAAATTTTACTGATTTAACTGTTCCAATGCTCCAGTGACCTTCTGATAAATATGTATACAGTTTCATGTCGCTGCTGCTGTCGTGTTACTTCTTATTTATTTGAACAAGATCACAACACTGACGTTATGGTTAAACATATGGCGCAAAAAATAAGGAGTGTCTATCCACTAAAATAGTCGCACGGAATGATCTCATGGGTGCTTCTTATTTTCCTTATATTAGTAGAGTTAACAAGAATATGATCAGTATACAAGGTGTTATCTGTAGGTGCCCTTCAAACTATTGCTTTTAAAAAGAACAGAAAGATCAAGCTGAAGGATGGTCCCAGAGATCAATAGATAAAGTAGCATCCTCTTGCTTCTTATTTGTTGGAATAGAATCTCTTCTGATGAGGTTAGGATAAATATATGAATTATAATAAGCATAGTTTGATTCTGAAGTTCGTATTTTCACATTCTTTTTTAATGGGCCATGTTGAAAATGCAGACGTCTGATTTGTGCCCTGACTATCTATTTAATTCTTGATTAAGGTGTTGATCGGCTGTAACCATTAGTTACTCTGAAGATTGAGAGCCATATTTCTTCATGCATCATTGAGGTAAGACGATGAGCAGAATCTCCATGGACTGTGAAATAATGTTTGGAGATTGCAAGATCTTTTTCGTAATTATGTGTGATCTGTGGAGATAAAAGTATTGATTACTCAATCTGAAAATATACAATTTGTGGAGTTGATCTATTGTTGCAAAAAGAAATGAATACAAAATAGCACATTTGATATATTTGATTGCATGTATAAAATATTAGGGGATGTGTGGTCGTAGTTTTGTTAATGGTGGAATACTAAAACCATTTACTCTACAACTTAGGAGTGGTAACCACCCTAGATATTTAACTACATTTGTTCACGTACACATTCATTGCTATCTCTTTTAGTAATATGACATGAATGGCTGAACCTTAATGCAGTTCTTCATGTTTTTGCTTTATAAAGTTGCATTCAAGTGAATTTCATTTTATCTTGCTGGACTCATGGTACGTATATCAGTTTGCAAAACTAAACAGTACAAATAGAACTAAGAGAGTGGACATATAACGTTCAAGATAGGCAGTGATGCCACCTTGAAAACTTATGCTATTTCCGTACTTATATGCAAAGAAAGAAGTGTAAACCTTTATCTATACATGGAAACTAGGAGATACATAAACTGTACTCTTCGCACCAAAATTGCTTCTTTATGCAGGAGAAGAAAAAGATTCCGCTCAATCATGCACAGTTCCTGTCCCCTCCATTGTGTTTGAAATTTCGATCTTTCTCTACATGGTAAAAGGGCAACTCAGGTTTAAAACCCTTATCAATATAACTTTGATCATTGTGAACATTTTGCAGTGGCATGAATAGATACGGAGTGGATTTTACGGTACATCATACTACCTGAAATAGTGTGTAGTATATAATGGATCCAATGGTCGGTATTAATTCCTCAAATTTCTGTTATAGGACATTTCGGTAATTAACTATTAGTGTGGATTTTGTGGATTTTTCCTTTCTATTTTTTTATAATAATGTAATTAATAACAACGCGATGCCATTGCCATCTCGACGACGCAGTCATCTCAGTTCGTCTACCATTCCTCACTCGACGGCTCGACGCAGCCGCCCGGCGGCCGTCTCCTCGGTAGCACAGGGCCGACCGCTCTTCGTTCAACGGCCTCCAGTCGCTGCTCCGAGATCTTCCTCCCATGCATCCCAGCGACGACGCAGCCGCCTCGTCCGGCATGGCGGCCCTCTCCCCGTCTCCACGTATTTCGGTCGGTGGCCTGAAATCGCTTCTCCTCTGGCCCTCGCTCCGTCGCGCACGTACGTCAGCTGGCGCACGGTAGCATGCCGCATGCACGCGGAGCATCACGCAGCAACACACGCCTGCATATAGTGGAGGAAAGGACCAAGGGGGAATGGGGGATGTATCGAAGGAGAGGGCAGAGAGGGGGGCAAAGGGCGTTGCCTCGGCACCGGTACGGGGCGCGAGGTGGCCTCCGTGTGGTCGTGGGAGTCTCAGGCCGGTGAACATGTCGTGGGGCAGCGCTTGAATCAGGGTCCGTGGCGCCGGATGAAATGGACGCTGTTGCGGCGTCCATGTGCTCCGGGATGGGAGCGACTGTGCGGGACGATCTGGGCGTGGGCGATGGCACAGGGCGGGCTGACAATGGCCGGCTGCAAGTCACAAACTCTACAGTACATACGGAGGTGCGGTAGCCGCTGGCAATGGCGACGGAGCAGCATGGGCCAAAGGAACGATGATGACTCCGTGAAATTGTAGCTATGCCCTTCACTTGATTTGGAAGGGAATCTGCCTACGGGATGGATTAGCAGCGAAGTACCCAAAACACCCCTAATTGCTCAATATACTACTGAAAATTTGGTGTAGTATTGCCTAATCTAAACCGTCAAACCATAGAAATTAAAGGTCCCAATTTAATTGATGTACCGTAAAAGGTCTCTTTTTAAAAGTCCCACTCAATTTGAACGAACTAAGGATTAGTATGGGCCATGAATTTGCTTTCATGTGCACCTTCAGTGTATGCATTATTTTATCCTGTTTCTATGAGGCTAAGAGTAAATAAATGCTAAAATGCATCTTTTAACTGCACTTGGATGTGATATGACAGTTGGAATGTTTTCACTATCAAATCGCAATCAGGTCGACCAAGTTGACGATATTCATTTACTAATTTTCAGCTAATTGATTATTACATCGGCACCTTCTTAGGCCTCCCTTTCCTTTTAATTGATCACTAGGACGTGCTGCATTTTTTAAATTAAGCATCATCACGCTTGCCTTTAGAAGTGAGCTGTAGATTGGTGGTTTCCTTTTTTATGCTTCAGTCAACAATTCATGTTCTGACCATGGTAGAAGCATAGTTTCCTGTTTTTTTCTTCCTATAACATTTCATGTAGCATATGTATTGTGAACCTCTCATATTGATGTGTGTTTTCAATTTCTAGCCCGTGCAGGTGCACGGGTTGAAGACCAGTATTAACTAATCAGGATACCATTCGTCTACTTTGAACCTCTGATCTGATATCAAACTTATTTATTTCACAACTGATTTAGACTATACTCCATATATTGCCCATTTTGCTTCTTGTACGTGCATAGGAAATGAAGGAAAGAGAACCAAAAATGGAAATAGTAGAGTTACAAATCAACATTTCCTACAAATAAAGCACAAAATACATAGGCACATGCAGTCCTAATCATTCACCCACCACATCTGAAACCTAGTAGCTCTAGAAATGGGACTACCAACAAAAGTAAGATCTTCCACCTTGCACTGATGCACACTTTTGGGGTCTCGAGACCTTGATTTTTCACTTCTGCAACTCCCATCCAGAATTGAGAAAACCGTAGAATGGTGAAAAATGATAATGACTACTATTTTATGAAAGATTTGACAAAACTGGATGGAAGAAAATTCTGGCCTCAACAAAAGTTTGTGGCAGCACTTCCTTGCGCTTGTTCTACAACGCTCTTGGAATATAAGATCAACAATGATTAAGAACTAAAACATGAATGAAGGTGCAGGTTGTCGCGCCTGACCAACTTAATAAAAGAATGGTGATATATTTCAGAAAGTAAAAAAAAAAGAGTAAGACACGTTAAAATGGGTCAAATTTAAAATCCATGATATATGTGCATGTATTTTTTTTCTATTATTCTTGGCTCATCCAACGTTTACGAATAGGATTTACATAAATTAACGTACAAAATTAATATCATGATTTTGGATAGACATTAGAGTAAATAACGCTCGACCACCACATTGTATGGCAGACACCATGTCATGGTTGTGTGAAATTCATTTTTCTATGCGAAGATTGTAAAACTCTAAAACTCAACATCCCACCATGTAAAAAGGTAAATGTGTGGAGACGGTGCGCCGGCGGAAGCTTCAGCCGGTCCAGTCCACGCGCGCACACGCGATCCACTCGCGAGCAACCACGTGGCGCGGTGGACCCGAGTTGACTAGTCCTCCTGCGTTATCTCGCGGATCTCGCCTCATCCCCGTCTCTCAGCTCCGTGGATCTCGCCCCATCCTCGTCTCATGCGTCCATCGTTGTAGCACGCATCGCCGGTGCCCGCATCTCCTGCCTCCATCACTGCAACGCTTGAGTAGCTTGTCATCGGCCATGGAAGGTCGAATCCCCACGCGGCCATGGATGTAGATCTCACCCCGCCATGCTTAGAGCCCCGTTCGCCATTTGGATGCAGCAAGGCCGTTGACCAATCCCATTCCGGGCGGTTGCAACTCCCACGCGCCTCGTGCTTCTGCCTCGCCGCCGACGAGCCGGGCGGCGATGGCCGACACCAGAGGTTTCTGCAGAAACCGTCGCATCCCGTCATGTTGCAACCGTTTTACAAAAAGCTTCATCCCCTTGATGGAAAGCTTCAACCGGATGTAGAGAAAGCTACAAGCTGTCAGCGCCATCGCCGGAAAGCTACAACCCTTGACATGAAATGCTACAACCTTCAATGAAAAAAGCTTCAACCGAAACGACACAAAAAGCCTTGACCGAGCGCCGCTAAAAAGAAAATAGCTACAACCATTGATAGAAAAGCTTCAACCGTAGTTGGAAAAAGCTCCAACCATTGAGAGAGAAAACTACAACTAGATACTATGCAAATCAGAAAAGTTTCAACCGCTAACAGAAAATGCTTCAATTGTATGTGTGAAAAGCTTCAACCGGCGACTGGCGAAGGGGAAAGCCACGAGCGGTGCCGGGTGCGGGCATGTTGGATATGCTACATTGCTTTTGTGTTGGAACCGGCATTTTCTTTTGCTACGACCGTACGATATTTTTGCTTCAACCATGTGGATTTTTGCTACTACTGTTCATAGTTTTTGCCACGTCCATTTTTTCACGACGGCGAGATGCCGGTGGTGGGTTTCTGTGAATTCCGGCGACGAGATCCAGCACGGGGGCAGGGGCGGATGCTGCAACCGGTCACCGGCGAGCTGCAACGGGCTCGCGACGAGCTGCAACCTCCACCGGCGAGGCATGGCGGCGAGTACGCAGGGGATACAACCCAGCGCCGGATGTGCTGCAGCTACGCCTCGTTTTTTGGCCGGAACCGACGCCTGCGGGAGCTTGATGGCCACCACGGAGAGCGCGGCGAGCGGGGATGAGGGCACGGGGTCCCGAGAGGGCGTGGGCGTGCTCGCTGTGGGAGAGAGAGAGAAGCGGGGGAGATTTTGACCCGTGCAGGAGGAAGGAGAAGGAACGGATCTGGCGGCCCACCTCGTTCAGATCGGACGGCTGCTAGCCGACCGGCCGAAAGTTTCGACCGGTGCGCCGGTGCAGAGTGCTGCCCATGTAAAAACCTCTTTGAACAAAAGTACTCTGCATTCATGAAATCAAATGTCATGGCATTCGAAGAATTCTGTGATACATTAGATTCAGTTCTCTTATTAATTTAATATGACAAGAAAACGAAAGTGCTCTTCTGAGCACGGGCACAAGTGTGTTCGTTATCTGACTCGTTCTTTGGCTCCGAGAATCTCACCTGTCAGCGTGAAGGCACAGGTATATATTAGCGTATTCCATGGTTATTCTGTGCATGTGGCCCACAGATGTGCACTATTCAACGGGACGCCGTTTGCCTGGCTTACCCCGCTCAGACGGCCGCGCACTATTGGAGCCGTCCCGTGTAAGATTCTGTTCCTGTCAGGCCGGGGCACCTAATTGCAACCCATCGCCCCACTTACCAATCGTCCCCGGAGGCCGGAGCACCAACGGTCCTCTCTTTCCTCCACGGCCAAACCCACTCCGCCGCCCCTCCATCCATTTTTCCGCTGATTCCATGCCTGGATTGCGGTGACAAGTTGGTCACCTTCATCTCCCGCGAGTCCACAAACTACAGCTTGAAGGGGAGGCAGGATGGCGTCTTTTGAATTCCAACCGTTGGGGGGCGCGGGGTGCGCGGTGGGTGCGCCCCCTGCCGCCGTCGGGCTCCTTGCCGGGGAGGTGGGAGCCCCTCCGCTCGCCGGCGGTGTGGACCTTGGCTCTGCGGCGTGCGGGGAGGGGTTCCAGGGCGCCGCTGCTCGGGATGTGCCTCGGCCCCCGCCGCGGTCTGGAGCCTGGACGGTGGTGAGCCATGGGGGTGGCTCACCCCGCGGCGTCCTGCGTCGGTCGGTGGATGCGTCGCCGGAGTTGCCGCGGAGCGCCGCGGCCCAGCGCTCTAACCGCTTCTGGGCGCTGGCGGGGGAGGATTCGGATGCGGAGGACGACGAGCTGGCTACGCCGCCCGGCGTGACGGAGTTGCCCTCACCTCGGCGGATTCCGGCGGGACCTACGGTAGGGGATTTCGTGGCTTTTGCGGCTTGTCAGCGGGAGTCGGGCGCGGGTCGCCGTTTTGCTCCCGGGGGCAAGGGACCTCGGTCTTTGGCTCGCCGGATCTGGTCGCCGGCGGGGCTGGTCCACGGCGGCCGGCGGGATTCGGTGGCCCCCTTGGCCCGGGCTCTGTCTCCGGTGGGTACTAGGATGCGGGGTGGCTCCACTGTGGCTTGGCCTGTGCTGCTGGCCCCGGCGCCCCCCTCGTCGTCGCCGTCCCATCGTGCGGCGGCGTGCACCGGCGGCGGGTCGGTGTCGGCGACCGAGCCTGGCCCTAGGGTTGGGACCGTTGCTCGGGCCGGGAGTGCCGCGCCGGATGGGCCGGTCTCTCTCCCTGGGCGCCCAGAACAGGCTGGGCCGCTGGTTGCGACGGGGGGGGCCTGTGGGCTGGTGGGCCCAGCCTCTTGGGCTCCTCTAGCGCCTGGCTCGTCTGGTGTCCACGTCGCGCGGGTGGTGGCTCCTGGGCCTGTGGGTCTGGCCCCGCCTGGGCCCGCACGGCCCACTTTGCTTCAGCCCGCTTCGGACCGGGGGGCCAGGTATATATGGCTCCGCCGCGGATGCCTCGACCCTCTATTAGGGTTTCCTGCCACTCGCTCTGAGATTCGCCGTTTCGCTCACTCTGCCCGCTCCCTCGTCTCTCTCCCTCCCCCTCCTCCTCTTCTCAAGTCTTTCGCGGCGGTGGTCATGGGCGACCGCCGCGCGGAGAAACGCCCGCTCCAGCCCCTGGATCCGGCGGACGAGCGACGCTTGGAGCAGGACCTCCGTGCCAAGATCAAGAGACCGATGCGTGACCGCTCTGACGGCCGTGAGGGACGTGGCTGGTCCGACGGGCCGCGCGACCACGGCGGGCGCGAGGGGGACTGGGGTCCTCCTCCCCCTTGGTGGAATCAACAACAAGCGAAGAAGAACAAGAAGGGCCAGATCCAGCGCCGGCGCGCGCTGGAGAAGAAGACGGAGGGGGAGATCTACGCTGAGGGCAGCGGGGTCGTTCCCCTCCCTCTCAATCCTCGGGCAAAGCCAGATCTGGCGGGTTTGGGGCCCCCTGCTGCTTCCAAGGGCACGGCGACGGAGCCGATCCCGGTGGAGGAGGCGCCTGAGATTGAGTGTTTCAAGTGCGGTAGACTGGGTCACTACCAATCCAAATGCAAATTCAAGCCACTTTGCGTGCTGTGCAAGGAGGAAGGCCACGCTTCGGCCAACTGCCCGACGCGGGGTCGGCAGCTCCATTTGCAAATCATGGGGAGTGCGATCTCTGGAGAGGGCTTCTTTTGTCTGGAGTATGACGATGACGACGCTCTGGAGCTGCCCATCGACGAGCGCATCAAGAACGCGGCGATCCTTTCGGCCGAACCAGGGAAGCTGACGCTCCGCATACTCAAGCAGGAGCTCAAACACATGGTGGCCAATGATTGGGACTGGCAGGTAACGCAAGTTGGTGATGATGACTTTCTGGTGGTTTTTCCCTCTGCTGATCTTCTTCACATGGCTAAGTCCAGTGGGAAGCTCTTCTTATCTATCCATGACATAACCGCAAGGGTGCGGGATATGCTTCATGAAGAAATTGCACCTATGCTCATGCCGGAGACGTGGGTGCGTCTTTATGGCATTCCTAAGAAGCACCGCCGCGAGGATCGGATCAAGGAAGGTTTACGAATGCTGGGGCGGCCAATCGTGGTGGATGAACTTTCTCTGATTAGGCTGGGACCTGTCAGGATGAAGATTGCATGCCGTGCCCCCGAGAAGCTCAACGGCGTGGTTGAAGTCTGGTTCAACAGCGAAGGATACCAGATCAAGGTTGAGAGGGAGGTGATGCCTAAGCGTGGTGGAGACCGTGCCCCCCTGGCGGTGACCGGCCCACTTTCGGTCAAGGACCCGCCTTTGGGGCTGTCCGCCCCGACGGCCAAGCCCTCTGGTGCTGCTTCGTGCGGTCCGGTTGGGGCCGGCGCGCGGGTTCTCAAATCTGCTACTGCACCTCCTCTTCCTGCGGCTACTGATGAACCGGATGACAGCCTGCACGATACCTCTATTGACACCGAGACTTGGGAAAAGCTGGGAGCTTTGACCTCTGATGTGGGTACCTTGGGAGCGGCAACTCAAGACACTGCGGTTAGCGTGCCTCCGCTTGCCAGATCCCTCGACTCCTCCTTCAACGAATACGGCTCCAACCTCAACGATATCCCTCTGGCTTGCCAAGCCGGAGTTGGAGGAACCAAGGTGCCCACCCCACCCAACAACCCTGCGAACGAAGAACAAGATCTTGTGGTGCTGGCGGACAACGATCATACGCCGGGCCCAAAGAGGGGCTCCAACAGCGCGGGACG
>LR738711.1:930567450-930743467 GCA_902687465.1 Secale cereale | reverse complement strand
CCCCCCAATAACCCTGTGAACGAAGAACAAGATCTTGTGGTGCTGGCGGACAACGATCATACGCCGGGCCCAAAGAGGGGCTCCAACAGCGCGGGACGTCAACCTAAGAAGACGGCGGGGCGAAAGCCGACGTCCAAGGCTCCTCCCTCGGGGCCTGGGATTTCGGTCGAGCTGGGAGGCGATCTGGGGGCTGCTTTGGGTACGAACGGCAACAACAGCAAGGCCAAGAGATCGCGGGCAACCCCGGTGGCTCAGCGGGCGCCGAGTGCGCGTGCCAAGGCCAAGCTTGGAGAATTGTCATCCATGGAGAGCGCTCAGCTTCGCATCGCCGACAAGAACATGGAGGCCACAGGTAATCCACCCCCCTCTTTCCGCATTCTTAATGCCTTCTCTGATATCCATCTTGCTTCGATTCTGGACGACGCTGGCGTGGCCGTGCCTAATCCCCCTGGGGAGGTTATCTCTCTCATCCGGGCTCGCGAAGAGGCACAGGCCGCCCTGGCTGAGGCTGCTACTAGGTGTGCACAGCCGATTTTGCCCGAGTCTATTCCAGTTGGGGCTGGCGATAGCAGGGTGCCCAATGAGGATGCATCGATAGATGGGGTTGATGCACCTCCTTCTTCCCCGAGGGACCCGCGGGGGCGGGGACGGACGAAGAAGAAAGTGGCTAAGGTGATCACTTCTAGGGGTGTTCGCCTCCGTAATCGTATTATCTAGATGCGGTTCCTTTTCTGGAACATTAGGGGCTGTGGCCACTCTGGCCGCCGTACCCAGCTTCGTGAGCTAGTAGCTAAGGAACGCATCGATGTAATTGCTCTTCAGGAAACGATTAAGTTAGATTTCTCGCATAGGGATTTACTTGCCTTGGACCCTCTTCAACGTTTCGACTGGCATTGGCTTCCCTCTTCGGGTCACTCCGGTGGCATTCTCATGGGATGTAATCGGGATATCTGTGAGGTGTTATCTTGGGAGGTCGGGCTCTTCTGTGTGTGTGTTACCACCAGACACAAGGGTACGGGCCTTTCTTGGGTGACTATTTGCGTTTACGGCCCGGCGAATCATGACCGTTCACAAGAGTTTCTCCATGAGTTATCTTTAGTAGTGAGTGCCAAACGCAATCTCAACCTACCTGTTGTGGTTGGGGGTGATTTCAATTTGATCCGCTCGGGTGCGGACAAAAATAATAACAATATTGACTGGACAAGGGTGTCCATGTTCAACCAGGCTATTGCTGCGGCTGTACTGCGGGAAGCGGCTAGGACAGGAGCCAGGTACACCTGGACCAACAAACAGACTAACCCTGTCCGAAGTGTCCTCGATCGGGTGTTTTTCACCCCTGAGTGGGAGGCTCTATTCCCTCTCTGCTCCCTGGTGGCAGAGACTCGCATAGGGTCGGACCACATTCCGCTAATCTTTTCCTCAGGGGAGGACTTGATTAGGCGTAGCCAACGTTTCTACTTTGAAACGGCCTGGTTTGAGTGCGAGGGCTATGAGCTTATGGTTCGCAACCGCTGGAGCGACATTGTCTCAGCGTTTGGACCTCAACGGTCCCCTGTATGTCTTTGGACCGCGGCGGTGAGTAAGCTTAGGGCCTTTCTTCGTGGCTGGGGTGCGAATCAAGGTAGTGTATCCAAAAAGGAGCGGGCTAGGTTGGTGGACGAAATAGCCCGCCTAGACTTGGAAGCTGACATGCGGCCCTTCTCAGAGGTCGAATGGGCGCATAGGTATACCTTAGAAGACCAAGTCTTGGCTCTGCTACGGGCAGAAGAAGAATACTGGCGCCGTAGGGGCAGCGTCAAATGGGTTACGAAAGGCGACGCGAACACGGGATACTTCCACGCGTATGCAAATGGTAGAAAGCGAAAATGTACTATCTTACGCCTTCAATCCGAGTCGGGCCTGTTGCTTACTCAGGAACAAATTACGACCCACGTTTATGAGTTCTTCATTGGCCTTCTGGGGACGGCCAGTGAAAAACCTCTTTGCCTCCGCTCGGATTTGTGGAATCCGGAGGAGCGGGTGTCGCAGGAGGAAAACGAGTGCCTAGCGCTCTCTTTCCTTCCGGAAGAGATAGACTCGGCCTTGCTGGATATGAAAAATGACACGGCCCCTGGCCCTGACGGCTGGCCCGTGGAATTTTTCAAGAAATTCTGGCCCTTGCTGAAACACCTCTTCTACGACATTATTAACGGTTTTGCCTTAGGAACCGTTGATATCTCAACCCTGAACTATGGCGCCATTAGCCTTATACCCAAAGTGAAAGGAGCGGACAACATTCGTCAGTTCCGTCCAATCACTCTCATCAATGTGCCTTTCAAGCTCTGTGCCAAAGCATATGCGTCGCGTCTAGCCCCCATTGCGCAGCGCACGATTAGTCATAGTCAAACGGGCTTCCTCAAACATAGAAACATCTTAGAAGGCCCGATTGCTCTGTTGGAAATTGTCCACGAGCTTAAAAAGAATAAAACTAAGGGAGTTTTACTCAAGCTCGATTTTGAGAAGGCATATGACCGGGTGAATTGGGACTTTGTCCAGGAAGTCTTCCTCAAAAAGGGTTTTGAGGCAGGCTTTGTCCACCGCATTATGCACTTAGTGTCTAGTGGACACACGGCGATCACCATCAACGGTGAGTTGGGCAAGTACTTCCGCAACAAGAGGGGACTCAGACAAGGGGATCCGAGCTCACCTTTAATTTTCAACTTTGTGGCGGATGCACTTGCCGCGATGATTCGACGTGCGTGTGCTGCCGGCCACATCTCTGGTCTTGTTCCGCATCTCATTCCAGGCGGTGTATCTCACCTTCAATATGCTGACGATACGCTCCTCCTCTTCGAACCAAATGACACTAGTGTGGCCTCCATCAAACTTATTCTTCTGGCCTTTGAACTCATGTCGGGTCTGAAGATAAATTTCCTCAAGAGTGAGGTCTTCACCATAGGGATGGATGACCGCTCGAGCTCCCATGTGGCTAACCTTCTAAACTGTAGACGTGGCGCCTTTCCGATCAAATACTTGGGCCTTCCAATCTCTTACCGCGGACTCACCATCGGGGAGTGGGAACCTCTGTATGGGAAGGTGGCCAACCGTGTTAGCCCTTGGCGAGGGAGATTTCTGTCGTCTGCGGCAAGGCTCATCCTGACCAATTCGAGTCTGTCCTCTCTCCCTATGTTCATCATGGGTATGTACCTCCTAGCGGATGGGGTCCACGCCAAACTTGACACCCCCCGAGCTCGTTTCTTTTGGGAAGGAACGGGAGACAAAAAGAAATACCACTTGGTCAAATGGGCGGCAATATGCCGCCCCAAAAAGTTTGGGGGGCTGGGAGTTATCAACTCCAAGCTTATGAACGTTGCGCTTTTATCCAAGTGGTGGTGGCGTCTTGCGCAAAACGAGTCCGGTCTCTGGGCCCGCATCCTTAAAGCCAAATATTATCCGAACGGCACGGTTTTTCAAGCAAAATCATCTGGATCTGTTTTCTGGAAAGGGATCCAGGCAGTTCGGCCAGCTTTCGCTCTTGGGGCAAAGTTTTCTATTAAGAACGGTGCCTCTACTCGCTTTTGGCTCGACCATTGGTGGGAGCAAGCCCCTTTGTGGGAGTCGCATCCCGAGCTGTATCATCTGGCCACCGACCCCAACCTTACGGTTGCCGATGCCCTTCGTGTTAGTCCCCCGGCAATCTCCTTCATCCGCGCGCTTGGGCCGGTGGAGGCTGCCAACTGGGAAAACTTGGTGGTGGCTTGGAGAGACTTAGAGATCTCCTCCGAACCTGACGTAATCTCGTGGAAACTATCGTCCTCAAAGGTGTTCACGGTCAAATCACTTTATTACAAAATGTCCGACGGACCGGTGCTTTCCATGGTTAGGGGACTGTGGAAAGCAGGTTTGCCTTTGAAAATCAAAATCTTCTTGTGGCAGATGCTGAGAAATAGGCTCCCTTCCGCTGATAACGTGGCCAAGCGGAACGGGCCGTCTGATGGCAATTGCACGTTGTGTGGGTTGGCTGAAGACGCTAACCATATTTTCTTCCAATGTGTGCTTGCTCGTTTTACCTGGAGTGCGGTGAGGGATACTTTCGACAAAAATTGGCAACCCCACACTTCGAAAGACCTCTTAGAGATCCTGTCGGCCCAGAAAGGACCATCTGCTAGAGTCCTGTGGCGTTGCGTAGGGGCGCTTCTTTGGTCTCTTTGGTCCGTGCGTAACAAGTTTACGATCGAACATAAGTTCCCAAAACACCCAGCTGATGTATTATTCAAATGTCACATTTTTCTCCAGGTGTGGATGCCGTTGGGGAAAGCGCATGATGAACAAGTCATGTCGGTCGTCATGGAGAAGATCAAAAGGATGACTTGCCAAGCCCGACGAGATGACGGAACTACCTAAGCTTCGGCCGGCTCCTATCACTTGTGTTTCTCCTTGTCTCATCTTTTGTGTTGAACTTTGGCTGTGGCCGGTGCGGCGTTTACCTGTTGGTTCAGATACTTTTGGTCTGTAATATTTTACTGCTGTTCGTTTGACTTGCCCTGGTGGCTTTATTAATTTAAAGCCGGACGCAATCTTGCGTCTACGTTCCAAAAAAAAAACCTTCATCTCCCGCGGTGGCAGTAATCCTGGTACCCGGTTCGAAAAGTACGTGAGGGAAGATGTAAGTTCGGGATTCGATAGTTTCTAGTCCTCATTATAGATCCACCTATTATTAATCTCCTTCTCAATTCATTCACTTTCAAGCTCGTCTATGCGGATTCATGAGACCAAACGAGGCATACTCCGTGGAGCTGAACCACGTTGCTGGCTTCCAGCAGTACGAACAGGCGATGGATACACAGCCAGCCTCTTATCTTCATCACATATTCATGCGGGAAGCAGGCACTTCAGGAGGCAAATTTTCGTGTTTCGACCCTTTTTTGAAACTTATTCGAGATTTGATCCTATTTTGCAAAAATTTCGGGATCTGACCCTTTTCTTACCGCCAAGGTCTCTGGCGGTAGGGTATAACAGCCTACCGCCAAGGCCCCTGACGGTAGGGTACAACAACCTACCTTCAAGGTCCCTGGCGGTAGGGTTGTTTTTTTCCTAAGTACGAAATACAGTCCAAGCTCGCATCTATCGCCAAGGCCCCTGACGGTAGGGTATAACAGCCTACCGCCAGCCTGTATGTGGTGGACAGACGGGGCCATAGGAGTACATCAACAGAAGCTCCATCAAATTATCTTTCCAATGCAAAAAACCTCACATCATTTGGAGTTGTGAGTCAAAAGTTGTAGTCATTTTCATGGAAGGTGTCGAGGCTCTCAAGGCTTCGCGAATTTCCAAGGAGATCTCCAACAACTCACAAGGTTGACTGCTTATTCACCCAAGGAAGCCATGCAAACTTGCTTACTTTTGAAACCATTTTCACACCTAGCTAAGGGTGGTTGTCCCTGCTATAAAGCCCCATCTTCCCATCCTCTTCGAAAACCTTTTGTCAAACCATTCAACTACAAGCTTATGCAGCAAGACTGTAGAGAGATCCGAGTAATCTTGCTACCTTACTCTTGTGAGTTCATTCGGATTCGTGAGAAGGAGCCTCTGGTTCCTCCTAGTTCGTGCTCTACGGTTCTGGCCGTTTTGTGTGGATTAGTCCTGGTTTGTGGTTCTGCGATTGTTCGGACGGCGGGTTGGAGTTCTTGTAGCTCCGGTCAGCCATCCCCAACGTTCGGGTTGCATCCAACCTTGGCTGGTATAAAGCTAGTTATCTTGGCTGCTTGCAGATAGTTATCTCTCCGATTCGATCGTACGGTATGAAGATCGGGCCACCCTCGAGCGGGGACTCGTTCATCAGGTTCCCACCTATAATCTGGCATCAGAGCCCTCATTGACATGGTGGGATCTGTTATCCAAGTTTATCTTGATATCGTCACTTTAGATCGAGTGTTTTTCATGCTATATTTTTTTTCGTAGAAGTCCAAAGCCTCACCAAAAATAAATCCAAGCCTTGTTGCTGTTGAGATCTTATTGTTGCATACCTTGCATGTTCTTCATCTTTTAGATTTGCACCAAGTTCATCTTCGTAATTGCTTTCAGATTTGGTTGTTGTGCTTTGGGAAAAAGAGAGGGAAAAAGTGTCAAAAAAATCAAAGAGAGAAAGAAAAGAGTGGCAAAAAAGTCAAGAGAGAAAAAAATAAAGTGTTGTGTAAGATCCAAAAGTTTCAGCTTGGTAGAAAAATTTCAGAAGCTTGTGTGTTGTGTATTTTTAATCTTGGCGCAAAGGTGTAGCAGATCTATTCCCATATTTTCTTGGTTTGCATCAACTTGATTTCAGCAGAAGCCCCTTTTTGTTTACCCCACCGAGCTCCACCAAAAACCGTAGCTAGTTCTTTGATCCCTGTCTTTCAATCACTTTAACACATCCGGGAGAAGCACAATCTGATGTGAACTCATAAGAACTTTGGTGAGTAAGAGGTGAGGTTGTGTGATTCCACAAAATTATCCTATTCCACTTTTAGACCTACTAACATGGCAGGATCTACACCAAGTGTGCGTCGAAATAATCATGGAGAAGAAAATTGTTTGGCCACTCGCGCTGATGTGCAACAACTTGAGAACATCATACTCCGAGCCACTGTTCAAGATATCTTCCGATATGCCGATAAATCGGCCGATTTATCCCTTACCACTGTCTAACCGATAAGATAAATCGGCCGATAAACCATCCGAGATGGCGATAAATCGGCTGATATGCCGATAAACTGGCCGATTTACCCCTTATCATGGGTCGACCGATAAGTTCCCGATAAGCGATATCCCCAACATTGCTCCGAGCCATGGAGAGAATGCTTCATGAGCGTCCTCCAACAGCTGGTGATAAGGTTCAACACCGACATTACCCTACTGCTCATGAAGTGCTACAAGGAGGACGTGCTCGACGGCATGGTGTCGCTGCTGCTCGTGGGTGTGTCGCTACTGCTCATGAATTGCAGCAAGGATGTCATGCCCGACGACAAAGTTATGGCACCCGTCGGCACACCGATGACACACTGCAAAGCATGACTGTGGTTGATGAACCGACTCCCCTCATTCATACCCCATGTTTACATAATAAGACCATTCCTAATGTTACCATCTTGACCACCACTATTGTCCCGACATCCAAGAAACATGTCCCACAATCCAAAATCCCACAACTTGAGAGTGATCAGAAAAGCAAGCTGAGTGACTCCACCAAAAGTGAGGAAGAGTGTCCACTTTTAAAAATCCCACCACTCGAGAGTGAAAAGAAAAATGAGTTGAGTGACTCGACCAAATGTGAGGAAGAGTGTCCACTTTCCACAATTCCGTATATTAAAAGTGATAAGAAAAGTGAGGTGAGTAAGTCCACAAAATGTGAGGATCGGATTGTTCATCACGAGATTAGAGAAATGAAATATCTCCACCTAGATATACCACATCATCCAAGAGAGAGGGTCAGTGAGTCCACCAAATGTGAGCTTGAGGTGTTTCCCCATAATATCAAAGAGATGAGTGATCCACCAATGAAAAGAGAGAGGAGTATTCAAGTGTTAACCTTTCACAAAATTCTCTTTCTGTGCAATATGTGCAGGTGCAAAAGACATACCTAACAGCTCTCTTTCAAAGATGGAAGGATGAGATCCAAGAACAAATATGGAGGACATGGAGTAGTACTACACAAGGTGCATGTGTGAAGATTGATTTTCAGAATGGCATACAAGTACTCAATGAGGTAAATCAAAAAGGATCTTCCATTTTGATGCACCCAGAGGTATGCACATATGAACTCTTGAAGTGTTGGCGAAATGAAATAAGAGAAAAAATATTGGACACAGCTTTTAGCACACCATCAATCCACCAATATAAAATTTTCAACCATGAAGAAAAAATAAAGGAGTTAGCAAACTTGAGATCCACACAGAAATGTTCAACTTTTTCATTCCCTAGTTATTTTGTATTGTGCTCGTGCTATAATTTTATAGACTGAATGAAGTCGAGGATGACTTTTCTCGAAGAGAGGGAGGATGATATAGACATGGTAATGTTTGGTTATAAATTTGTACTCCATGGAAATGTTTGTTTGAAGGAACCCGTAAGTCGAACAAAGTATCATGTTAACATCGTCCATAAGATATCAAAGTTGAAAATTAAAATTCTCTATATCATGAAACCTTTGCATTATGATTTGGTATTGCCATGCTTTCTTTTATGTTATGACTAGGTAGAGTCAAGGACGACTCCTTTTCCAGAGAGGAAGGGTTATGAGGACATCTTGGTCATTGAAACAACACCAACCATCCCTGGACAAACTCCAAGTCATGATAAACAAATGCATAATCGGATGCAACACAATTCTAACGTGAAAGCTACAAATGAGGATTGCATTATTCCTTTGCATGGATATTATCTACTTTCCTTCTACTTATATTTTATAGATCAACGGGAGTCGAGGAAGACTCTCCATCAAGGGAGGGAGGATGATGAGCACATGAGTACATCATACATGATATTTCAGAAAAGTGGACAATTTAGTTGGAAAGAATTACTAAGCCGAATCAAGCAAAGACATGAGCAGGTGAACGCTAACTTAAGTTTACCTCATATCCTTTATTACACTACTATGCTTTCATCCCCATTGTTGTTGGTTAACTTAAGTATCACATGGAAGAAATCCAACAACCTATGAGATCTTGAAGCAACCGGTTTGGAGGAACAAGTTTGGAGGAAACAAGTTTCAAGTGAAGCTGATGCTGTCAGATTTTACCTTCGATGTTTCATTGTGCCACACCCATGTGGTGGAGAGACGGGTCCATAATGGTACATCAACAGAAGTCCATCAAATTATCTTTCCAATGCAAAAAAACCTCACATCATTTGGAGTTGTGAGTCAAACATTGTAGTCATTCTCGTGGAAGGTGTCCAGGCTGTCAAGGCTTCGCGAATTTCCGAGGAGCTCTCCAACAACTCCCAAGGTTGACTACTTATTCACCCAAGGAAGTCATCCAAACTTGCTTACTATTGAAACCATTTTCACACCTAGCTAAGGGGGGTTGTCCCTGCTATAAAACCCCATCTTCCCCATCCTCTTGAAAAACCTTTTGTCAAACCATTCAAGTACAAGCTTATGCAGCAAGACTGCTAGAGAGATCTGAGTGATCTTGCTACCTTTGCTCTTGTGATTTCATTCGGATTCGCGAGAAGGAGCCTTTGGTTCCCCCTAGGTCGTGCTCTACGGTTCTGGCCGTTTGGTGTGGATTAGTCCCGGTTTGTGGTTCTGCGATTGTTCGGACAGCGGGTTGGAGTTCTTTCATCTCCGGTCAGCCATCCCCAATACACGGGTTGCATCCAACCTTGAGAGGTATAAAGCTAGTTATCCCGGCTGCTTGCAACTAGTTATCCCTCCCGATTCGATCCTACAATGTGAAGATCAGGCCACCCTCGAGCGGGAACTGATGACCCACAAGTGTAGGGGATCTATCGTATTCCTTTCGATAAGTAAGAGTGTCGAACCCAACGAGGAACAGAAGGAAATGATAGGCAATTTTCAGTAAGGTATTTTCTGCAAGCACTGAAATTATCGGTAACAGATAGTTTGGTGATAAGATAATTAGTAGCAAGTGACAAATAGTAAAAGTAAATAAGGTGTATCAAGATGGCCCAATCCTTTTGTAGCAAAGGACAAGGCTGGACAAACTCGTATATGAAGGAAAGCGCTCCCGAGGACACATGGGAATTATCGTCAAGCTAGTTTTCATCACGTTCATATGATTCGCGTTCGTTACTTTGATAATTTGGTATGTGGGTGGACCGGTGCTTGGGTGCTGCCCTTACTTGGACAAGCATCCCACTTATGATTAAGCCCTATTGCAAGCATCCGCAACTACAGAAGAAGTATTAAGGTAAACCTAACCATAGCATGAAACATGTGGATCCAAATCAGCCCCTTACGAAGCAACGCATAAACTAGGGTTTAAGCTTCTGTCACTCTAGCAACCCATCATCTACTTATTACTTCCCAATGCCTTCCTCTAGGCCCAAACAATGGTGAAGTGTCATGTAGTCGACGTTCACATGACACCACTAGAGGAAAGACAACATACATCTCATCAAAATATTGAACGAATACCAAATTCACATGACTACTTATAGCAAGACTTCTCCCATGTCCCCAGGAACAAACGTAACTACTCACAAAGCATACTCATGTTCATAATCAGAGGGGTATTAATATGCATAATGGATCTGAACATATGATCTTCCACCAGGTAAACCAATTAGCACCAACTACGAGGAGTAATCAACACTACTAGCAACCCACAGGTACCAATCTGAGGTTTTGATACAAAGATTGGATACAAGAGATGAACTAGGGTTTGAGAGGAGATGGTGCTGGTGAAGATGTTGATGAAGATAACCCTCCCCGAGATGGGAGAGTTGTTGGTGATGACGATGGCGATGATTTCCCCCTCCCGTAGGAAAGTGTCCCCGGTAGAACAACTCCGCCGGAGCCCTAGATTGGTTCTGCCAAGGTTCCGCCTCGAGACGGCGGCGCTTTGTCCTGAAAGCCTCCTTGTGATTTTTTTCCAGGTCAAAACACCTCATATAGCAGAAGATGGGCATCGGGGGGTCACCAGGTGGCCCACGAGGCAGGGGTGCGCGCCCCCACCCTCGTGGACGGTGGGTGGCCCCCATCCTGTACTTCTTTCACCAGATATTTTTTATATTTTCTGAAACAGAGTTTCGTGGAGTTTCAGGGTTTTTTGAGTTGTGCAGAATAGGTCTCCAATGTTTGCTCCTTTTCCAGCCCAGAATTCCAGCTGCCGGCATTCTCCCTCTTCATGTAAACCTTGTAAAAATAAGAGAGAAAATGCATAAGTATTGTGACATAAAGTGTAATAACAGTCCATAATGCAATAAACATCAATATAAAAGCATGATGCAAAATGGACGTATCAACTTCCCCAAGATTAGACCTCGCTTGTTCTCACGCAAAAGTCGATATCGAAAAATATGTCCACGTGTTTAGAGATAGAGGTGTCGATAAATTAAAATACGGACATGAAGGCATCATGATCATTCTTATAACTGCAACACACACACACACACACACACACACACACACACACACACACACACACACACACATATATATATATATATATATATACAACAAAACATGTTAGTAGGCAAGTTTTTTCTAAGACGTTTTTATATTCGTCTCTATACTAGAAAGCATCTAGTATATAGACACGCTTTTTGAGATGATATAAGTACCGTCACAAATCATATTTTTTAGAGTATAATCCATTTATTATTTTTTACATGTGTAAATAGGTACAAACGTTTTTAGGATCAATAAAAGAGTTTAACAAATAAATAATTAACCCAACTATTTTTTTTACAGAAAATGGAAATTACAGGGCCCATCTATGCAGTAAAAAGAGCCCACGTACCGAACTCAGCGCGCGCCCTCTTTCACCTTATCCGCCGCTACCCCTCAAAACAAAAGAAGGAAAAACCTTATCTGCAGCCACGTCCTGAGCTGCCCATCTATGCCGCCGCCGGGCTGGCTCCTCCTCCACCCCGACGCCCCCTGCCAATCTCCACAGCCTCCTGCAACTGGTCCTGCCAGTGCGCTGTGTCCGCCGCCGGTGAATGCCGTCCGCAAGGACTGCCCCTAGCCCCTCTGCTTCGTCGCTCCTCGTCCGTCCCCGGCCCTCTTCCTGGTCGCCAGGGACGTGCTTCTCCGCGCCTGCTCCAGCCTGGGGCCGCCGCCCGCTGCGCCGGCTCTGGCCCTTTGCTCCGGCCAATCCTGGTGCTGCTTGCCTGCTCGGCCGAACTCTGACACCCAAGACTTGCTGTCAACAAACTGCAAGCAGGCTGGGACAGGGGTAATGTTATGAGAAAGATCTTCTTTCTTCTGTTAAATTTGAACTGAAAATTAGTGTATCAGCATATATGCAGGGGACTGTGTGTATATATAACGTATTGTTGATTGGGAAGGGA
The DNA here is from genome assembly GCA_902687465.1 of Secale cereale. Lineage (NCBI taxonomy): Eukaryota > Viridiplantae > Streptophyta > Magnoliopsida > Poales > Poaceae > Secale > Secale cereale. The sequence continues at coordinate 930,731,473 of LR738711.1, read as the reverse complement.
ATGCATTTTAATATCAATTTCATTTCATTTTGTAGAAAAGAAGAGGAAGATATATTTCATTGGAAGTTTCAACACTGGCTTGGACTGAATCAACTCCACAAATTGGAACAACCATAGATTGGACCACCGCCTTTGGCTTCAAACAACCCGCCTTCAATCTCAACTCGAGAAAGTACCTCTTTTGTATCTCATACTCTTTTTTTGAAGTTTTTGGCATGTTTTTATCTATTTTGTTATATCATTAAGAATTGAGTTTAAATTCTAGAGAGACATATCATTTGTCCAAAAGTACCAAGCATTGGATGTAAAGTGGACAACCTATTCGGTACTGAAACAATATGTGTAGCATGTATGAAGCTGAATCATGCTTATAACACTGAAGGGCACAGTAACTTCCATAATGCAAGTAAGTAGCTGCAATCTTCCAGGATTTTTTATAAATAAATCAGCAACATGCCACTCACCTAAGTTGTCTTTTCAGCGTATCCTACCATGCCCCAATGAGGCAAGTGGCAGTGTATCCTAAAAATCCCCTTTTCCTGAAGGTGTAAACACATGCAACAACTGATCGTGTGCATTAGAATGCACTGTTTGATAATTACTCTCTTAGGCCCTGCTTGCTAACTTTGTAAAAATATGCGACCGGCTACCCTTCAACAACTGCAAGTCACTTGGGGACTATTTGGTTTCCAGCCAAATGTTGCCAGACCTATGGTTAGGCACACATAATTTCTGAGGAGTGAGTGTTCGGTTGGCTGACACAGTTGTGGCTTGCGACTTTACTAGTCACATGATTAAGAAGTATATTTTGGCCACACTTTTGTGGCAAGGCACACTCTGTCCCGAGGGGTAATAATTACTATTTTTGGCTTAGTTGTGGCAAAGTAAGCTTTTAACCAGACTAGGGTGTTAAATTGGTCCTAAGTTTCAATCTAGTATTGTAGATCATCACATATGTTCTCTGTTTCTTGTTCAATGATGTCTTATATGACTCGTTAATCAGTCCAACTTAATATCTTTTTTCATGTTTTCCTTAGAACAAATAGATATGATGTGTATGTAGTGCAGCCCACTAATTATTTAGATTGCATTGCAAATGCCCTTTTATACATGCTTTTCATTTTTCATGTAGGTGTCTGCACATATCCTCCAGGTTTCTGTAATTGGGAAGGAGTGTATTTCCAGTATGGTGATAACTGTATACATAATAATATTGACTGTGATCATTGGCCCTTTTTTGTTGGGGAACGTAGTATTTTAAAATTTTCCTACGATCACGCAAGATCTATCTACCAGATGCATAGCAACGAGAGGGAAGAGTGTGTCTACGTACCCTCGTAGACCGGAAGCGAAAGCGTCAAGTGACGCGGTTGATGTAGTCGAACTTCTTCGCGATTCAACCGATCAAGCACCGAACGTACGGCACCTCCGCGTTCAGCACACGTTCAGCTTGATGATGTCCCACGAGCTCTTGATCCAGTTGAGCTTCACGGGAGAGTTTCATCAGCACGACGGCGTGGTGACGGATATGATGTATTCACCGACGCAGGGCTTCGCCTAAGCACCGCGACGGTATGACCGAGGTGTGTTTATGTGGAGGGGGGCACCGCACACGGCTGGAACAATTCAACTTGTGTGTCTTTGGGTGCCCCCCTGCCCCCGTATATAAAGGAGCAAGAGGGGAGGGCCGGCCGGCCTCCTATGGTGCGGCTAGGGCAATCCTACTAGGAATAGGATTGCAATCCTATTCCTAGTAGGAGTCCACCAAGAAGGAAGAGAGGGAAAGGAAAAGAGGGAGAGGTGGCGCCCCCCCAATCCTAGTCCAACTAGGATCCCTAGGTGGGGTGCCGGCCAGCCTCTATGGGCTGCCTCTCTCCTTTCCTCAAGGCCCACTATGGACCATCCCCCCTCGTAGGGGGTTCCGGTAACCCCCTCCGGCAATCCAGTTAAATCCGAAACTTTTCCGGAACACTTCCGGTGTCCGAATATAGTCGTCCAATATATCAATCTTTATGTCTCGGACATTCCGAGACTCCTCGTCATGTCCGTGATCTCATCCGGGACTCCGAACTACCTTCGGTACATCAAAACTCATAAACTCATAATACCAATCGTCATCAAACGTTAAGCGTGCGGACCCTACGGGTTCGAGAACTATGTAGACATGACCGAGACTCATCTCCGGTCAATAACCAATAGCGGAAACTGGATGTTCATATTGGCTCCTACATATTCTACGAAGATCTTTTATCGGTCAAAACCGCATAACAACATACGTTGTTCCTTTTGTCATCGGTATGTTACTTGCCCGAGATTCGATCGTCGGTACCTCCATACCTAGTTCAATCTCGTTAACGGCAAGTCTCTTTACTCGTTCCATAACACATCATCTCGTGACTAACCCATTAGTCTTTTGCTTGCAAGGCTTATTGTGATGTGTGTTACCGAGAGGGCCCAGAGATACCTCTCCGACACTCGGAGTGACAAATCCTAATCTTGATCTATGCCAACACCACGAATACTTTCGGAGACACCTGTAGAGCATCTTTATGATCACCCAGTTACGTTGTGACGTTTGATAGCACACAAGGTGTTCCTACGGTATTCGGGAGTTGCATAATCGCATAGTCATAGGAACATGTATAAGTCATGAAGAAAGCAATAGCAGTAAAACTAAACGATCATAGTGCTATGCTAACGGATGGGTCTTGTCCATCACATCATTCTCCTAATGATGTGATCCCGTTGATCAAATGACAACTCATGTCTATGGTTAGGAAACATAACCATCTTTGATCAATGAGCTAGTCTAGTAGAGGCATACTAGGGACACTCTGTTTTGTCTATGTATTCACACATGTACTAAGTTTCCGGTTAATACAATTCTAGCATGAATAAAAGACATTTATCATGATATAAGGAAATATAAATAACAACTTTATTATTGCCTCTAGGGCATATTTCCTTCAGTCTCCCACTTGCACTAGAGTCAATAATCTAGCTCACATCGCCATGTGATTTAATACCGATAGTTCACATCGTTATGTGAATAACACCCATAGTTCACATCGCCATGTGACCAACACCCAAAGGGTTTACTAGAGTCAATAATCTAGTTCACATCGCTATGTGATTAATACCCAAGAGTAATAAGGTGTGATCATGTTTTGCTTGTGAGAGAAGTTTAGTCAACGGGTCTGCCACATTCAGATCCATATGTATTTCGCAAATTTCTATGTCTACAATGCTCTGCATGGAGCTACTCTAGCTAATTGCTCCCACTTTCAATACGCATCCAGATTGATACTTAGAGTCATCTGGATTTAGTGTCAAAGCTTGCATCGGCGTAACCTCTTTACGACGAACTCTTTATCACCTCCATAATCGAGAAACATTTCCTTAGTCATCCAGTTACTAAGGATAATTTTGACCGCTGTACAGTGATCTACTCCTGGATCACTATTGTACCCCCTTGACAAACTCATGGCAAGGTACACAACATGTTTGGTACACAGCATGGCATACTTTATAGAACCTATGGCTGAGGCATAGGGAATGACTTTCATTCTCTCTATATTTTTCTGCCGTGGTCTGGCTTTGAGTCTTACTCAACTTCACACCTTACAAGTCAGGCAAGAACTCCTTCTTTGACTGATCCATTTTGAACTACTTCAAAATCTTATCAAGGTATGTACTCATCGAAAGTATTATCAAGTGTCTTGATCTATCTCTATAGATCTTGATGCCCAATATGTAAGCAGCTTCACCAAGGTCTTTCTTTGAAAAACTCCTTTCAAACACTCCTTTATGCTTTCCGGAAAATTCTACATCATTTCCGATCGACAATATGTCATTCACATATACTTATCAGAAAGGTTGTAGTGCTCCCACTCACTTCTTGTAAATACTGGCTTCACCGCAAGTCTGTATAAATCTATATGCTTTGATCAACTTATCAAAGCGTATATTCCAACTCCGAGATGCTTGCACCAGTCCATAGATGGATCGCTGGAGCTTACACATTTTGTTAGCAACTTTAGGATCGACAAAACCTTCTGGTTGCATCATATACAACTCTTCTTTGAGATATCCATTCAGGAATGCAGTTTTGACATCCATTTGCCAGATTTCATAATCATAAAATGCGGCAATTGCTAACATGATTCGGACAGACTTAAGCATCGCTACAGGTGAGAAAGTCTCATCGTAGTCAACTCCTTGAACTTGTCGAAACCCTTTCGCAACAAGTCGAGCTTTGTAAACAGTAACATTACCGTCTGCGTCGGTCTTCCTCTTGAAGATCCATTTATTTTTGATGGCCTGCCGATCATCGGGCAAGTCAACCAAAGTCCACACTTTGTTCTCATACATGGATCCCATATCAGATTTCATGGCCTCAAGCCATTTTGCGGAATTTGGGCTCATCATCGCTTCCTCATAGTTCGTAGGTTCATCATGGTCCAGTAACATGACTTCCAAAACCGGGTTGCCGTACCACTCTGATGCGGAACGAACTCTGGTTGATCTACGAAGTTCAGCAGAAACTTGATCTGAAGTTTCATGATCATCATCATTAGCTTCCTCACTAATTGGTGTAGGAATCACTGGAACTAGTTTCTGTGACGTTCCACTTTCCAATTCGGGAGAAGGTACAATTACCTCATCAAGTTCTTCTTTCCTCCCACTCACTTCTTTCGAGAGAAACTCCTTCTCTAGAAAGGATCCACTCTTAGCAACAAAGACCTTGCCTTCGGATCTGTGATAGAAGGTGTACCCAACAGTCTCTTTTGGGTATCCTATGAAGACACATTTCTCCGACTTGGGTTCGAGCTTATCAGGTTGAAGCTTTTTCACATAAGCATCGCAGCCCCAAACTTTAAGAAACGACAACTTTGGTTTCTTGCCAAACCATAGTTCATAAGGTGTCGTATCAACGGATTTAGATGGTGCCCTATTTAACATGAATGCAGCTGTCTCTAAAGCATAACCCCAAAACAATAGTGGTAAATCGGTAAGATACATCATAGATCGCACCATATCCAATAAAGTACGGTTACGACGTTCGGACACACCATTACGCTGTGGTGTTCCGGGTGGCGTGAGTTGTGAAACTATTCCACATTGTTTCAAATGAAGACCAAACTCGTAACTCAAATATTCTCCTCCACGATCAGATCGTAGAAACTTTATTTTCTTGTTACGATGATTCTCTACTTCACTCTGAAATTCTTTGAACTTTTCAAATGTTTCAGACTTGTGCTTCATTAAGTAGATATACCCATATCTGCTCAAATCATCAGTGAAGGTCAGAAAATAACGATACCCGCCGCGAGCTTCAACACTCATTGGCCCACATACATCAGTATGTATGATTTCCAACAAATCTGTTGCTCGCTCCATAGTTCCGGAGAACGGAGTTTTAGTCATCTTGCCCATGATGCATGGTTCGCAAGCACCAAGTGATTCATAATCAAGTGATTCCAAAAGTCCATCACTATGGAGTTTCTTCATGCGTTTTACACCAATATGACCTAAACGGCAGTGCCACAAATAAGTTGCACTATCATTATTAACCTTGCATCTTTTGGTTTCAATATTATGAATATGTGTATCACTACGATCGAGATCCAACAAACTATTTTCATTGGGTGTATGACCATCGAAGGTTTTATTCATGTAAACAGAATAACAATTGTTCTATGACTTTAAATGAATAACCGTATTGCAAAAAAATATGATCAAATCATATTCATGCTCAACGCAAATGCCAAATAACATTTATTTAGGTTTTTACACTAATCCCGAAAGTATAGGGAGTGTGCGATGATGATCATATCAATCTTGGAACCACTTCCAACACACATCGTCACTTCACCTTTTAACTAGTCTCTGTTCATTCTGCAATTCTCGTTTCAAGTTACTAATTTTAGCAACTGAACCGATATCAAATACCCAGGGGTTGCTATGAACACTAGTAAAGTACACATCAATAATTTGTATATCAAAATATACCTTTGTTCAATTTGCCATCCTTCTTATCCGCCAAGTATCTAGGGCAGTTCCACTTCCAGTGACCATTTCCTTTGCAGTAGAAGCACTTAGTTTCAGGCTTGAGTTTTAGCTTTGGGTTTCTTCACGGGAGTGACAACTTGCTTGTCATTCTTCTTGAAGTTCCCCTTCTATCCCTTTGCCCTTTACTTGAAACAAGTGGTCTTGTTAACCATCAACACTTGATGCTTTTTCATGATTTCTACCTTCGCCGACTTCAGCATCGCGAAGAGCTCGGGAATTCCTTTCGTCATCCCCTGCATATTATAGTTCATCACGAAGTTCTACTAACTTGGTGATAGTGACTAGAGAACTTTGTCAATTACTATCTTATCTGGAAGATTAACTCCCATTTGATTCAAGTAATTGTAGTACCCAGACAATCTGAGCATATGCTCACTGGTTGAGCTATTCTCCTCCATCTTGTAGGCAAAGTACTGTCAGAGGTCTCATACCTCTCGACACGGGCATGAGTATGAAATACTAATTTCAACTCTTGGAACATCTTATATGCTCCGTGGCGTTCAAAACGTTTTTGAAGTCCCGGTTCTAAGCCTTAAAGCATGGTGCACTTAAACTATCAAGTAGTCATCATACTGAGCTTTTGTCAAAACGTTCATAACGTCTACATCTGCTCCTGCAATAGGTTTGTCACCTAGCGGCGCATAAGGACATAATTCTTCTGTGCAGCAATGAGGATAACCCTCAGATCACGGAACAATTCCGCATCATTGCTACTAACATCTTTCAACTTAGTTTTCTCTAGGAAAAAAATAAACGTGGAGCAACATCGCGAGCTATCGATCTACAACATAGATATGCTAATACTACCAGGACTAAGTTCATGATAAATTAAAGTTCAATTTAATCATATTACTTAAGAACTCACACTTAGATAGACATCCCTCCGGTCATCTAAATGATCACGTGATCCAAATCAACTAAACCATGTCCGATCATCACGTGAGATGGAGTAGTTTCAATGGTGAACATCTTATGTTGATCATATCTACTATATGATTCACGCTCGACCTTTCGGTCTCCAGTGTTCCGAGGCCATATCTGCATATGCTAGGCTCGTCAAGTTTAACCCGAGTATTCTGCGTGTGCAAAACTGGCTTACACCCGTTGTATTTGAACGTAGAGCTTATCACACCCGATCATCACGTGGTGTCTCGGCACGACGAACTTTCGCAACGGTGCATACTCAGGGAGAACACTTATACCTTGAAATTTAGTAAGGGATCATCTTATAATGCTACCGTCGAACTAAGAAAAATAAGAAGCATAATAAGATAAACATCACATGCAATCAAAATATGTGACATGATATGGCCATCATCATCTTGTGCTTTTGATCTCCATCTCCAAAGCATTGTCATGATCACCTTCGTCACCAGCGCGACACCTTGATCTCCATCGTAGCATCGTTGTCGTCTCGCCAACTATTGCTTCTACGAATATCGCTACCGCTTAGTGATAAAGTAAAGCAATTACATGGCGATTGCATTTCATACAATAAAGCGACAACCATATGGCCAGTTGTCGATAACATTACAAAACATGATCATCTCATACAAAACCGTATAACTCATCATGTCTTGACCATATCACATCACAACATGCCCTGCAAAAACAAGTTAGACGTCCTCTACTTTGTTGTTGCAAGTTTTACGTGGCTGCTACGGGCTTAGCAAGAACCGTTCTTACCTACGCATACAAAACCACAATGATGTTTCGTCAAGTATGTGCTGTTTTAACCTTCACAAGGACCGGGCGTAGCCACACTTGATTCAGCTAAAGTGACAGAGACAGACACCCGCCAGTCACCTTTAAGCAACGAGTGCTCTTAACGGTGAAACTAGTCTCGCGTAAGCGTACGTGTAATGTCGGTCCGGGCCGCTTCATCTCACAATACCGCCGAAGCAAAGTATGTCATGCTGGTAAGCAGTATGACTAGTATCGCCCACAACTCATTGTGTTCTACTCGTGCATATCATCTACGCATAGACCTGGCTCATGATGCCACTGTTGGGGAACGTAGTATTTTAAAATTTTCCTACGATCACGCAAGATCTATCTACCAGATGCATAGCAACGAGAGGGAAGAGTGTGTCTACATACCCTCGTAGACCGGAAGCGGAAGCGTCAAGTGACGCGGTTGATGTAGTCGAACTTCTTCGCGATTCAACCGATCAAGCACCGAACGTACGACACCTCCGCGTTCAGCACACGTTCAGCTTGATGACGTCCCACGAGCTCTTGATCCAGTTGAGCTTCACGAGAGAGTTTCGTCAGCACGACGGCGTGGTGACGGATATGATGTATTCACCGGCGCAGGGCTTCGCCTAAGCACCGCGACGGTATGACCGAGGTGTGTTTCTGTGGAGGGGGGCACCGCACACGGCTGGAACAATTCAACTTATGTGTCTTTGGGTGCCCCCCTGCCCCCGTATATAAAGGAGCAAGAGGGGAGGGCCGGCCGGCCTCCTATGGTGCGGCTAGGGCAATCCTACTAGGAATATGATGCAATCCTATTCCTAGTAGGAGTCCACCAAGAAGGAAGAGAGGGAAAGGAAAAGAGGGAGAGGTGGCGCCCCCCCAATCCTAGTCCAACTAGGATCCCTAGTTGGGGTGCCGGCCAGCCTCTATGGGCTGCCTCTCTCCTTTCCTCAAGGCCCACTATGGACCATCCCCCTCGTAGGGGGTTCCGGTAACCCCCTCCGGCAATCCAGTTAAATCCGAAACTTTTCCGGAACACTTCCGGTGTCCGAATATAGTCGTCCAATATATCAATCTTTATGTCTCGGACATTCCGAGACTCCTCGTCACGTCCGTGATCTCATCCGGGACTCCGAACTACCTTCGGTACATCAAAACTCATAATACCGATCGTCATCAAACGTTAAGCGTGCGGACCCTACGGGTTCGAGAACTATGTAGACATGACCGAGACTCATCTCCGGTCAATAACCAATAGCGGAACCTGGATGTTCATATTGGCTCCTACATATTCTACGAAGATCTTTTATCGGTCAAAACCGCATAACAACATACGTTGTTCCTTTTGTCATCGGTATGTTACTTGCCCGAGATTCGATCGTCGGTATCTCCATACCTAGTTCAATCTCATTAACGGCAAGTCTCTTTACTCGTTCCATAACACATCATCTCGTGACTAACCCATTAGTCTTTTGCTTGCAAGGCTTATTGTGATGTGTGTTACCGAGAGGCCCAGAGATACCTCTCCGACACTCGGAGTGACAAATCCTAATCTTGATCTATGCCAACACCACGAATACTTTTGGAGACACCTGTAGAGCATCTTTATGATCACCCAGTTACGTTGTGACGTTTGATAGCACACAAGGTGTTCCTACGGTATTCGGGAGTTGCATAATCGCATAGTCATAGGAACATGTATAAGTCATGAAGAAAGCAATAGCAGTAAAACTAAACGATCATAGTGCTATGCTAACGGATGGGTCTTGTCCATCACATCATTCTCCTAATGATGTGATCCCGTTGATCAAATGACAACTCATGTCTATGGTTAGGAAACATAACCATCTTTGATCAATGAGCTAGTCTAGTAGAGGCATACTAGGGACACTCTGTTTTGTCTATGTATTCACACATGTACTAAGTTTCCGGTTAATACAATTCTAGCATGAATAAAAGACATTTATCATGATATAAGGAAATATAAATAACAACTTTATTATTGCCTCTAGGGCATATTTCCTTCATTTTTACCTTCTGTTGTACCTTGATTTTTGTATATGGTGCTTACCTGAGATGCTCACAAGATCATCAATAACATGATGATATAACGCAGGGAAATTAACACAGTTGTTTTTTAAAGCACCCTATTATATTGTTTTTATGCTCAGTTTGGATACTTAGATAGCCCAACAATCTTAGTGGTTTTGCAGAAGGAAAGAAGTCCCTACAGCTATTAGAAAGAGTAAATATTTCTAGATAATTGAAGGCTCTGCATATATAATATCAATCATATGTCCTGCTTTATATTTTTGTTTGTTCATGTGGTGTGTGTTTCCTTTTGATGTAGCCAGAGTTGGGATTAGGGGGAGAAAGATGGCAGCATATGTGCAATTTTATTGAACTGAGTGGCGTCTTTGCATACTAGTTAAACCTACAATGGCACATTTCTTTTGATGTTTTTCAATTCAAGGTTGATGAAATATTTTAGGATCCAATCATTGAATTAAAATATCTATGTATTCCATGCTTTTCTTGCAAAAATATTGAAATCAGCTTTCATCTCTTAAATAACACATGTAAAGTTATACACTGACATATGCTTTTTTTGTTTCATTACTTAGGCATATCAAAGGGCGATGGATCGAGGTTGGATGAGTCAACCAAGAGCTAGTGCTGCTTACAAAGATAGTGTCGAGCAATTTCTGTCTTTTGCATTCCATGATGTTCCGGCCGGTGATAGAATTCTCTGTCCTTGTGTAAATTGCCGAAATAAAGCTATGTAGAGTTACGATGGAGTGAAAACTCACTTGAGATGTGATGGTATTCTTCAAGGTTACACTAAGTGGGTTTGCCATGGAGAGGATTACAGTGAACCATCATTTGCATTTGCTCATGTATCAGATAACAGTGGCAATCTTTCTATTCCTGGCATCCCAAGGAATGTTGTTGGAGAAGGCAGCCATGGAAGGTTGGATGACATGCCTAGACTCTTAAGTGCTGTCTTTGCTATGGCTAACAGTTGTGAATCTTTATCAAGCACATCTGATGGTAAATTAGATGGCCTTGAATTTGAGAATATGGTACCTAATTCCGTTGAGGATGAGAATGCAGATGCTCAAACAAGGAAGAAACATGATACATATGCAAGCTTCTTGGAGGATGCAAACACAGAGTTATACCCTGGATGTAAAGCATTTTCTAAGTTGTCATTTCTCATCACCTTGTATCACATGAAATGCTTACATGGATGGTCACAAGAATTGTTTACAACGCTACTTGGTGTTTTGTCTGATGCACTTCCACAGGCACAACTACCAAAGAAGTACTATGAGGTACAAAAAATCATTCGTGGCTTAGGACTTGACTACGAGAAAATTCATGCATGCCCCAATGATTTCATGCTTTTCCGAGGTGAGCGAGCTGATCAAGAGTCTTGCCATGTGTGTGGCAGCTCACGTTGGGTTACGAATGAGAAGAAAGACTCCCAAGCTGAATCTGTATCTAAGCAGAAGGAGAAACCAGCCAAGGTGTTGCGTTACTTTCCTTTGATATCGAGGATTCAAAGGCTCTCTGCAACAACGAAAACATCAGATGACATGCGTTGGCACGATGAGGGTCGTACCAAAGATGGAAAGATACGGCATCCAGCCGATGCTGAGTGTTGGAAAGATCTTGATGCTAGATATCCTAGTTTTGCTGTTGATCCTCGTAATCCGTGCCTTGGCATTTCGAGTGATGGATTTAACCCTTTTCGGAGTATGAGTTCAAAACATAGTACTTGGCCAGTGATGCTTATCCCATACAACTTACCACCTTGGATTGGCATGAAAGAAACATCTCTAATTTTATCGATGATCATTCCTGGACCAGCTTCCCCTGGGAATGACATTGATATATATTTGCAGCCACTGATTGATGAGCTTTTACAGTTATGGGATGGTGTAGACACATTTGACGCTTCCTCGCAGGAGATATTTCCACTCAAGGATGCATTGTTATGGACTTTAAATGGTTTTCCAGCATTAGCTTACCTGTACGGCTGGAGCACAAATGGTAAATATGGGTGTCCATCATGTGGTCCTTCTACAAGATCATTTCGCCTGAATAAGAGTATGAAACTTTGTTATATGGGTCACCGTCGCTGGTTACCACAGGGTCACGTATTTCGAAACCGAAGAAGGCAAGAATTTGATGGCACTAAAGAGACAGAATTGGCACCGACAACTATGAGTGGTAGTTCAGCTTTGAAAATGTTGCAAGGCTGAGTGTTTGTGTTAGGCAAAAAAGGCAATGCAGCAAAGAAAGCAAAGGGAGGAAAGAAGGTCAAAAATAGTGAAAAAGAAAATGAAAAGAATCAAGAACCGAAGCATAAAAGGAAGGCAGGCAACAAGAAGTCAATTAAGAACCAACGTAAGCCTGAGAAGAAGCCTGAGGGTTGGTTAAAAAAAATCAATATTTTTCAACTTGCCATATTGGGAACTTAACAAGTTAAGGCACAATCTCGATGTAATGCACATAGAAAAGAATGTGTTTGATAATTTAATTGGAACATTGTTGGATATTGATTCTAAAACAAAGGATGGCCTTAATGCACGGCTTGATTTGGCAGAAATTGGTGAACATGGAATTCGATATAATCTTCATCCTACTGTAGATGATAATGGAAAAATAGTATTGCCTGATGCACCATTTACTATGTCTAGAAAACAGCAAGAAATACTTTGTTCAATGATGCACAATATTAGGACCTCCGATGGATATGCATCAAATTTTTCTAGGCATGTCAACATGAAAGATTGTACAATCTCAGGTCTCAAAAGTCATGATTGTCATGTTATTCTGGAAGATATTCTTCCTCTAGCACTTCGACCTTGTTACCCACACAAAGAGGTCATGGAAATAGTTATTGGGCTGTCTAATTTCTTCAAGAAGCTATGCTCGAAAGTGTTAGATGTCCGTGAGCTTGACAAACTTCAAGAGAGTATTGTGATGACACTTTGCAATATCGAGAGAATTTTTCTTCCATCATTTTTTACTATCATGGTGCATCTAATGGTGCACTTGGTTGAATAAGTTAAACTTGGTGGTACAATGCACTATCGGTGGATGTACCACCCTAGAGAGGTATGGCACTTTAACTTTGATTTTATTTAATCTTCAATAGTTTTGAGAAGTAGCATCCTGCTCAATTAAATTTAGATCATTTGTTCGGCTGAAAGCACTAGTGCGTAATAGAGCATTTCCTGAAGGTTCAATTACTGAAGGGTATCTTGCACAAGAATGCTTGACCTTTTGTTCAAGATTTCTAGAAGGAACTACACGTTTTACAAGACCATCAAGAAACCCCAATCCTTTAGACAAGACAAAAGATTTGTACATGTTCCATAGTGCTGGTGAGCCAATTGGAAAGGCTATCCCAGTTGGGCAGTTTAATAGCCGGCTTCTTATTCAAGCGCATCGATATGTCTTGTGACATTGTGATGAGCTTGCAGATTTCCGCAAGTATGTATCACTTCTATCTTTAATTAATTTGTTTAGAGTTTGTCGAGAAGTTCATATAATTTAATTGTTACAGTGAATTTGTGGCCGAAGGGAATAGCAAACGATGTGACTCAGCTAATTTGACAGAAGCTGATACCACTAAGTTAATTAATGATCACTTTGCTGACTGGTTGGAACAAAAGGTACATTTTACCATATTCATGTACTATGAATTATATAGGTACCTGAATTTAAATAATTGAACATACAGGTTTTACAAAGCGATGGATCAACTATTACAGAAAAGGTAAGAGCTTTGGCTGCAAAACCCAACATATACGGGGTGCGCTACAGTGGCTATGTCATCAACGGCTTCAGGTTCCACACGATGAGTCATGAGTCAGGGCATGTCACATAAAATAGTGGTGTAGTGAACATTGCAGAAAATGGTGTTAGATATTATGGCAGATTAAGTGACATCTTTGAATTGTCATACAATGATTACAAGGTGGTGTTCTTTAATTGTGATTGGTATGATGTCTACCACAAAGTTGGCAGTCAAATGGATGAGTTTGGGTTCACTCTTGTGAACAAGTCTCGAAAAATACACACAGGAGATGAGCTAGAGGATGATCCTTTTGTATTTTCCTCCCAAGTGCAACAGGTTTTCTATGTTCAAGACCCAAAAGCTGAACTATGGAATGTAGTAGTGGAAGTCAGGCCTCGTGATCTTTTTGACGTGGGTGTTGACGAATCATCGGATGAAATAGATTAGAGCATTGTGATTTTGGTCCAGGTTGAAGTATGGTGGAAGCTCTTTGCTGATGTGGTTCTTTGCATGGAACTACAATTTTATTTATGGTTTTGGTAGCGGTTTACAAGCACAAAGTCAGAATGATTTATTATAGTTTGTGGTTGTATTTTTTTTGTACTAATTCAGGGCACTGCCCAAGTGTACTTGGTTGTGAACTGCAAGTTGATTCTGTAGAATTTCTGTTTTGGAAATTAAGTATCACATTTGGTTTATTGCTTATTCCCACATGTTGCAGTTATCTTGTATTGTTCATGGCTGAGAAATGTTGAATATACAATTGTGAATTCTTATTTTCAAGATCATGCCTTGGATACTCGTCTTTTTCAATGTAAGAAACTAGGTTTTATCAGACCGATGTTCTTTTGTCTGGCCATTGTAAAATGTGTTGCCACAATGTCACAAGTGCATTTTTCCAAGACTGTTGACTATCAGAACTCGGAAGTGGCAAACTGGCAATGCAGTTAGATAGAAACATTTTGTGATATCCATGGACCGAGTCATTTTGTTCGGATTGTAGATTTCTTTTACCTTGCTGGGATCCAAATGGTGGGTCCAACATTACCAAATTTGGCAGCATTTCGCTACCATTTCAGTACCAACTACCAAATTTAGAACCGAAAATAAAGTGTCCAGAGTATGATGAAATTTTGACACAAGGACAACCATATGATGGCTACTATTCTGTCAAATTTCCATCAAATTTAGAGTCACTGTTTGAGAAAATCATGCATTCTTCATTTTCAGCCAAAATTTGGCCTAAAATGTGAACCGGAAAACAAAGTGTCCAGAAAATAATGAAATTTTTACACAACGACAACTATATGATTATTATTGTGGGAAATTTTCAATGGTTTTGGCCGAACCGAATAAAAAATAAAATTAAAAACCAATTCACCGCCTATTGGCAAAAAAATTGAACCCAAATAAGTATCCATATGGATTATGAAATTTTGACACAAGGACAACCATGGTCCGCCTCTTGTTGCGCGGTGTTGAGGGCCGCCTTGGCCAATACCGATAGTGTCGATGAAGCCCTGCTGGCGGCCTTGCCCCTGTCGGCGTTGGCCGAGCAGTCGCTAATTAAGTGAACACCCTTCGATGATCTTGGCGAGCTTGATGTCAAGGCGGCGGCGGCGCCTGGCGGCTGTCAGAACGGGCGTAACGGAGCTGTCGAGCGCCCACGCGGCAGCGAGGTCTAGGTCGTTGGGGACCCATTCCAGTGGCACGTCGCTCTTGGCGAACGCAAAGCAGGGAGCGGCATTGCGCGAGTGGTACCGCTCATGTTACCTCGCCGCATGCTCCTCCTCAAATACGATGGCCCTCGATCCCAGACGCACCGCCGTAACCACCTCCTTCGAGGTAGTGGAGGATGCACCACGCTCCTTCATGATCACGGGTGGAAGCTCCTCCTTTATCAGGCGGTGATTGCGGCATGGCAGCAATGAGGGTCTGTCAATGCGGGCTCATCCTTCACGTGGCCGGAGGAGCCTGCCGCCCTAGATGCGGATGGGCCCAGAGGGCGACGACGCCACGATCCACCGGACAAGGGACTTCCACCACCTCTGCCTGCCGGCGTGGAGAACGAGAACTTCACATCGCCGCTGGGCTCGGGGATGGTGACAGGGAGGAGGAGGGGACAGTGGTCTGGGAGGGGGGAGTGCGGCTCTATGTATCGCTTGCGCACGGCTTAAATAGCCACGACCAGGCCAAGCGAAGTGGCAGTCGGGATACTACAATGCGGCGCAGCGGACGGAGTTGGTTTCTAAGTGCACGGCGTCCTCATTGAAGCGGCTACGCCCGAGTGGTCATGTCCGTCAGTACCGCCCTCCCGTTCGGTCAAATCACGGGCATCAATGCGAGCCGATGCATGCTCTGGGCCGACACGAATGCGGCGCGGCAAGCGGCGTGGGTGTTCGATGGAAAGCGCAGGAGAGGCAGGTGGGATTTTTGGGTTGGCCAGGGTAGTTAGAAGCAGACGTGGCAGCGGTCCGGACGCCCGCAACTCCTCCCCCCCCCCCCACTTTGTCTATGGTTTTTGGGAAGAAGTGTGTCTGGACCGTCACGCGGACCGATACAACACCGTGTTGGACACCAAAAAACGTCCGGACCGTGCAGTCTAGACGTATGCGGACGGTTTGAGGGTCGGCATTGAAGATGCCCTTAGACGCAAAAATCCATTATACATTACTCCCTCAATTCCCAAATATTTGTCTTTCTAGAGGTTTCAACAAGTGACTACATACGGATCAAAATGAGTGAATCTATATTCTAAAATATGTCTACATACATCCGTATGTCGTAGTCAATTTGATAGTCTACAAAGACAAATATTTCGGAACGGAGGGAGTATAATACAATGGAATTCTACTTTTTATAGGAGAAAACATTTCACAATATATGCTAATAATAATAAAAATAGAGCACGTGACATGGCCCATTTTTTGGTTTTTTATGTACAATAGAAAGAAATAGGCTTTTTCCAAATGATACAGACGTAGTTTCCGTTATTTCATTTGGAGGAAATCATTTTCCCCTCAATTTTTTTGGAGGAAATCATTTTGGTATTTGGGGCAACTATTTTCCATTTGCCGCTAGGAAATAGCGCGCCAGCGCTCTTATTATTGGAAAAATACAAATCCCCGTCAATCACTCCGCCACGCCGCCCTCTCTCCACTTCTCCTCACCCATGCCGCCATCTCTCCACTTCTCCTCTTCTTCCACCTCCTAATCCATCCCAATCCATCTAATGGGATCCCTCCAATCCGTTTTGTTGATGTGCATCGGCTCAATCACATGAACAGGGATTGATTGGCTTGGTGGGCGGACTGACGAAGATTCACCGGTCGGGCGATTGGAGGCCGTGGAGATCGGGGACAGAGACCGGACGGCGTGTGGTTGGGGCCAACGACGGCGATTGGTCGGAAAGGTCAGAGTAATCGTCTGCTGCAACGAGCAACTTCATCTTCAACCTACAGGTGGACTAAGCAGAGCAAGCACGAGTACAGCCATCCTGCCTATGGTAGATACGCCCCAGGTTCGTATCGATCCTCACCATTGTGATGTGCTTTCTCAGGTCTTGGTGCAGAAATGACTGAGATTCATTGATCTTTAGTTTGATTTATTGTGGCTTAATCGGTGTGAAGGTTTATTGTCCGGTTGTGCAACCTGCAGGAGCTCTGCTCCATGGTAGGAGTAGAGTAACTAGTACTACTCATTAAGCCACATCACGCATAGTTACTAGTAGCACAAAATATCCAAAAGCTATGTTGACATAACCATTTGGAAATTGTCCCATCCCAATTGTCTTTTTTTTGCAAATTGTTTGGGTGAGCAGTTGTTTTTGTGTAGTCTGTACTAGTGAAATCACTAAACTGGTGACTGTTTTTCTTCAGATTGTTCATGTGCTTAGCTTAACTTTTAGGCAGAATTAAATCTCATTGCATGCTTGATATTTAATTTGCGCAGCTGACCCACTTCTAAGCGTTCCTCCGTCTTCCAAACGAATGCAGTATGTGAGCCACATCTAATCCATCACAGGTTGCATGCACAAGTAGTATTCTATTCCACTTCTAATAAATTATATTAGCAAAACTTGAAAATGGGACATGAGTATGTCATTGTTGGATTCAGAAGCTGTGAGAAGAAGTCAATCAAACATATGAAACTAGTTTTGTATGTGCTACTTGATCACTCGTCATTTCGATCATGTGAATTGCTATAGAATGAGGCATTTTCTCTCTGTACATGCCATGCCGCACTGAACATTTGGTTAATCTGTAGTTTATGTTACTTTGGCAGATTAACAATGGCAAGGGTACCAAGATGACAACGGGACTTGGACCTTACAATGCATGATCAAGAACATGTGCAGCTTGGTGAAGAAAATCTGCAAGGTCCTCCAGAGATTGATAATATAGTACCAGGAAGATCTCATGAATCTACTAGCCAAATCAAGATAATTTGTAAGTCTCGATGACTAAACTTCTTTAGAATGAGGTTTTTATTACGACTGGTTTCACATGTGTTGGTATATTCATGCTTGCATGGCCAAATGGAGAGACACGACATATTGTAGGGGAATTTCGGCTGAAGAATTTATCCCAGGTAGCTGGAGGAAAGATAATTGTGGAGACTAATGAAAAAGGTGTTCCAAATGAAAGGTTTGGTTCCATTCTTAGTAGCTATCTTAGTGACCTTGCAGAGAACTCCACATTTGCACCACTGAACATTCCAAGATGGGACAATGAACTATTTGTCCAGAGAAAGAACAACATGATCAAGGATGTAGAGGTAATTTTTAAGCAACATCATCACATACATTTTTTTACCTATCATCACATACATCTTTATTATCGTTTCAAATGTACACAATTAAATTTACTTTGTTGAAGGAGAAATTTGTCTATCCACCTGAGACAAAGCAGCTTACGCGAGACTGGGTCCTAATGACTGTTTGCAAAAGATGGAGAGCCTAAAAATCTCGCTTGAAGCAAAAATATTTCAAACGCAAAGAGAAGTCTCTCCAGGAAATTATTAGTAATGTTCCAATAGGTGTTAATGAGCATCAATGGGAGACTCTAGTTGGAATGTGGTGTCAGGATTCACACATGGTTATTATCTCATCCTCTCATGATCAAACTAGACTCCAAAATTAGTTCACTAACATTATGTGGCTGCATCTAATTTGTTTGCAGAAGTTATGCAAGAAAAACACAGAGTGTGCAAAGCAACAAAATAATCCACACACAACCGGGAGAAAAAGCCATGCCAGGCTACAAAAAGAGATGGTGACAACTATCCTTTTTATAATTTTTATTATATGACGAATCAATTTTCTTCAAAAATAACTATTACTGGACCTAACATACTTTGATGGATAGGAAATCAAAAGGAAAGCACCGATCCACAAGATTGACCTTTGGGATGAAGCTCATAAGAAAAAAGATGGCAATTACACAAGCGACAATGTGAAGACAGTAATGGTACATTCTACGTTTTATGCCTACAGTCCAACATACAATCTATTTCATATTATAATAATAAATTAATAATTAGTCCTATTCAATAGGATGCAGCTAATGAGGAGTTAAAAAAGGAAAATAGATCACAATGGTAGCCTTTCCACTAACGATTACAGTGAAGCCTTTAAAGGCGCACTTGCTGAAAAGGCAAAACTTTGAGGTTACTATGATGAAAAGTATTGGAGCGGAGTAAATGTTTCTCAGGGAATAACTTATGTTGGGAAGTCTGATCAAGACAATCTTCAGTTTGAAGTACGCATGGTCAAATATAATGTAGAAGATGTCAAAGATGATGTAAAGGATGTCAAAGATGATGTGAAGGACGTCTAGGGTGATGTAAAGGACGTCAAAGGTGATGTAGGGGACGTTAGAGGTCAGATGGCTATGATTACTGCATTCCTTGCCAAAAAGTTTCCTAGAGAGAGTTTGAGAAATAAAGTGGATTCTCCAACAGAAAATTATGAAGTGAGCATTCGAAACCCAGTTATATATGTGCAAAGATGAAATTAATGAATACTGATGTGCTATTACTATAACTTTATTGTAGGTCACTCTACCTCAAAGAGATAACCATCTCCAGTGTGAATCTTATAATGTTCTTAGACAATCAAATAATGATGTGCAGGAGCCACGAACTACCATGCAGGTAATGTAATGAGACTTTCACGTATTATATAATGCAGGTCTATTCTAATGTCTTACAACTATTGCTTTAATAGGAACCGCAACAAACCAAATCAATAGAGGGTTGTGGTAGTGCACCTTTACCACATGGACATGTGATCACTAAGGTGTGTCAACTAACCTGCACTCAGTTATTAATTATCTCCTTCAAGTAATTTTGGTATTGGTCGAACCCTTATACTAGTCAAATATTGGAAAGCTATCTTACCATCAAGTTAAAACTTTGTGAAATATTAAACTTTTGGTTAGAAAGTATAACCTGATTGGGTTTGTATATACCTTCATAATAATCTTAACCATCATGCAAGGACTTATCCAGCTTTTTATCAATGATGATGATGACACCTTTTCCTATTAAATTGCAGAATGCCCATGCTGAAAATAATCTTGCCATGCAGCAAGGTGGTCCTGAACCAAGTTTACGGCTACATCAAGTCACTAAGCAGGTAAACATATGCTACATATGTAAATGACAATGATTGTACAAAAGGTTGTCTAATTTTGTATTTAAGTGCAAGGTAAATGACATTATTATGAAACACCAATCCCATTTAGACAAGCTCATTCCAAATACTGTCGTGACACTGCTAGTAGATCACAAGTCGGATTCAACCAAGTATTAAAAATTTGTATTGCATACAACAGTAACATGATCTGGCCCATGGAACCAGAAGTTAGTCACACACACATACTATCGTTTCTCCAAGAGATATCCTATTCAAATAAACTAATTAATCACTTTTGAACTGATACATGAGTACTAATAGAACGCCAATCTTGCATACATGTTATTTTTGGTGGTAACCCTGTATAGATTTTGGGGAACACCTGGCCCTTGAATATTAGTTGAATTCTGTTTTTAGTGTATAAATTTACATGATGTCAACTTCATTTGTTTGCATACTGCATTCATGCTTAGTTTTCACAATAAATAATTTTGAAGTAAGGCCTTAATCTAATTTGATAGCAAAATGTGCAGATTGAAAGTACGTGTAGAATAAGGCTCCTTGGTGCATGTATCCGAACTCTTCAAAACTATCATTCTTGATTGTAATTGATCATGTGTCTTCCTTCACGCGTATTACTATTTAATTGCAGAATGCTCATGCTCAAAATAGCAATGCAACCAAGCCATGTGGTCATCACCAAGTCACTAAGCAGGTACATATAGGCTACATATCCAAATGACAATGATTGTATAATAGATAGTTGGTCTAATTATTTGTGAAATTGCTCTTATTTGTTTAAAATGAAATATTCTCAGGTTCATCAATAACAAATGTTTCATTTCTTGAAAAATAGGATAAAGTTGAAGTCATGTTGTATTCAATGAACTTGAGAAACAAATACAAATTCGTGGCCAAAGGAACTTTAGTGAGTAAAGAAAAAACATATGTGGTTGGAGGAAACATGCTTGGAGTGCAATACGTTGCAGTTCTGGTTCGTGGTTGTACATATCTTGGAGATGATAAACTAGTTAGACCATATGAAAAATTCCAAACAATAAGGGATGATATGGGTTCTGTTATTGCTTGGCCTCGCTCACATGTAAGTATGTTTTCATTCAAGCATTGTGTATGCTCCAATCTGCACATGTGTGATATGTTATTTATCCAAAATCTTTCTGTTTTTTAGGTAAAAATAGTTAAGCCAACTCCTCCAACACAACCACAAAGCATTGGTACGATACATTTCTTATAATTTCATCAAAGATCTCTTATCTTGCAGTTGTCTATGAACATATGTTCATGTAAATGGTATTCATTCTCCTTTTCAGGGCGGTGAGGATTTGAAAAGTGAGTGCATTAAAGGAGCTAGGAGTGGCTGGGTAGTTCATGATTTGAAAAGGGAGTGTACTGGAGGAGTCAGGAGCAGTTGATGAATCTATCTTTGAATGAACAAATATTCTGGATTATGTACATATTTAAGCTTCATAGAGAAAAAGTAGTTTTTTTTTACTATGTACTGCAAGGCAACAGCCTCACAGTGTTTTATTAGCTTAAAAACCCATAGGGGGGGAAGAATTACAAAAGGTCCTAAATATATACAGAGAAGAGAGGGGAGGGGACTTACAGCTAGTCTACTGAAGTGAGGCTATCCAAGAGAGAAGCCTATCTCTATATTTACATTTAATTCTATGAGCAAGAAGGGAAATCTCATACACAAAGTTTCTTTTCCAGGATCTGAAACTAGGTTGCTCATTTCTGAAAACTTTGCCATTCCTCTGAGTCCAGATATTCCAAGCAGCAGTGAAGACCACCTCAGTGAAGAAAGGTTGTCCAAAGTCTTGACGTGCTGCTAGAGCCATGGAGTATGTGGAGGAGTGGCCTTCAGCTGTCCAAGAAATACCAAGATAGTTCCAAACGCGCTGACTGAAATTGCAGGCGAAGAATAGGTGTGCCCGGTCTTCAAGATGAGGCAGGAGACATAAAGAACAATGAGCATCATCGACATGCCAGTGCCTTCGTTGCATCATATCTCTAGTGTTGAGGCGATCCATTAACAGAAGCCAACCGAAAACTTTGATCTTGAGCGTGCAAGAGCATTTCCAGATCCATTTAAATATGGGGTCCACCACAATATGAGAGAACCGAAAGTCATAGTATACCTTGGAGATGAAGGTGCCAGACTTTGAGGGCCATAGTTCCTGTGTATACGATATTTTCTTATTTATTTTCATCATCACATGTTTCCAGGTTCGGGCCACCGTGTGGTGTAAGACCCTACTTCCTGCTTTGGTGGATTGGCTCCGGGCGAGCTAGAATATGAGCTAGTACAAGGGTTCCTGGGCTCAGGAGGCGAGCTCGGGAGGTTCAGAAGGCTAGTGTTCTTGCTCCTCGTGCGGTGGCAAAGTGTGTCATCCCCCTTTTGCAGTGGGAGTCCTAGCTACTTATATAGGCGGCCACGGTCCTCTTCCCCCGAAATTTTTAGGCAGGAAGGGATCCCACAACGGCCATTCTTAAGAGGGAACACAAGAATGTTCCTGCCCTGACAAAAGCAGTCTTCGCCTGCAAAAGGATCAGACGGTGACACGGTGGTGGGCTCGACGGTGACATCCTCCTTATCGTCCTTGCGTTCTTCGGTCTTGTTGCACCAAAGAGGAAACCTTTGCCCCACTCCTTGGGAACCAACAGCTGCGCTGTCTCCCTTGCACCGAAATGGCAACTATGGCGCTGGCGGAAGCTGGCACCCGCTAGCGCGGTGCGTCACTACTGACATCACTGCCTCCTCCTAAGGCAGTCTCGGCCCTGGATTCTCCGCCCCTTCGGAACGCCTTGCTGAGGCCGCTCCCGAGGAGGTCTTGACGTCGTTCTCCTCGCGAGGCTTGGCCCCCTCGCGGGGGTCTTGGGCAACTGCTTGATCAACTGGGCCATACCAGGCCGTGGTAGGAGCGCATTGCGGCCCGCAGACACGCAAGTCTGGGTACCCTGGTTCCCAGTACGCCGACATCGCCCGCCAACGCCGCCTACAACCACCATGTCCTCCAGGAGCACCTGCAGTCGGAGGAGCAGATCACCGCGGAGCGGGCAGAGTAGGAGGTGCTCCTCGAGTCGTACCGCTCCTCACGCGAGAGCAAACTCGCACGCTGGCGGTACCGCATTCGGGTGGCGGAGGTTGCGGCCGCCTACAAGGAGGATGATGAAGGTGGCAAGGTGCTGTTTGGCGACACCGGCGACGAGGCGGAGGACTTAGCCAGCCCCGCCGGCAACAAGCCAGACGACTTTGCCGGCTCCGTCGATGTGACAGCCTGATTTTTTGCCCTCTTTTATTTGCTAGAGCTTTATTTGAATTTATTTCAAACCTTGGGATTTTTTATTCATTTCATATGGACTTAAAACACTTGGGTACCCTTGACTTTCACCCAAGTGCCTCCTATCCATCTCAAACTATCTTTTCCCTCTGGACCACTCCAATATACTTCATGGAATATTTTTCTTATTTGAAAAATATTCATTTTACTCCCCAAAACCCTAGCTAAATTCTTTGTGCTCCAAAGCAACCCCTATTTTTCTGGCTCACAAAATTCTGAGGAAAATCCTAAATATTCCTTGGACCCTAAGACACATTCGTGAGCAAAAATATTGCACTACTTTTTGGAATATTTTTGCTACAGAAAATCTTTTCTATTCTGGACAGAAATGGTAGTTTCTACAACAACTACCATTTTACTTGCTCCACTTCTGCTGAAACTCCTTGTGCATCTTCACCTTAGTAACTCTTGACTAGCCTCCAAAGCACAGCCTCCAACTATTAAACATTTTACCTCGGTAAGCTCTCAAAGTTTCTGTCCAGAAACTTACCAAGCGTGTTACTTTCTTTCTACTGCGTCTGGAATTAAACCAACCACGGGTAACTCTCCTATCTACAACGAACAACACGCCAGACACGGTTTTTGGCACCAAGTTAGCCAGTAGGCATAGTTCGCGCGGTGACCACGCGTGTACACCATGCCATGGCAATCAGTCAGCGTGCTTTGGATGCCGCCGAGCGCTCTGTAGACCGCGTGCTCGCTTCCGCGCCTTCCCAAGAGCGCCAAACAGCGCCACCATCATCGTATTCATCTCCACAGTCCCCCTCTGGCGCTCGCCGACGCTGGACCTCGCCGCAGCGAGCACGGGCGCAGTCCGGCCAAGGCCACAGTGTGGTGCGCACTATGCTCGTTGCCACCCCAGCGCCCCTGTGCTCGTCCCCGTTCGGCCACAGCTCCCGCGTGACTCCGTCTTCTTCTTCCCCCTCTCACTGACGCCAATTGATCGCCGGGCGCAGCCAGGTGTCGCCGGCGGAGCCCCGTTTCCTCCTCTCTCGCTCGCCTATATATAGGCCTTCTCCCAGCCGCTCCGAGCACCCAGCTCCACTCCCACACGACCACAGATCGAGTAGAACCCCGTGGCCCGGCCGAGCAAGCCACAGGCCATCGTTCCCGAGCTCGAGCTCACCGGCGATCCCCCTCGAGTCATCGAGGTAGCTCCAAGCCCTCTTCGTCCAAGGCGACCTCACCAGAGCCTCCGCTACTCTCTGTTGGAGCCTCTTCACCTAGCTGGAGCTGCTGGAGGCGCCGTTGCTCGACATCTTCTTCAACACCGGTGAACCCTCTGTTCTGTCTCCACCTCCGAGCTCCATTCCGACGCCGTCCGTCCACCTCTAGCTACCCTACGGGTACGGGCAGGTAAGCCTCGACCCCCTCCGTCGATCTATCCTTTTCATTTGAGCCAAGGGGCAGCGTTGCCGGCGTACGCTTCGGCGAAGCAGCGGCCGCCTCTGCTCATCCCCCTCTCTCCCTCTCACCTGTCTAGTGGGGCCCGCTAGTCAGCCTCTCCATACCCGCGCGAAGCGGTCTGAGTGGTGGCGCTTTGGGCTTTTACGCCTTCGACGTCACCCCCCCCCCCTTTCTATTTATTTAAATTTCTAAATTTGAATAAATTCCAGGGAACTTCAAACTGCAATAACTTTTTAACCATAAGACCAAATGAATTGATTCTTTTTGCATTGTTTTCTTTGTAAAGAAATCTTGCAGCACAACAAAAATGAGAATATTTGGAGCTGTGTAGATTTTTTGGTGAATTTTTGAATGATTCTTGATAGTTTCTTTTTGAACTTTTATTTATTTTCATAAGAGGAAACTTGTCTTGAGGATGACCAGGAGGCTTGTGAGCCTCATTTGAACTAAGGCAAGCCACGGCAACATTTTCATAGTGTCATTTCAATATTTGCGATTTTTTTCAACTTGAACAAATGATTTATATTATGCATGTTAATTATTTTGTTAAATAATTTCTTTTGGTTGTTGTAGCTATTGGCTTCATTTCACTTTACAGAAAGTTGGAGTTTGGTTTAAGTTATTAAGATAGTTAAAGTAAAGTTGGATATTGAGAATGATTATGGACATGCATATGTGAGGTTACTTTTTTTTACATAAGTAATTATGATAAAAAATTTGCTAAGATAAAATTTGGTTTTGAATTGAAAGTAAAGCATAACCAGAATAATAGTGAACGTTAGAATGATAAAAGTAAATTGGCCCAGTTATACTTTCGTATGGCATTGTATTGGTTTATGTGTTGCATTTTGTTTTATTGCATGGCATTGTATGACACCGGTTATTTATTCTTCTTTAAGTTGAAACTGTTAATAACTTAACCTGAATAAATTGTTGACCTGGTCATGGTGCCACTGAATCGAGTCTTTCCCAGTGCAACCACATTTACCTTTATGGGAAGGTCTTTATTCTGTCCATTGACATGCCTCCTGTCGGTACCTCCAGATAGGGAAGGTTATGGGCATGCAGTACCCTAGCCCGGTAAGCAGACATAATCTTGTGTGCCCGTTGTTAATTTTTTTTTGGTACCGAGTTCCCGTTTGGGACAATTTTTGTTTGGCCACGACGGTGGTCGGTGTGTCTTTGGTAGGCACAGGGCCACCCAGGACTATTCCAGTGGGAAATGAGTCGGAGTGGCCGGAGGAGTGTCATGGCAATGGACGGGTTTCATCGGAACGCCGTTGGTCCACCCGAATGGGAGAACGAGGCCATGGGTTTCGTGGTGTGGGTACAGTGCACTACCTCTGCAAAGTGTAATTAATCTATCGATAGCCGAGTCCACGGTCACAGACACGCTCGAAAGTAGGTCACACCATGGGTCAACAAATAATAAAATTTTGCTCAATAAGTTCTGAAATTTTGGTACTATAATAAATTGGTGGAAGAGCCACCGAGATGTTTTGAGACCTAGTATGGACAGGTTGGTGATCACCGGAAAGGTCACGATTTATGTCTTGTTGAAATGAATAAATTTGTAGTTATAATAAAGTATCATGAGTAAGCCAGACCGAGGTTTTATTTATGCAAAGACATGAGCATAGCATGTTAGTGAATATCCATTTAAGTTTGTTGTTGCATATTTAATATTGAGTAATTATCATGATATTGTTTGTCATTATGATATTGTTTTGTTGTGAGCTTGCAAGTACATTCAAAGTACTGACCTGGCGTGTCATGCCAGATTTCAGGAAAGTTTCGCTGGAAAGGAGTGCCGTCTGAGTCTAGTCCGTATCCACATCGGTGTCCCTGTGAGATGGAGTCCCGCTATGACGTCATTCCGCTGCTGCGTAGTTTATGCTCGAGGCCTTTTATGTTCATCAAATAATGTACATATTGTCCAGCGGCACCGTGTGTGTTGCTCGGCCTCGCTACCTGTTGTAATGTTTAACTATGGTCCGCTAGTATCAATAAAGCGGTTTTTTTCTGTACCAAGATGTTGTGTGTTGCCAGAAGACAAGGTCTCTGGGCTGGCAATGCAAGGTAAACCGGTCACTCTGATCCGGGGTGCACAATGCTTGGTATCAGAGCCGCGCTGACTGCAGGATGCGTTAGACTAAGACGTGATGTTTAAACGCTAGATACACGTTTAGGTTGAGTGCCGGTAGTCTGTCTAGTTGGTTATTGCTTTATCTATACTTGTATTATTTTTATGCTAACCCAATGATGGTTGTGAGTGTAGATGGCTCCAGTGCCATATCCGTGCCAGTTGCAGCTGATGCCGTACACGTCACCGCACCTTCTTCACAACGTGTGGCGTCGGCTGTACCCTAATGGAGATGACCCAGTCTATCGTGTGTACCGGGAGCGTCTAGCTGACTCAATATATGAATATCAGGCAGTGGTGACTCTGCGCATCCGTTCTGACTCCAGCTCCTATACTCGTACCTCTCGAAGCAGTCACGCTTCGACCGCTTCGATAGCCGTCCAATTTGCTGCATTCGAGATTCTTGTTGAGCTCCGTCACAGCGAGGTCCGCATGCAGGACCACCCAGGTTTCCAATACTACCCTTCTTTGCACGACAACGGTCGTATTCATTTCCCTGAAATTGATCCGGAGTCTGATAGCATTGCTAGCCATCTTTCCCGTTATATCACTGCTAGTTATCTCATGATCCACGAGCTAGCACGTGAGTTGACTCACGCTCGTATTGCTTTAGCTACTACTAGTTCTGTCACCATTCCCGCTTCCTTGGGATTCACCTCTTACGTCCCTAGTTTTGTTTCCCCTACTTCACCAGTAACCCCTCCTAGTAGCTCGGGCACCTCAACCATAACTCATCTTAGTGCCCCTGCCGAGTGGATCTCACTCCTCACTACCCCTGTAGCTCCTATGATCCACCCTACTCCCGCCCCGGAAGGAGAGCCTCCGAGGCAGCGTCGCCGTGTTACCTTTAACCCTGAGGTTTCCGTTAATCTCGTCATTTTTGGATCCGAGTCATCTTCAGGAGAGAACCCTGCAGCACCCGCCGAGCAATAGAGCTCCAGAGTATTAGCAGTTGTCAGACTGATGTATGATGTACGAGTCGTGATGTTTTATGTATGAGAGTAGTGTAATCGGCCATGTTGATTTTCTTTTCATGTATGCGTCCTTGTATAATTATGCTGAAGTTATGTATCTTCTACTCACTGTTTTATTCGCAATTCTGTTTTTCCCTCGATTTTTGTTGCTGGCTTTCCCCACCTATTTTGATTTTGAGTGCTTCACATCTCAATTGCATTGTCTTGGCAAAAAATCATAATAGGATGACGCGGGGAGGCAACAGTAACAGCGCTCACGAGGATGTTCATGTTCGTCGCTCCGCCCGACAGGCAGGACAATCCCTCGAGCCATTCATACCACCGCCTCCACCGCCACATCCGCCTACCACTGAACAAATCATGCGTATGTTTGAGGAAAGAAGAAATAATGATCTGCTGGAAGTATTAAAAAGTGTTCAAGCTATGATTGGCCAGAATGGACAGCAGAATGGTCATTACTCCAAGCTATCAGATTTTCAGTGAACTCAACCTCCCAGTTTCAGTCAGGCAGTTGACCCGTTGGATGCCGATGATTGGTTGCGAACCATTGAGAGGAAGCTTGATATTGCCCGTACAGCCGAAGATGACAAAGTTCCATATGCAACCCACTATCTTGAAGGCACTGCTACCCTATGGTGGGAAAATACAAAAGCCATGTGGCCTGCTGATGATGCACTCACCTGGACCAAATTCAAGCATCAGTTCCAAAAATATTACATCCCGACTGGAGTAATGAAGACCAAGTAGCGTGAGTTTCTTGCCCTCGCCCAAGGAAATCTATCTGTGGGAGAATATTTGCAACAATTCAACCATCTGGCCCGTTATTCCCTGTATGACGTGGCCACGGAAGAGAGAAAGATTGACAGGTTTCTTGGAGGATTAAACTCGCAACTCAGGTGCACTCTCAGCATGCTTGATTTTCCAGATTTCCAAACTTTGGTAAATAAAGCTTTCATAGCGGAAAGAGAACACAAGCTCGTACTGGACAACCGACCCGCTAATAACGAGCACAAACACAAGTTTGAACCAAGAAAAGAAGGACCACCGGTGCAGAAGGCTCGAACCTAGCAGCAAACTCGGGTAGACTACAAGCCCAATTGGCAACAAAATGTTAACAAGACTACTACCCAAGTCAAGAAGGTTGTCACCAACCTAGTGCATGAGGAGCGTCAGTGCAATAATTCTTGCTTCAGTTGCGGGAAAAGTGGACATTATGCCCGTCAGTGTCCCAAGAACAGCAAGGCGAACGCCTTATTCCGGCCACAAGTCAGCTTCATGGGAACATACCCGGACCAGCAAAACATCACCAGGCACGTCAATCACCTCTCCACAGATGAGGCCCAGGAAAACTCCGAAGTAGTCATCGGTATGTTTTTTATTAATAGCATACCTGCAATAATTTTATTTGACTCGGGGGATTCCCACTCTTTTATTTCTCGGAGTTTTGTTGCCCAAAACATTTTTTCTTGTTCTCTCTTGGGCAAAAATATGCTGGTACAAACCCCGGGATCTTTAATCAAGAGCAGTCTGGTCTGCCGTAACTTGGAAATCAATATCAACGGAATAAGCTTTCCAACTTCCTTGATACTCATCGAGTCAGCACAGTTGGATGTTATTTTGGGCATGAATTGGCTGACTCAATACCAAGTATGCATAAACTGTGCAACCCGAGAAGTCACTTTGCTCAGTCAAGAAGGGAAAGTTACAAAGTTCTACTCGCGCAAAAGCATACCAAAGAAGGGGATGATATTCGCCGCCGTGGCTGAGTTGGAATTATTTCCCGTGGTCAGTGAATTTCCTGATGTATTTCTGGAAGAACTACCAGGCATGCTGCCAGACCGAGAACTTGAGTTTGCAATAGATCTGGTACCCGGAACCGCACCGTTATTCAAGAAATATTACAGGATGCCCTCATCAAAGTTAGTGGGATTAAAGAAGCAGCTCGATGAAATGCTCCAGAAAGGGTATATCCGTCCCAGTTCCTCACCATGGGGATCGCCTGCACTTTTTGTAAGCAAAAAGGGTGGCACCTCCGCATGTGTGTAGCTTATCGGCAGCTGAATGATGTCACCATCAAAAATAAATACCTGCTGCCAAGGATTGATGATTTGTTCGATCAGCTCAGTGGGGCCAAGGTATTCTCCAAAATTGACTTACGGACCGGATACCATCAACTCAAGATTAAAAAGGAAGATATTCCTAAGACCGCATTCACCACTCGATACGGTCTTTACGAATATACAGTTGTGTCCTTTGGTCTCACCAATGCCCCTGCCTTCTTCATGCACATGATGAATAAAGTGTTCATGGACTTCCTCGATAAGTTCGTGGTGGTCTTTATCGATGACATACTTATATATTCAAAAAGTGAAGAGGATCACAAGGGACATCTCCGAGTAGTGTTGCACGACTCCGAGACCATCAGCTTTACGCCAAGTTCAGCAAATGTGAGTTTTGGCTTAAACAAGTCGGATTTCTTATACACGTGCTATCCGCCGAAGGTATAGCCGTAGACCCCTGCAAGGTAAAAGATGTGCTCAATTGGTTTCCACCCACAACCGTATCTCAGATCCGAAGCTTCCTTGGACTGGCGGGATATTACCGTCGTTTCATTGAACGATTCTCCCAGCTTGCCAAACCCATGACTGGACTACTCAAAAAGGACAAGAAGTTTGAATGGACACAAGACTATGATCAAAGTTTCTGTGAGCTAAAGAAACGTCTGACCACCGCACCCGTATTAACTCTTCCAGACATCTATCGCAGTTTTGATGTCTACTGTGACGCATCCAGACAAGGAATTGGTTGCGTACTCATGCAAGACGGCAAGGTGGTGGCATATGCATCACGACAGTTGCGGCCGCACGAAGGCAATTACCCTACACATGATCTGGAATTGGCCGCAGTAGTGCATGCTCTCAAAATATGGAGGCATTACCTCATCGGGAAAAGTGCAAAAAATTTACAGATCACAAAAGTCTCAAGTATATCTTCACTCAGCCCAATTTGAATCTCTATCAGCGAAGGTGGCTTGAGCTGGTTAAAGATTATGATTTGGGAATAAACTACCACTCGGGTAAAGCCAACATGGTAGCTGACGCACTCAGTCGAAAGCCGGTCAGTTTAAATGCCATACTAAATTCTTTGCCCGTTGAACTTCAAGGGGAGATTGCTCAACTCCATCTGAACATCGTTGAGGCTGGTCTCGCCAACACGTTGGAAGTTACCCCCACACTTGAAGAAGAAATCCGCAAAGCCCAGCCAGATGATCCTATCCTATAAAAGCATGCCCATAATATGCAGGCAGAGCGTGCACCGGACTTTTCAAGAGATCACTTTGGGACTCTCCGATTCCGCGGAAGGATTTGTGTACCAAATCAATCAGACTTAAAAAGGAAAATCTTGTCAGAAGCCCATGAGTCCTCATATTCTATTCACCCTGGGGGAACAAAAATGTATGAAGACCTTCGTCAAATATTCTGGTGGGATGGAATAAAGAAGGATATTGCCTATTTTGTGGCTTGTTGCGACATATGCAACAAGGTAAAGGCAGAACATCAGAAGCCAGCCGGACTTCTTCAACCGCTGCCAGTTTCACAGTGGAAGTGGGATGATGTGTGCATGGATTTCATCACGAGATTACCTAAGACTCAGCAAGGCAATAATGCAATATGGGTCATCGTGGACACTCTAACCAAGGTAGCCCATTTTATTCCGGTCAGGACCACCTACCGAGCAGACCTACTTGCACAAATGTATGTGTCCAGAATAGTTAGTCTGCATGGAGTACCTCGAACCATCACTTCTGACCGAGGTTCACTCTTTACCTCCGCTTTATGGACACGTCGCCATCAAGCTTTGGGGACAGCCCTCAAATATAGTACAGCCTATCACCCTCAAACAGATGGACAAACAGAGCGGGTGAACCAAATACTGGCCCAAGGATCTAAATGGGAAGATTGTCTACCTTACGCCGAGTTTTCCTACAACAACAGCTTCCAAACCAGCCTAAAGATGTCACCATACGAGGCTTTATATGGCCGCAAATGTCGTACCCCGCTAAACTGGTCTCAGACGAGAGATAGCCGTATTTTCGGAACGGACCTCTGAAGGAAATATGCCCTAGAGGCAATAATAAAGTTATTATTTATTTCCTTATATCATGATAAATGTTTATTATTCATGCTAGAATTGTATTAACCGGAAACTTAGTACATGTGTGAATACATAGACAAAAACAGAGTGTCCCTAGTATGCCTCTACTAGACTAGCTCATTCATCAAAGATGGTTATGTTTCCTGACCATAGACATGAGTTGTCATTTGATCAACGGGATCACATCATTAGGAGAATGATGTGATGGACAAGACCCATCCGTTAGCTTAGCACTATGATCGTTTAGTTTTACTGCTATTGCTTTCTTCATGACTTATACATGTTCCTATGACTATGAGATTATGCAACTCCCGAATACCGGAGGAACACCTTGTGTGCTATCAAACGTCACAACGTAGCTGGGTGATTATAAAGATGCTCTACAGGTGTCTCCGAAGGTGTTCGTGGTGTTGGCATAGATCAAGAATAGGATTTGTCACTCCGAGTATCGGAGAGGTATCTCTGGGCCCTCTCGGTAATGCACATCATAATAAGCCTTGCAAGCAAACGACTAATGAGTTAATCAGGAGATGATGTATTACGGAACGAGTAAAGAGACTTGCCGGTAACGAGATTGAACTAGGTATGATGATACCGACGATCGAATCTCGGGCAAGTAACATACCGATGACAAAGGGAACAATGTATGTTGTTATGCGGTTCGACCAATAAAGATCTTCGTAGAATATGTAGGAGCCAATATGGGCATCTAGGTTCCGCTATTGGTTATTGACCAGAGAAGTGTCTCGGTCATGTCTACATAGTTCTCGAACCCATAGGGTCCGCACGCTTAACGTTTCGTTGACGATATAGTATTGAATGAGTTATGTATGTTGGTGACCGAATGTTGTTCGGAGTCCCGGATGAGATCACCGACATGATGAGGAGCTCCGAAATGGTCCGGAGGTAAAATTTGATATATAGGATGATATGGTTAGGCCAAGGGGTCAAGCCCACAGGGCATTAAGTCGGTGCAAAAGGTGTTTTGCGGAGGCCAGGGGGCCAAACGCCGGAGACCCTGGCGTCTGGCCCTGGGCCAGATGCCGAGGCCCATGGCGTCTGGGCCAGACGCCAAGGATTGTGGCGTTTGGTCCTGGAGTCCGAGTGGGACTCTTGCCTTTCGGGCAAAACCGACTTTGAGGAGGCTTTTGCTCGAAGTTTCGACCCCAGGGCTCAACATATAAATAGAGGGGTGGGGCTAGCACCTGGAACACATCAAGATACACCAAGCCGTGTGCCGGCAACCCCGACCCTCTAGTTTATCCTCCGTCTAGTTCTGTAGTGCTTGGCAAAGCCCTGCGGAGATTGTTCTTCATCAGCAACCGTCACCACGCCGTCGTGCTGCCGGAACTCATCTACTACTTCGCCCGTCTTGCTGGATCAAGAAGGCGAGGACGTCATCGAGCTGAACGTGTGCTGAACGCGAAGGTACCGTATGTTTGGTACTAGATCGGGACGGATCGTGAAGGTGCACGACTACATCAACCACGTTGATAAACGCTTCCGCTTTCGGTAGATAGATCTTGCGTGATCGCAGGAAAATTTTGAAAATACTACGTTCCCCAACAGTGGCATCATGAGCCAGGTCTATGCGTAGATGATATGCACGAGTAGAACACAAGTAAGTTGTGGACGATACTAGTCATACTGCTTACCAGCATGTCATACTTTGCTTCGGCGGTATTGTGAGATGAAGCGGCCCGGACCGACATTACGCGTACGCTTACGCTAGACTGTTTGCACCGTTATGAGCACTCGTTGCTTAAAGGTGACTGGCGGGTGTCTGTCTCTCTCACTTTAGCTGAATCGAGTGTGCCTACGCCCGGTCCTTGTGAAGGTTAAAACAGCACATACTTGACAAAAAATCGTTGTGGTTTTGTATGCATAGGTAAGAACGGTTCTTGCTAAGCCCGTAGCAGCCACGTAAAACTTGCAACAACAAAGTGGAGGACGTCTAACTTGTTTTTGCAGGGCATGTTGTGATCTGATATGGTCAAGACATGATGAGTTATACGGTTTTGTATGAGATGATCATGTTTTGTAAAGTTATCGGCAACTGGCAGGAGCCATATGGTTGTCGCTTTATTGTATGAAATGCAATCGCCATGTAATTGCTTTACTTTATCACTAAGCGGTAGCGATAGTCGTAGAAGCAATAGTTGGCGAGATGACAACGATGCTACGATGGAGATCAAGGTGTCGCGCCGGTGACGAAGGTGATCATGACGGTGCTTTGGAGATGGAGATCAAAAGCACAAGATGATGATGGCCATATCATGTCACATATTTGATTTGCATGTGATGTTTATCTTATTATGCTTCTTATTTTGCTTAGAACGACGGTAGCATTATAAGATGATCCCTTACAAAATTTCAAGGTACAAGTGTTCTCCCTGAGTATGCACCGTTGCGAAAGTTCTTCGTGCTGAGACACCACGTGATGATCGGGTGTGATAGGCTCTACGTTCAAATACAACGGGTGTAAGACAGTTTTGCACACGCAGAATACTCGGGTTAAACTTGACGAGCCTAGCATATGCAGATATGGCCTCGGAACACTGGAGACCGAAAGGTCGAGCGTGAATCATATAGTAGATATGATCAACATAAGATGTTCACCATTGAAACTACTCCATCTCACGTGATGATCGGACATGGTTTAGTTGATTTGGATCACGTGATCATTTAGATGACTAGAGGGATGTCTATCTAAGTGGGAGTTCTTATGTAATATGATTAAATTGAACTTTAATTTATCATGAACTTAGTCCTAGTAGTATTAGCATATATATGTTGTAGATCAATAGCTCGCGATGTTGCTCCACGTTTATTTTTATATGTTCCTAGAGAAAACCAAGTTGAAATATGTTAGTAGCAATGATGCGGAATTGTTCCGTGATCTGAGGATTATCCTCATTGCTGCACAGAAGAATTATGTCCTTGATGCACCGCTAGGTGACAGACCTATTGCAGAAGCTGATACAGACGTTATGAACGTTTTGACAAAAGCTCGGTATGATGACTACTTGATAGTTTAAGTGCACCATGCTTTACGGCTTAGAACTGGGACTTCAAAAACGTTTTGAACACCACGGAGCATATAAGATGTTCCAAGAGTTGAAATTAGTATTTCATACTCATGCCCGTGTCGAGAGGTATAAGACCTCTGACAGTACTTTGCCTACAAGATGGAGGAGAATAGCTCAACCAGTGAGCATGTGCTCAGATTGTCTGGGTACTACAATTGCTTGAATCAAGTGGGAGTTAATCTTCCAGATAAGATAGTAATTGACAAAGTTCTCTAGTCACTATCACCAAGTTAGTAGAACTTTGTGATGAACTATAATATGCAAGGGATGACGAAAGTAATTCCCGAGCTCTTCACGATGCTGAAATCGGCGAAGGTAGAAATCAAGAAAGAGCATCAAGTGTTGATGGTTAACAAGACCACTTGTTTCAAGTAAAGGGCAAAGGGATAGAAGGGGAACTTCAAGAAGAATGACAAGAAAGTTGTCACTCCCATGAAGAAACCCAAAGCTAAACTCAAGCCTGAAACTAAGTGCTTCTACTGCAAAGGAAATGGTCACTGGAAGTGGAACTGCCCTAGATACTTGGCGGATAAGAAGGATGGCAAAGTGAACAAAGGTATATTCGATATACAGATTATTGATGTGTATTTTACTAGTGTTCATAGCAACCCCTCGGTATTTGATATTGGTTTAGTTGCTAAAGAGTAGTAACTCTGTCGGGGAAACTGATCGCCCACGAACACCTATGGGACCGGAGCCCCTTTTCGGTACGACAAGGGGGCGGCGGATGCACAAAGAGCGGATCGAAGCGTGCACGCGAGCAGTTTACCCAGGTTCGGGCCGCACGGATGCGTAATACCCTACTCCTGTCTTGGTTTGTATTGTGTTCTTAGCTCGGGAGCGAGAAGGGCTACAATACCTATTGCTATCAACACCGAGCGCGAGAGTGATCGAAGATCGGAACCTCCTCTACGTTGCGCATGGGCCTCCTTTTATAGGCCAAGGGGTCACCGACAGGTGGCAACGTAGTCGAGGATAAAAATGTAAAAATGGTGGTAGTTGGAACAGTGTATGCATAGCGCTCTATACCTAACCCTGACGGCAGGGGACAAGGGCATTAAATGCCCGTCGCCGTCGCCCTAAACAGTGCAAAAAGCGTCCGTCAGGGCATCTCCGTCCGCCACGATGGTGGCCTCGTCATCGCAGCTCGCCACCGTGTACCCCAGGCTGCACAGCCTTCCGCCACGTGCACCTGGAAGGGCCCCAGGGCGACGCGTGGCCGGATGAGCTGGAGTGCAGGCACGTAGTGGAAGCTTGCCGCGGCTTGCACCTTGCCGCGGTTGTTAACTTGTCGCGCCCGGGGGCTCGTCGCTCTCCGGGCCTTGCCGGGGCGCGCGATGCGCCACGGCAAGTCTCCTGAAATGCCATGTTTTGGCCTTCCTGGCAAGCTCCTCTTGCCAGGGTCTTGTGTTAAAGGGGTGGTTTCGAGCCTGGAGCGGCCTTTCCGGCAAGCTCCTCTTGCCGGGGTCATGTTTCTTTAACTTGAATACTGTTCTTGAATGGCTCCAAAGAAACCACAATGGGCCTTGGCGGGCGCGTGGCAAGCCCTGCCACGGGACGCTGCTACTGCCTGTGCACAAGTCGGGATACTAAGGTACCCCTACTTTAGTACACCGACAGGAGCCCCCGGGCCTGGGCCACACACGGTGCCGAGCGCTGTTGGGCCAGGCCCAAAACAGTGCACGGGCACACGCGGCCCACGGCTCGCCATATCCCACTCCGTATCCACTGCGTCCCTCCCTAACGGCACGCGTCGATTGCGGCGTCGTGGGAGAGATTGTGGCCTGTTTCTTTAATGGGGGAAATGCGGAACGCCCCCGCTCTCCCCCTTAAAAACAGGGGAAACAGGGGCAGTTCCCTCCATTCGCCCATTGCTTCTTCAACCTTCAGAAACCCCCGCTGCTCCCCTCCTCTCCGAAGGTCGAAAGAGAGCAGCGCTCCACCCTTCTTCTGCCGCCGCCAGCCTCCCGCAACGCCGTCGACTTCCCTCGCCGTCCCCGCCATGGCCCCAAAGGGCGACAAGGCGAAGGCCGCGAAGACTGCCAGGGCGCTAAAGCTAGCAGCAATGCGGAAGAAGATGGCGGTCTTCCCGCCGAGGCTCGGCGTCAGGGAGCTGAAGGACTCCTTCTACCTCTTCTGGTCGAGGGAGACAAAAGCGCACCCGCGTACCAAGGTACTCCCCGCTGAGGCCTGCGACATGTTTCCGGGAGGATACGCCTATTTTGCACTGTTCTTCTATTGCGGACTCTGCCCACCATATTCCGAATTCTTCTGTGATATCATGAATACCTACGGGTTTCATCTCCTTGATTTCACCCCAAACGCCGTCTTGACCATGGCCGTTTTCGCACATCAGTGCGAGAACTTTGTCGGAGTCTACCCCAACGTAGCCCTCTTCCGCCATTACTTTACGCCGCGAGTCGAGTCTGGGTCTCCTTTGTCCGGCGGAATTTCTTGGATCTTCAGGCTCCATAAGAAAGAGGCCTACTTGACTGGGGAGCTCCGCGGCAAGTGGGAGGAGTGGAGGGCCAACTGGTGCTGGATCATGGAGGATGAACCCCAGCAGTTCACTTCCCTGCGCCAAGTTGCAATAGTGCGCGGCAACGACTGGAGTGACCTGGCCCTTGAGGACGACAAGCTGAAGATAGCCATCACTAGGATTCTTCGCCTCCGGCAAGCCAGGCTCACTGTAGGGGCTATCGGAGCAGATTTCCTTCGCCGCCGCATCGCTCCCTTGCAGGAGAGGAAAAGGCCTGCTTGGGAGTTTGGTAACGCGGCAGACTTTATGAGGCTGCGCCCAGGCCTCAACTACAATTTCACTGTCATGGAGCTCAACGGAATGCTCCATGAGCTATTCAAGCACGACCCCAAACATCCAGAGTGGTTCGCATTGCCGCGGGGCGTAGTTCCGCTATGCAACAATTCGTCGCTCAGTGCTATCCGCGCGGTAATGCCATGGTGTGACTCCCATGGGATTGACCCCACTTGGCGGGAGCCTTCTGACGAAGCCGTGCAAACATTCTTTGATAACTTGGTGGAGCAGCCAATCAATCCCGACGAGAAGAGGGGCCTCACCCGCGACACCACCGACCAGGAGATGGCTTATATTGCCACCAGGTTGGAAGAGGCAGCCACAGCCGCGACCGCGGGCGAGTTCGGATATACTCCGGAGGAGGCGGATGCAGCGGAGGCGGTAAGTCTGGCCGAGGAGGAAGAGCTCCTCAAAGTGATAAAGCATGCCGGGCAACCTGCTGGGACAAGCAAGGCCGCCGAGCCAGGCACAGAGTTGAGCGGGCCCGTCGAGCAGGGCGTCGAATCAAGTGATTCCGCCGAAGACTCAGGCGGGTCTCTGAATCTCGACTCTTCTTCATCCTCGGGAAGTTCACCGCCACCGGCAAGTCCTCCGGCTCCAGCGAGAAGGCGCCTCCACAAAGCCGCAGACGTGGCGGGACAGCCGGCGGGCCAGCAGCCGCAGCGCCGTCCGGCACGCGCCACCGCGGCGGGCAAGGCCGCCAAGGGAGTGCCCCGCGCTTCAGCAGCGGCTGGAGGAGGATCTTCCCGGGCTGGGGCCAACGCTCCTGCCGCCCCTCGTGCCTCGGCGACAACCGGAGCGGGGTCTTCTCAGACCACCGTCCCTGCTCCCGCCAAGCGGCCGAGGGCACCTACTCCTCCGGCTCCTCGCACCGGGACGCGCGAGGCAGACTTTGACTTCTCCGTGCTTAGTTCCGACGAGGAGGAGGAAGAGTAAGTACTGGCAACTCTTGCTTCTTTTGATTTTTGTTGGTCTTGTCTTCAACTTTCTTCGTCTGATTCTGATTTTGTCTGCCCCCCAGGACCCTAGCCCAGAGGGCGGCGAAGAGGGCCAAGATCCCGGTGGTCGACCTTGAGGATGAGCCCGCCGCAGCAGCAGGGGATGCGCCTGCAACAGGCTTGCCGGACCAGCCAGCTGCTCCGCAGAGCAGCCCCCAGCGCAGCCCCCAGCGTAAGTCTTCTGACCACTCTCCGCTTGTCGGGCGAGCGTGGGTTCTTCATCCTTGTTAATGTTTTGCTTGTTCGTTGACTTGCGCAGAAGCAGAACAGCAGCCTCAGGAGCGCCAAGAAGTTGCTCCCGGCGAGCCGCGCGTCTCGACCCCTCCGCCAAGGAGAAGCTCCCCGGCGAGGGAGGACACCCCGCCAAGGGCGGGCACCCCGCCAAGGGCGAGTACTCCGCCAAGGGCGAGCACCCTGCCAAGGGAAGGCGCTAGCGGTCCTTCGCCGGCGGGGGCTACCACCACGCCGCCGAGGGAGGACTCCCCGGCGAGGAACCCCGTCGAAGAAGAGGCCCGCGCAGGTAACCCTTGTGCTTTTCTTCTCTCGTATTTCTCTTTTTTGGATATTTGCTTGATAGTTACTTTCCTCTTTCTTCTTCTTTTCTTGTCTTCAGACTCGTTCGCTCCAGAGCCTATGGAGACGGAGGCCGCCACCGAGGAGGCCGCGCGCGGCAACGCTGGTGACGCCGCGGCCACCGAAGAGGCGATCGGTACTGACGAGCCTGCAGTTGAAGAGGCAGCCAGGGCCGCCGACGCGGTAGCTGAGGAGGGGACCGGCGGTCGCACTGACGGCCCTGAGGCCGCAGGAGCGTCCGACGTTGCGCCGACCGCCGACCCTGCTGCTGCCGCGGCCGGAACTGGCGCCTACCTGGAGGCTGGAAACGGGGTCTTCATTCAGCTCCCGTGGGCATCTACGTCAAGGGCGCCCGCGGAGGGAGAGGTCTTCGATGGGGAAGTCCTCGCCTCCGCCGGGCTGAAGTTTGTCGACGCGCCCGGCAGTAGTAGCGAGCCCGAGGAGGAGCAGCTTCTGCGGAGGCTTCTGGCCCTGTACCGCGCCAGGCAGGCCAAGTTGGAGTCCCGAGAGGCTCTGGCTGCCAAGGCGGGCGTCCACTTGGAGAAGCGCGCCGAAGAGCTCCGGGCCGCCAACCAGGCGGCCCTCCGATCCTTGGCGGAGGAGCGGGAGGAGCTCGCCGAGGCGCATCAGGCGTTCATACTCGAAAAGGCCGAAGCAGAAGAGCAGCAACGGCTCGCCGCCGAAGAGTTGTCTCGGCGGGAAGGTGAGCTGACGCAGCGGAAGATCGACCTCGATAGCCACGAGGACGACCTTGCCGCGCGTGAACAGTCCCTTGGCGGAGCTCTGTAGGAAGCGAGGGACGCCGCTGCAGCTGCAGAGACCGCCAAGAGAGACTTGGAGGCGAGGGTGGCGC
Organism: Secale cereale; assembly: GCA_902687465.1. Lineage (NCBI taxonomy): Eukaryota > Viridiplantae > Streptophyta > Magnoliopsida > Poales > Poaceae > Secale > Secale cereale. The sequence continues at coordinate 930,690,885 of LR738711.1, read as the reverse complement.
AACTAGAGATCCACTTGAAGACGAGCGAGGAGAAGGTTGCTACGCTCGCGTCGGAGAGGGAGAAGGACGCCCACAGCCACTCCGAGCTGCAGGTCCGTCTCTCCGACAAGAGCAAGGAGCTCGCCATCGCCAAGGATTCTGTTGTAGACTTGGAGTTGAAGCTGTCCACCCTCACCGCATCACTTGACAGTGCCAGAAATCGAGAGACGAAGCTGAAGGAGGATCTCAGGGCTGAGAGGGCACTGTTGGACAGCGCCGCCCTCTCCCAAAATAACTTCAGGCTGACGGTGGAGCACTGGACCGAGGGGCTCGTCGCCGCCGCCGCTGATATCGACAGGGAGTTGGCGGGGCTGGGGACGGAGCACCTCGGCTACTCCACCGACGAGAACCTCCCTCACAGCGCCAAGCTAAGCTTGTTCTTCAGGGGAGTGGCGCCGGCCCTCCAACAGCTCCGGGAGAGGATCCCCACGCAGTTGGCGAACGAGGCGCGCAGGCTTTGCACAGGAGTCATGGAGAGGGTGCTGATGAAGATAGCCTACCGCAACCCAGGACTCAACCTCGAAAACGTCCTCAGGACCTTGCCGCCCGACGCCGACCAGGAAGCGCTCAAGACCCTTGTCGCACCCATCGTGGCCAAGGTGGGCAAGATCAAGAGAGTCGACGGCGACCGCGCAGACTAGGCCGTTTTCCTTGTTGCTTCCTTTATCGCTGCCAACCATGTTACGAACAATAGTCTATTAGTGCCGCGACAGGTCATTTTGTATTATAACTTTATCTTGGGTAGTTAATGCAGTGTTATTTCCTTTACTCGACTGCTTTGCTTTGTATGCTTTTACCCTTCGCTTTTAGAGAACTTGCCGGCGAAGGGACCCTTGCCGCGAGCGCTGAGTGCGGAACTTCAGCAGCCTGCTGGCAATGCCGCTACCGGCAAGAAACCTCGCCGCAGCTAGTCGCAACACACTTAGGTTGTTGAGCGAACTCGAAAACGAAGTAAGGGCGCGACACTTGTCGCAGCACACTTAAGCCGTTGAGCGTTCTCGAAACAAAGTAAGGGCGCGGCTAGCTACGAGTAGGTTCCTCCGTGCACAGGTTTTCCATACAAGGTGCGGTCGTTCAAGGAAGATAACTTTAAAATTTGAAAATTTGAATGCTCAAACTTTGGCGACTTAGCTTTTGTGTGTTGTTTGCTCCCCGGCAAAGGCAATGCTTTCTTCAACGGCACTTGGTCCATACTACTGTCTCCTTCCCCCCCGGCAAACTTGTGCGCGAGGGAAACTTCATCTGCTTGAGAGAAGAAGGGAAAGGGAGGAAACATAGATATGGAGCCGTGTGGCTCGTTATTGCTTACCGGGGGCGCGTGCTGCACAAAGTGTCAGATAATACATGCAAGAAAAACGAATAGGCATGAAACGACAAGTTGTGCGGGGCACGAAGGTTTTACTGATGCAAGGGGTCTGCGCCCGGCTTTGTACAAATGTTTAGATGCAACAGCGGCAAGACTTGTACAAAAAGTGGTTGCCGGAGCGGATCGCGGCAACCGCGCCTTATGGGTAAAACTTGCGAAGATGCTCAATGTTCCAGGAGTTGCTCACCGGTAAGCCCTCTTCGGTCTCAAGGCGGACAGCGTCGGGCCTTGTGACTTGTCTCACCCGATAAGGGCCTTCCCACTTCGGCGTCAACTTGTTGGAGTTCTTGGCGGACTGAACGCGCCGAAGAACGAGGTTGCCTTCCTCGAGACTTCTGGATTTAACTTTGCGGCTATGGTAGCGGCGCAAAGCTTGCTGGTATCGAGCAACTCGTACAACAGCCTGAAGACGGTCCTCCTCAAGGAGCAGTGCGTCATCTTGCCGCAGCTGCTCTTGCTCAAGCTCATCGAGGCGACCCGTATACGAGTTTCGTGGGGAGAACTGCCTCTGCTCCATAGACAAGAGCAAAGGGTGTCTGTCCAGTGGCTCGATTTGGTGTCGTCCTGATTGACCAAAGAGCCGCCGGCAACTCTTCAATCCAGTTTCTTCCGCATTTGTGCAGCCTGTCGAAAGTTCTTGTCTTGAGCCCGCGCAGCACTTCAGCGTTTGCCCTTTCCGCTTGACCATTGCTCCTCGGGTGAGCAACAGAAGCGAAGCAGACCTTGGCGCCAAGGTCTTAAACGTATTGCATGAAGGTGCGACTTGTGAATTGTGTGCAGTTGTCGGTGATGATCCTGTTAGGGATTCCGAAACGGCAAACAATTGATCTAAAGAACTTGACTGCTGACTGTGCGGTCACCTTTGTCACTGGTTCCACTTCCGGCCACTTTGTGAACTTGTCGATGGCGACGTACAAGTACTCGAAGCCCCCGGCTGCGCGGGGAAAAGGGCCGAGGATGTCGAGCCCCCAGACCAAAAATGGCCAGGACAAAGGGATCGTCTGGAGAGCTTGAGCTGGCTGATGTATTTTCTTGGCATGGAACTGGCACGCTTCACACTTGGTTACTTGTGCAGTTGCATCCTGGAGGGCTTCTGGCCAAAAGAAACCTTGCCGGAACGCCTTGCCGGCAAGTGCTCTTGCGCCAATGTGGTGGCCACATATGCCTCCATGTGTCTCTGCTAACAGCTTTTGCCCATCTTCCCGGGGAATGCACTTCAATCTGACACCGTTGAGTCTCCTTCTGTACAGTTCACCGTCGACGAACTGATACATACTTGACTACCGGGTTATTCTTTCTGCCTCTTCTGGCTCTTCGGGAAGTTCTCCAGTTTGAAGAAAACGGACAATTTGCTGCGCCCGTGCTGGAGCCTGAGGCTCAACAACAAGGACTAAAGGCATCAGTGCTGCTGCGGGAACGTCAGCTTCTACGGCCAGAACCTGTGGCTCGGCCGGAGCTTGACGTTCCCCGGCAAGCTTGCCGGGGCACAGCTTGTCGGGAACGCCTGCTTCGACTGTAGAGACCCCAGGGGCAGCAGGAGCAGACTGTTCCTCAGCAACTTTGTCGTTGATCTTGGGGACCTTGTTGGCGGCGGCTTCGGGAAGCTCTGCTGGCAAGTAGTCACCAGAGACCAACTTTCTCTTCTTACTTTGTCCCATTGATGGTGTAACGGATGGTTGAGTTAACTTGAGCACAAAGATCCCTGGTTCCACAGGTAGCTTTAGTGCAGCACACTTCGACAGGCCGTCTACGATGTCATTTTGAGCTCTTGGAACGTGCTCCATCTGTAGGCCTTCAAAGTGCTCTTCAAGCTTTCTCACTTCGTCGACGTAAGCTTCCATCAATGGACTCTGGTAGCTCTTGTTTACTTGGCGGACAACCAACTGCGAATCACCCCGCACAATCAGCTTCTTGATCCCAAGCTCTGCTGCGATTCTGAGGCCGGCAAGCAAACCTTCATACTCTGCAGTATTATTCGTTGCTTGCTCCTTGGGAAAGTGCATCTGGACGACGTACTTGAGGTGCTCGCCGGTGGGCGCGACAAACAGCACGCCAGCGCCGGCGCCTTGCAGCGAGAAGGCACCATCGAAGTACATTATCCATTCTTTGCTTGCTTCTTTGACGGGGATGCTCATCTCTGGAATTTCTTCGTCTGGCGTTGTTGTCCATTCTGCTATGAACTCCGCCAATGCCCTGCTCTGGATAGTAGAAGTACTTTCAAACTTGAGGCCAAAGCTTGACAACTCCAGTGCCCACTCGACAATTCTGCCTGTTGCTTCTGGATTTTGCAATATTATTTTCAGCGGAAAACGAGTGACCACTGTTATCTCATGTGCTTGTAAGTAGTGGCGCAGCTTTCTTGAGGCCATGAGGAGGCCGAAAAGCAGCTTCTGCACCCCAGAGTATCTTGACCTAGCCCCCTGCAAGAGGGAACTGACAAAATAAACTGGGCGCTGCACCATCTTCTTTCGCACCTCTTCTTGCATCTGCGCAAATTCTTCCTTGTCGGGGCCAGAGCTTGTCGGGGAAGCCCGCTGCTTGTCGCTGGACGTGCTTGCCGGGGCTGTAGGCTCCTCCTCTGCCTCCCTCTCCGCTACCAACGCAGCACTAACCACTTGATTGGTTGCTGCTAAGTACAGCAGCAACTTCTCTTGTGGCCTAGGTGCGACAAGTATTGGAGTGGAGGACAGGTACCCTTTCAAGTCCTGCAGCGCTGCCTCCGCATCCGGAGTCCATTTCATTGGACCTGCCTTTTTCAAGATTTTGAAAAACGGCAGGGCGCGCTCTGCAGACTTAGAAATGAACCTGCTGAGAGCAGCCACACAACCGGCAAGCCTTCGTACATCCTTGACGCGCTTCGGAGCTTCGATCTGCTCGATGGCTTCGATCTTGTCGGGATTGGCTTCAATCCCCCTCTGGGACACAAAGAACCCGAGAAGCTTGCCGGAGGGGACTCCGAACACGCACTTCTCGGGGTTAAGCTTGAGTTGTATCTTGCGCAGATTCGCAAAAGTTTCATCTAGATCTTGAATCAGGGTATCCTTGTCCTTGCTCTTGACCACTATATCATCCATTTAAGCTTCTACATTCCTGTGTATCTGTGGCTCAAAAGCAGTGTGGACTACCCTCGCAAACGTTGAACCTGCATTCTTCAATCCAAAGGGCATGTGTATGAAGCAGTAAGTGCCACATGGAGTAATGAACGTGGTCTTCTCTTTGTCTTCTTCAGCCATAAATATCTGGTGGTACCCGGAGTATGCATCAAGGAATGAAAGCAACTCACATCCAGCCGTGGAGTCAACGATCTGGTCAATGCGCGGCAAAGGAAATGGATATTTGGGACAAGCTTTATTCACATCAGTGAAGTCTATACAAAGCCTCCACTTCCCATTTGCTTTGCGCACGACAACAGGGTTGGCCTGCCACGTGGGATGAAGTACACCTCTAACAAGGCCTGCCGCTTCCAGCTTCTTGATTTCTTCCGCGATAAACTCCTGGCGCTCCACCGCTTGCTTTCTGACCTTCTGCTTGACGGGCCGCGCGTGAGGACAAACGGCAAGCTTGTGCTCAATCACTTTCCTGGGAACACCGGGGATGTCAGACGGTTGCCATGCAAACACGTCGACATTCGCCCGCGGGAAAGCAATGAGCGCGCTTTCCTATTTAGGATCGAGCGTGGCACTGATGGTGAAAGTACCACCAGTGCCGTCCTCCTTGGCGGACACCTTCTTGGTTGCAGGCGGAGCTGCCATTCCCTTCTTGCACTTGCCGGTGGAGCTCGATGGTGCGTCCTCTACGGCAGCGCAGCACTCCGAAGAGGTGCGTTTGCCGGAGTGGGCCCAGAGCTCTTGCCGGACTTGGTCTTGTTCTTCCCCCCGGGAGCTTCAGCGGCAAGTGGCTTGCTATCCGTTGTGGCTGCTGCGTCCCGGTAAATCTTGTCGGCGTAGATAAGCGCGTCCTTCTTGTCGCCGGGGACAGAGATGACGCTTATCGGGCCTGGCATCTTGAGCATGTTGTAGGCGTAATGAGAGGTCGCCATGAACTTGGCGAGCGCCGGACGGCCAAGTATCCCATTGTATGGCAGTGGGATATCGGCAACGTCGAAGGTGATCCTCTCAGTCCTGAAATTCAGCTCTCCGCCAAAGGTTACTGGCAGTGTGATTTTCCCCTTCGGCTTGCTCCTCCCCGGTTTGATTCCTTGGAACGTGCCGGTCTCCTCGAGCTCGCTGTCGGGGATCTCTAGTTTCCGTACCACAGCAGAGGAGATGAGGTTCAGGCCGGCCCCGCCGTCAACCAGCATCTTGGTGACCTTGAGGTTGCGGATGGTTGGTGAAACCAACATCGGCAAACACCCGACCGCAGTTGTGCTGTCAGGGTGATCCTCAATGTCGAAGATGATGGGCGTGCTGGACCACTTCAGGAGTTTGCGCGACTCGACGGGTGGCTCTGCTGCATTAACTTCCCGCACCCATTGTTTGAGTTGGCGGTGGGAAGTATGCATAGAGGCACCTCCATCGACGCACAGAACTTCTATGGCCTTCTGGAACTCCTGCTCGTTGTTGTCTCCGTCCTCCATGTCTTCGTCGTTGTCTTCGTCTTTGTCGCGGCCGCGGGGAGGTCTATCTCCTTGCCACTGTTTGGCCTTGCCGCGGCGTCCTCCCCGGCCATTGAATGGCCGCTTCTTGCCGGACTCTCCTCCACCTCCCTGGGCCTTCTCCTTGTCGCGTCGCTCGTACTCAGCCTTCTGTTGCTCGACGAGGTACTCGACCCTTTTGCAGTTCTGGAGATCGTGGCCCTTGGTGCGGTGGATCTTGCAGTACTGCTTGTCGGAGCTGTCCTGCTTATCGGCGGCCGCTACAGCGGTAGCTTCCTTGCCGGAGCCACCAGCCTGGGCTTTCTTGGCGCCAGTCTCCTTGCCGGATTGCTCAACGACCAGTATTTCCTTGTTCTTCTTTTTCTTGTTGTTCCGCCGCCGGTTCTTCCTTGCCGGGGCGGCATCCTCACTATCTGTTCCCCCTGCTCCAGTATCCTCCCCGGGGAGTCTCCTCCCCTCTTCAGCGCGTGCGCACTTGTCGGCCAGGGCATAAAGCTCACTGACGTCTCGGATCTTGCACATCGCCATCTCCTCCCTCATCCTGCGGTTGCGCACGTTCTGGTGAAACACGCTGATAACCGCGGCAGGGTGGACGTCTGCGATGTTGTGCTGGACGCGGCTGAATCTTTGGATGTACTTTCGCAGGGACTCTCCTTCCTTCTGGGCAAGTATATGAAGGTCGCTCTCCTGGCCATGGGGCTTGTGGCCACCTGTGAAGGCGCCGACAAACTGGTGGCACAGGTCGGCCCAAGAAGAAATAGAGTTCTCCGGCAAGTGCATGAGCCAAGATCTGACGTTCGGCTTGAGCACAAGCGGGAAGTAGTTCGCTAGTATCTTCTCGTCTCGTCCCCCGGAAGCCTGCACCGCAATGGTGTAGATGCTGAGGAACTCTGACGGATGAGTTTTGTCGTCGTACTTCTCGGGTACGTCGGGCTTGAAGTTCTTCATGCTGGGCCACTGGACTTGCCGCAGCTCACGGGTGAACGCAGGACAACCCGCCGCGTACGGCAAGTCGCCTGGTTCTCCGGGCGCGTGCGCGTCGACAGTGGGCCCAACGCGCTGGTCGGATTGCCGCCGCGCTTCTCCGACAGGGGGGCCAGCAGCTGTCCATGGGGAGGCCCCCCCCCTCTCTGGGCGCGCCCCTGCCTCGTAGGCCCCCCGATGGCCCCCCGATGCCCATCTTCTCCTATATGAGGTGTTTTGACCTGGAAAAACTCATAAGGAGGCTTTCGGGACCAGACACCGCCGTGTCGAGGCGGAACCTTGGCGGAAACCAGCAGAGCTGTTCTGCCGGGGATACTTCCCTCCGGGAGGGGGAAATCGTCACCGCCGTCATCACCAACAACTCTCCCATCTTGGGGAGGGCTATCTTCATCAACATCTTCACCAGCACCATCTCCTCTCAAACCCTAGTTCATCTCTTGTATCCAATCTTTGTACCCAAACCTCAGATTGGTACCTGTGGGTTGCTAGTAGTGTTGATTACTCCTTGTAGTTGATGCTAGTTGGTTTATTTGGTGGAAGAACATATGTTCAGATCCATTATGCATATTAATACCCCTATGATCATGAACAATATTATGTCTTGTGAGTAGTTACTTTTGTTCCTGAGGACATGGGAGAAGTCTTGCTATTAGTAGTCATGTGAATTTGGTATTCGTTCGATATTTTGATGAGATGTATGTTGTCTCTCCTCTAGTGGTGTCATGTGAACGTCGACTACATGACACTTCACCATTATTTGGGCCTAGAGGAAGGCATTGGGAAGTAATAAGTAGATGATGGGCTGCTAGAGTGACAGAAGCTTAAACCCTAGTTTATGTGTTGCTTCGTAAGGGGCTGATTTGGATCCACTTGTTTCATGCTATGGTTAGATTTACCTTAATACTTATTTTGTAGTTGTGGATGCTTGCATTAGAGGTTAATCATAAGTGGGAGGCTTGTCCAAGTAAGGGCAGCACCCAAGCACTGGTCCACCCACATACCAAATTATCAAAGTACCGAACGCGAATCAGATGATCGTGATGAAAACTAGCTTGACGATAATTCCCATGTGTCCTCGGGAGCGCTTTCCTTTATATAAGAGTTTGTACAGGCTTGTCCTTTGCTACAAAAAGGATTGGGCCACCTTGCTGCACCTTATTTACTTTTACCTTTTGTTACTTGCTACCAATTACCTTATCACAAAACTATCTGTTACCTATAATTTCAGTGCTTGCAGAAATTACCTTACTGAAAACTGCCTATCATTTCCTTCTTCTCCTCGTTGGGTTCGACACTCTTACTTATCAAAAGGACTACGATAGATCCCCTACACTTGTGGGTCATCACTGTGGTTTGTCAAGAAACCCAGGTTGTCGTTTCTTAAAGTTTGGGGCTGCGATGCTTATGTCAAAAAGCTTCAACCTGATAAGCTCGAACCCAAATCGGAGAAATGTGTCTTCATAGGATACCCAAAGGAAATTGTTGGGTACACCTTCTATCACAGATCCGAAGGCAAGCCATTCGTTGCTAAGAATGGATCCTTTCTAGAGAAGGAGTTTCTCTCGAAAGAAGTGAGTGGGAGGAAAGTAGAACTTGATGAGGTAATTTTACCTTCTCCTGAATTTGAAAGTAGTTCATCACAAAAAACGGGTATAATGGGCCATGAGTTATTGGGCCTGAATGGGCAATATGCAAGCAGGCCGTTAACAGGCTTTCGATGGGCTGGCCCGTTATCCTTTGACCAAGTCAAACGGGTCGGCCTTTTGACCTGAATGGGCCCCTGTTGGGCCATGCCACGTGTCAAGGTATCATTGGCGCCTCCTGTCCATTGGTTGGTTGACATATGTCCGCACGTGGAGCTGACATGTGGTTCGTTCGGCCAATGAGAATTTTACATGTGGAAAATCCCCATTGGTCCTGGCTGTTAACGGGTTATCGGATCCAAAACCAGACCCGATAGGGTTAACGGCGTGCCATTACGGTGGATGCCACGTGTCAGTTACCCTTGACGAAAGCACTTCCATGACGCGTTATTTATCGTCATGGAAGTGAACACTTCCATGATGATAATTTTTATATTGTCATGGAACACTTCTACGACAGCACAGGTATGACTATCTTGATTCTGTCATAAAATCGTCATGGATGTACATGCATGATAGAAAACGTGACCTACTATGAAAAACACGTATTATCACGGAAGTGGTTTTTTGTAGTGTTATGTCCTCGGTATCAATTGGAATGTGCCTTCCATTTGTCGAACCATTGTATAACCATTGCTTCCTTTCCGAACTGAGTATGCCATTTCTTTGAACACCTTCAAATGATCGTTTGTGAATTGCCTTGTCCTGGTATGAAGAGTTTCAATTATCTATGTATCAAAAGTAATTCTTTTTGCCACTTAAGGAAATAATTCTACGAGTTACCTCCTCCAAGGTGCCCCGTATGGTATGAAGGGCAATTAACTACTCGCTACTTTAAAACCCATGCACCATCCTACCTAAGCGTGGAATTCTTGCCTACCAAATTGAACTTTCGTCATCTGTTTCTTTCCATCACCCTGATGTGTGTTTTGTGTCTCAGCCCGAGACATTTTATTATGTCTCATTCCATGGGTTTATCTTGAGTTGCTTGATCTTCGAGAAGATTGATTCTTGTAGAGTTTCTTTCTGTCATCATCATCATGGAGTAAGTTCTTGAAGAAAGGACATCAAGATCAACATGATGCAATGAATCACAATCTTCGAGACATGCAATGGATCAAGAAGATTGTGTAAGTTTTGTGACCCCCTTTCATCTTGCCTCACGTCTTGAATCTCGGGACAAGATTCTTGTTTAGTAGGGGTGAATTGTCACAGCCCTAAAATAATGCTTGTAATTAGAGGCAATGCATCCATGCATCATGTCTATTTAAATTTGAAACTTGAAATGGGGATGACCAAACTCTCGCACCAAATGAATTCAACTAGGTTCAAATTCAAATATTTTCAATGAACCCGAAATGACCTTAAAAAATGTTCACTTTTTATGGAAAATTTTAAAACCTTAACCACAGGTCATGCACATTTTTTCAAGGCATTTATGTTCTTTGAATTAAATCATATTGTAACTAAGTTGGGGTTATAAATTCTTGTAAATAATTTTATAACGCCAATCATTCTGAAAAATATTGTGGAGCTTTGGGTTAGTCCATATTGCATCCACAAATAATTTCAGAAGCAACAAAAATGGTTTAGTATTATTACTAAATCAAAACAAAGCAAAATAAATCGAAAACAGAAAGAAAAATAGGAAAAGAGAGAAACTAACCTGGCAGCCCACTTACCTCAGAGGCCCAGCAGTAGCCAGCCCACCAGGGCCCAACCGCCAGCCGTCTTCAACCTCCTGTCAGTGGGCAGGTGGGCGTGTGCACACGGTGCGCACACACGCGCGAGGCCACCTCCAGCCTGCATGCTCACTCCAGATGGCTCTAGATGACGCCACGCACCCCCTGGCCCTCTCCTTCTCTCTCCCGTGGCGATCCCCTCCTCTGTCTCTCCCACGCGCGTCCACCTGAACGTAGTCGTCGCCACCGCTCGTCGTCCACGCGTCCACCATCGTCGCCTCTCTCCCCTGTGCTATCAAGAAGAACCGCCTCGTCCCCCTCTTTCTCCTCACCGAGCTGCATGATGCCCGAAGCCCCTGGACACCACCAACACCGCCGTTTCCCTCGTCGGCCACCGAAGATCCACAGCCAATCAACCCACTCAAGTCACCATGTCTCGACTCGCTCTACGTATTGCGCATGCGGTATCTTTAAAAATCGGGGCTCACGGGACCCAAGAAAGGTTCGAACTCTGGGGTGTGCACGATGCCTTCACTAAGCCCTATCCCGTGACCCACTATCTCACGTTAATGCTCCGGCGTGCTCGAGCTAGCAAATAAGAACAACGAACATGGTAGTTTACCCAGGTTCGGGCCACCTCGCGGTGTAAGGCCCTACTCCATCTTGTGGTTGGATTGCCTCGTGAGGGGAGATGAGTATGAGAGTGCAGAGGGAAGGTGAGCGACCTTGGGGATGCAGGAGCTGATCGATCCCCTCTCTACGGTGGTGCCCTTCCTCTACTTATATTGGCCTTGGTCCTCTTCCCCGACACACGGTGGGAAGGGTTGCCACAACGTCCAAATCAAAGGGGAACAAGGTTGAAGCCTATCCTAACTAAAGGTGGTCTTCGCCTGCAAAAGCCTCCTGTCATGCTGCGCCGATGGGCTCGGTGGTGACCCCTGTCCTGGCAAACTAGTCGTCTTGGTCTTCTTGCACCGATCGGGTATCCTTTGGTGACTGCCTCGGGAACTGGCGAGCAGTCCTTCCTCTCTTAGCACAAAAGAGGAAATCCTCCTCATCCACGCCGGTTGGCACTCCTCTGGCCTTCCCGTCGCCAGGCGCGTCACCCACGTGAAGACGTGGGGCAACGCGGCTCTGTTGCCTGATCAGTGATTAGCATGCCTCCGCGAGGGGCCTCGGGATACAAACTCGGGAAGCTGCCTCACGAGACGGCCTCCTGATGCTCATGATGTCGCATGATTACACGCACCTCGCGAGGTGAGGCCCTTGCGAGGGTCCGGCTCGTGATGGGTCGGCCTTGGGCCTTCTGGTGGCGCCTCAAGCTGGGCTATAGGCAGATGGGCCTGGGTACCCCCAGTCCCACGGGCCACACAATAGCCCCCGGGCCTACGGTGCGCACAACTCCGCTCGTGAGGGGAGGGGGAGAAGCGGCATGTGTCCTAACCGCCTGCGGGCCAGGCTTGACGTATGGCTCACAACGGGGCGCGGGACGCCCCCACTTCCTCCGCGATGCCTCGACAACTGCATAGGCTGACATAAGGCCTGGCGGGCGCTACGCGGGTCCATCGTTGCTCTTTTGTCTTGCTCTGCATCTGTCTTCAGAAGGCGGAGAGGCACGGACCGGCCCCCATCGAATGCTATATAAGGGTAAGGGGACGGACCCCTTGGCTCATCCTCTCTACTCACGCCTCCCCATTTCCACTCACCGTCATTGTAGCCATGGCGCCCTTGAGGAGGTTCTCCACCGCCGAGAAGGGGAAGGCAACGCTAGAAGAGATGGAGTCATCGAAGCCCGCGAGAGCGCGGGGCTGCCCTCGCACAACTGTCGCCACACCCGGGGCGCCTCCTCGGCCGCGGGCGCCCTCCGCTGATGCCCTATGCTGGCTCCGTCAGCCGCGGATGACACTCCGCCCATGGGCGCGGACGCGGGGGGAGGGGCGAGGTGGCCATGGCCGGGGTGGGCAGAGCGGCGCAACCGTCTGGCCGCCCCAGTCATGGAGCCATTCCGGCGACGCGGCGTACGAGTTCATCGTGAGCATGCACCGCGATCCCTACACCTGGCTCTGGCACCCAGACTCCTTTGCGGAGGAGATGGCGGAGCGCGCGCCTCTAGGCATGTGGCTGCGGTCGGATGGCTACTGCAACGGCCCTTCCTGGGTGGTGACTGACTTCACCCCCTCCGGCTTCATGTTCTCGAGGTGGGGGTGGAAGTCGTTCGCCCTCGCTCGTGTCTTGAAGGAGGGACACGTCCTCCGCTTCAACTATGACGGGGCCGCCACGCTCTTCATGAAGATCTTCGGGGTCGCCGGCTGCCGCCTGAAGTGCTGCATGGAGAGCGACGATAGCGACAGCCATGGCGGCGATGACGGCGGCGCATCCTCCTCCGACGGGAGTGGAAGCAGCGGCGGCTCCCCTAGCGTCAAGAGCGAGGACGAGGACTCTGACTAGGGCGCGGCCGATGCCCGAACTGGCGCCCTGGGAGCGGCGGCCTTCGCGAGGAGGTTTCCTTTTGTTTGTTTTCCCTGCATCAGAACAACATGGGCCATGTGGAGGCGTGTAAGGAACTCTGGCGCTTGCACCTTAACTTAATGCTTTTGTGGTTCGATGCCAATTTCATCCTTAGCGTTCTTCGTTGAGCTTGTCTCGTACTTTCACAATCACCTTAACGATCTGCATCACTGGGACCCGGCCCCGAGCAGGCCTCACCATCGCTAGTATATCAGGTCGTGATTCCTAGGACAAGGCCAGGAAGCGAGGGGCTCGAGGTCCGGTAAGAGCTCCCGAGGCGCAATGCTCAGGAGGTCCCCCTTGACGTGCAAGTGGCTCACGTGAGAGGAGAGGCTTCCACCCTAGATGAGGTCACGAGAGGAAAGAATGACATTAAAGATCATCGAGCCGCGTGGAGCTGTTAACTTAGCTTTTCGGGGCACGGCGCGAAGCAGTCGTGGCTTATGAAGAGTCTGCATGACGTTAGGATGCGTCTCCCTGGAGCTTTTATCTTTATTCCATATTGTATCTGCGGTGGATCAATGTAAACCCCATGAGGGGTGCGTGAAAAATTGTGGAAAACGGTCACCCTTTGTGTTTTGACCAACACCTTTGTGATTTAAACTATGTATCTCCTCCCCACGTTTCCTCGCGGGGCTCGCCCCTCTTTTTCTTGCTTGCAAAAAATGCTCTATATTTTCAGGGCCTCGTGCTGCCTCAGCCGCCGCTGGTATGTCAGGTCGCGATGCCTTGAACAAGGCCAAGGTGAAGGGCATTGAGAGCTAGTGAGAGCCCCTGAGGCACGATGCTCTGCGAGCCCCCTTTTCAACGTGGAAGCGACTCGCAAGAAAAAGAGGTGACGGGCTTCACCAAGGTGGCGCAGAGGAGAGATTCCAACGACAGCGGATGCGCCGCTTGAATTGGTTGTACTTAACTTTCGCGAATGGTAGCGTTGATCGGACCATCGCCCATGGTATGGCCGCTCGAGACGCGTCACCTGCAGCTGGGCCTCCTGAGGTAATTCAAGGCGCTATCCACGCGACACCTGAGCGTCTAGCTCCTGAAGCTGCTGCACACTGACCTGTTACAGGGTATAGGGGACGACGCGCGCTTGCCAACTTACTCATGATTGTTCAGTGATGAAATGAGGCACAAAGGACCTACTGAGGTGACATGCACGGGGAAGGCCCATGAGTCAGAGCTCGATCGCTTGGGTTTGTCAGCACTATAGGGATGGACCCGAGCACGGGCGACGTGCCAATAGCCCCTACTCACGTTGCACCTTGAGTAGAGTTGCGATGCACGGCTCCCACGTGGTGGCGCCTCCAACAATGATGTGGCACCAATCACGCAATTAACCAAGCAAGATAAGCTCATCAAAGCATAATCAAATCCAGTACATGAAAAAAATGATGCGGTTGCAGGGGCGGACCCTGGCCAGCTTGAGGATGATGCAGCCCGAGGGGCGCCCTTAACTGAACAAACCAAAAAGTCACCTGGCAACCATGTTGCTGCAGGAGCGTTGGGGTGGTTAGCGAAGCGCGCCACGGAGGTTCGCCTCTCAGGGGCCGATCGGCTCCTGAGGCCCTAGAGGCTCACGAGGAACTGAAGCCTCACGAGACGCCATCGTGAGTTCCACACACCTTTCAAAGGTGGCGCTGGCGTTCAGCTGGCCGAAGGGCATGCAGATGTAGTTAGTGGAGATGCCCCTGCTCCGGCCGATCCACGGCGGCTAGAAGATGTCTTGGGAGCTGGCCATGTTGAGGCCCGCGATGCCGACGCACACACGTAGCTTGCTGCTCATGTCGGGAGCGGCAGCTGAATTGACGGGGCGGGGCGACGCTCGTCGCGCATGGCCCGTGCTTCCTGCAGCTTGTGAATCTCCTAGGTGATGAACTCTTGTGCTCCTGGCGCCTAGCGCCATGCTCCTTGCTTGCGGAGGCGCGTGTCAAATCACGCCTCCAAGTGGTGGTCGAGCACCTCCCTCGTGACATTGGTCAGGTCAGACACTCTCCAGGGGGAAGCCCCCAATCCTGCTCAAAGGAAGGCACCGGACGCGCCTTCCTATGCGGGAGGAAGGCAAGCGCCGGTAGCAGGGGCGAGGCCCTGGGTGTCGCCACCAGTCGACTGCTTCTTGGCTTCAGGGCGATCCTTGGGGAGGAGCTACTTCTTCTTTGCGGGGTAGCATCAGGAGGCGTGGCGACATTCTCGCAATCGAAGTTTTCAGCCGTAGCGGCCCGGTAGACATACTCGAGGGAGCAGACCGCGTCCTTCTCATCACAGGCGACAGTGATGACGCATCTGCAGCCAGGCATCTTGAGGACATTAGAGTTGTGGTGGGTCGCTCCCATGAACTTGGCGAGCGAGGGGTATCCCGGGATGGCGTTGGACGGGAGGCTGATGTGGGCCTCATCAAAGTCGATGAGCTCGGTGTTGTAGTTGTCGCGGATGCCCAAGGTGACCGGAAGGCACACCTGTCCCGGGAGAGTGGTTGAACCATCCGTGTGTGATAGCCTAGCTTATTAGGGATGATAGACTACTCATATCAATAAGGAATTCCTTCTTTTCCGGGAGCCCATTTGGATAGAACTCCAAAGTTAAGCGTGCTCAGCTTGGAGTAGTTTTAGGATGAGTGACCGACCGGGAAGTTGCTCCCGGTGCGCACGAGTCAGGACAAATTGCGCAGAAAAGACTAGTATTGATATGTGGGGTCAGTCTAGATCCCGCCA
This sequence comes from Secale cereale, assembly GCA_902687465.1. Lineage (NCBI taxonomy): Eukaryota > Viridiplantae > Streptophyta > Magnoliopsida > Poales > Poaceae > Secale > Secale cereale. Next base: position 930,675,361 of record LR738711.1, on the reverse strand, counting down.
AGAGTAACGACCACCGGCGGGTGTGTCCGGGGCGTTACAAGTTGGTATCAGAGCTGACCCTCGTGGTTACACGGATGTTTGCGGACAGGTGCGTGGTCATGTTGTTCATGACGTTTGTGATCCGTCGTGGCACACGACATGGCACATGTACTAGACTGGATGCATAGACGTTTGTGCCAAGAGGGAACGTTCCTGTGGCCCAACGAGGACGTCGGTTCCTCTGAGTGGGGGTGTATGTGATAGCCTGGCTTATTAGGGATGATAGACTACTCATATCAATAAGGAATTCCTTCTTTTCCGAGAGCCCATTCGGATAGAACTCAAAGTTAAGCGTACTCAGCTTGGAGTAGTTTCAGGATGGGTGGCCGACCAGGAAGTTGCTCCCGGGTGCGCACGAGTGAGGACAAAGTGCTCGGAAAAGACTAGTATTGATATGTGGGGCCAGTCTAAATCCCGCCAGGAGTAACGACCACCGGCGGGTGTGTCCGGGGCGTTACACCGTCACCCCGAAGAAAGGCCTGGTCGGCATCAGCTGGTCGTATGTCACCTGGAGTGTCTCGAAGGTCGCGATGGAGATCATGTTGAGGCCGGCGCCTCCGTCGATGACAGTCTTGGTGACCACGACATTTCTGATGGTGGGGGCGCACAGCATGGGGACCGCACCGGCCGTGGCCGAGCACCTTAAGTGGTCTTTGGAATCGAAGGTGATGGTATACTGCGACCACTTGAGGGGGCGCTGATACGTCCAAAACGTATCTATAATTTCTGCTTGCTCCATGCTTCTTTTGTGTGATATTGCTATGATATTGATGCACTTCCATACACTTTTGATCATATTTGGACTAACCTATTAACTCAGTGCACCACAGTGCCAGTTCCTGTTTTCTGTTGTTTTTCTATTTCAGGTTTCCCCCATATTAAAAGTGCTCCAAAAATTCCGGGAAAAATACAGGAAAAATCAGCGTACAGGAAGCTTCGCGAAGAACCAAAGCGGGGCCAGAGGGGAGCCAGGGGAGGCCCAGGCGGCCACCTGGCGCGGCCCCACCCCTGGCCGCGCCAGGGGGGCGCCTGGGGCCCCGGCTCCGCCTCTGGTTGCCCCCCTTCGCATATATATTCCTCTCGTCCCGAAACCCTCGAGGACAGAACCCTTTTTCGCGATATCGCCTCTGTTCCGCCGCCGCAGTGCTTCCAAGATCGGGAGCATCAGGAGAACTCTTCCTGACACCCTGCCAGAGGGGAGAACCACCACCGGGAGCTTCTCCACCACCATGGACGCTTCCCGGATGAGTCGTGAGTAGTCCACCTTGGACCATGGGTCCATGATCAGTAGCTATGTGATGTTCTCCTCCCCTCTTTGCTCTTCATGGTTTAGACCTCGTGAGCTGCCCTACATGATCGAGGCACATATGTAATCTTTCTGCTGTTGCTTTGCTGAGTTTTCTGGGATCTGATGGATTATGAGACTATGTTCAGATTGTGTTTCAGTAATATATTTGATTCACCTCTTTTATATCTTAGTTCTTGAGTAATTCTTGCATGTTCTCCGTTGATGTTTATTGCTTTGGCCAAGTAGTAGGTAGTAGCTCCAAGAGGGAGCGTTATGCTTGATTGTGGGTTCATGCCCCCTGATGACAAGCTTGAGTGACAGAAACATGAGTCTAGGGGATGTGTTGTTGCCACAAGGGGGAAAACAACGGTGCTTGTACTTGCGGGTGCAAGGATTGTTTACTTTATGCAAAGTTCTTTTAATGCAGTTGTCTGTTGCTTTGAGTTTACACTTTGGGTGGGATTCGCAACTTAATACCAGCGAGATGTTCTGGATAGATATCTCAAGGTGGATGATTAGTAGTAGATGCAGATGGATTTCGGTCTACTTGCCTTGGTGTACCGCCCATGCTTTTGAGCCTCTACCTTTCTTTGCAGCATAGTTAGCATTGGTTTGCGCACATAATCCTGTCAATTGCCCAGCTGTAATTTGTTTACCTCGCTTTGTTGTTTTATCGTCTTTTGGGAGAGAGACATCACTAGTGAACATCATGGGACCCCGGTCCATATTACCACCACTGATCACACCCTCTATTTACTTCCTGTTTTTATTTCCTAGTTGCAGTCATAGCTATCATTATTATCTCTTGTGTTTGATTCTTTGTAAACAACAAGGCCGGAGGGATTGACAACCTCTCTGTACTCGTTGGGAGCAAAGTTATCTGTATCTGTGTGCAGGTCCTGTCAACTGCTAAGTTTCTGGCGCCGTTGACACCTACTTGTCGACCCTCGGAGTCTCACGGGATTCGATCCTTGGTATCTTTGCCAAGGGAAATTTGCCGCTATGCTACATCTCAACCTTCCACTTGGGGTAACCAACGAGGGGCGAGAAGCCATCAAGCAAAGTTTCTGGCGCCGTTGCTGGGGACTCCACTCTTCAAGATAGGGGAGTTGCACGCTATCTTTTATCTTTGCTTTTTAGTCTTGTTAGTTTACCTTTCAGTTTTTGCTTTAGTGTCCTTTATCAAAAATCACAAAAAATTATTTGCTTTTCTGTTAGTAGTCCTTTCTGTTTAGTCAAGCATGTTAGGACTTGGTGCTTTGAGGGAATCAGAAGTTCTAGATTTCCATCAAAGGGATGGAGAAAATATGAAGAAGGCATGGGACAGAATTTCTGATGCACATAGGAGAATTATGCCTTGGATACCTATAAAAATTGTGCTTAGAAATTTCTACCATGGTCTTTTTAAATGGTGTAAACACTCTCTTGATATTATAGTTGAAGGAGATTTCCTAGAGTGTGATGAAGCTAGAGCTCTTGAAATTATACATGGTCTATCTAGTTACTTTGTTTATGATCATAGTTTTGATACTGTCATAGATAGACTTGCTACTATTGAGAAGAGAATGGATGCTCTAGACTTGATGAAGGTAGAGAAACCCAAACCCAAAAAGAGAGATATTTTGGAAATAGACAATGATTGGGAGCCTTTTGTTAGGATTAGCATCTCTAATCAAGACTTCCTTGCTTATTGTGATATTGGATCTATGGTTTCTACTATGCCAAAAATTGTTCATGATTCTTTAAAATTTAACATGGACAAATTATCATCCTATCATGAACATGCTAATGGAGATATTTCTGAGATCCAGGGAAGAATAAAAGACGTACCAGTTACATTCCTTAAAGGGATTGCAATGGTTGATTTCTTCATCATGATGCCAAACCAAGGAAATATAGTGCTTGGAAGGGACTTCCTCCGAGCCGCAAAAGGCTTCATCGATATAGGTAAGGGACAAATCCGCCTACGCGGGAAGGCAAAAGGTACGTACCCCTTTCCTAGAAGGAACAAGGATGAACTTGTTGAGGAACCATTTGAAGCAATTTATAACTCCGATTATTATGATGACTTTTGATTCCCCCTTTTTGCATCATGCCTAGCTTAAAGGCATAAAAGAAAGCGCTTTTGGGAGGCAGCCCACAACGAATTAGGTTTTATTTTGCTTTTGTTGTGTCTTGATGTTTGTTACTACAGTAGCAGCATCATTGTATCTTTTCTTTTCAGCTTTGTGCCAAGTTTAGCCTCTGATTGCAAGAAAGTTCAAAAGTTGTGACGTGCTGTCCAGAAAACAGATTCTGTCCTTGGACAGAAAAATTCTAATAAAATCACCAGATCATCTTTTTGATCTGAATTTTTTTTTGACAGCGTGCTCTATACAATTGGCTTTCGAGCGTCTGTTCTGAGTTTTTTTATTTGAGTTGCAGAAGTGCCCCGAAAAAATTATTTACTACCTGCTGGTCTGTTTTTCACAGATTCTGTCCTGTTTTGCCTTTTCTTCGTTTTGCAAACCTTGAGCTTGCTTTTTCTTTGCAAAAACCTTTTGGCAATCTTGAGAAACAGTAGCTCTTCAAGATTATCCTTATTTCCAGTAGGGAAAATTATTTTATTATGGGTACTAACCTCGCTAATCAGATTATGATGAGTTATGTATGAAGGGAGTTTTCAAGTGTGCGAGGGAAGATGATAAAAGAAGATTCAGGAGGGTCAAACGCTCAAGCTTGGGGATGCCCCCGTGCACCCCCCAAGAAATATTCAAGAAGACTCAAGCGTCTAAGCTTGGGGATGCCCCCATGCATCCCCTTCTCCATCAACAATTATCAGTTCGTCTTTCGTTCCACTATATTTTTATCACTTCATGCGTTATGTGCTATGCTTGGAGCGTCTTGCTCTTAGTTTCCTTTTTAGTTTTATTTAGCCTTGCTTGTTGTTCATAACAAGTTAGAACCCAGCTTTCTTTGTGTGGGAGAGAAACACGCTCCACTTCAACCTAGAACACAACATAGGATTTTCATGCTTATCTTTGTTGTGTGTGTTCTTTGTCTTTCCATAGCTGCTGTCATGTTTAGCTCTTAGTTTTCATGCTTTTCTTTTTAAAGAGCTTTTGTTTAGTTGGTTGCTGAACTCTCTTGAGTTTTTCATGTTTATCTTGTTAAGAGAGTTTGCATGTTGTCGGGGAAACTGATCGCCCACGAACACCTATGGGACCGGAGCCCCTTTTCGGTACGGCAAGGGGGGCGGAGGATGCACAAAGAGCGGATCGAGGCGAGCACGCGAGCAGTTTACCCAGGTTCGGGCCGCACGGATGCGTAAAACCCTACTCCTGCCTTGGTTTGTATTGCGTTCTTGGCTCGGGAGCGAGAAGAACTACAGTGCTGATCACTAACAGGACCGAGCGTGAGAGTGATCGATGATTCGAACCCTTTCTACGTTGCGCATGGGCCTCCTTTTATATGTCAAAGGGGTCACCGACAGGTGGCAACGCGAATGGGGGTAAAAATGTAAAAATGGTGGTAGTTGGAACAGTGTTTGCATAGTGCTCTATACCTAACTCTGACGACAGGGGACAAGGGCATTAAATGCCCGTCGCCGTCGCCCCAAACAGTGCAAAAAGCGACCGTCAGGGCGCCACCGTTCGCCACGACGGTGGCCTTGTCATCGCAGCTTGCCACCGTGTACCCCAGGCTGCACAGCCTTCCGCCACGTGCGCCTGGAAGGGTCCCAGAGCGACACGTGGGTGGATGAGCTGGAGCGCGGGCACTTAGTGGAAGTTTGTCGTGGCAAGCGCCTTGCCGCGGCCGCTATCTTGTCGCTCCCGGGAGCTTGTCGCTCACCAGGCCTTGCCGGGACGCGTGGCGCGTCGCGGCAAGTTCTCTTGGAATGCCTTGTTCGGCCTCCCCGGCAAGCTCCTCTTGCCAGGGTCTTGCGCCAAAGAAGTGATCTTGAGCCTTGAGTGGCCTTCCCGGCAAGCTCCTCTTGCCGGGGCCTTGTTTCTTTAACTTGAATACTTTGTTCTTGAATGGCTCCAAAGGAACCACAGTGGACCTTGGCGGTCGCACGGCAAGCCCTGCCACGGGACGCTGCGACTGCTCGTGCACAAGTTCGGGATACTAAGGTGCCCCTACTTTAGTACACCGACACCTAGGGCTGGAATTCGAGCCGAGTCGAGCCAGCTCGGCTCGACTCGCTAGAGCTCGTTTCATTAACGAGTTAGCTCGACTCGACTCGTTACTATAACGAGCTCAAACCCAAGATTGGCTCGACTCGTTTAACTCGCGAGCTGGCTCGTTTAGCTTGTTAAGCTCGTTAAAGATATGGACATAAAACCTCAAATATGATAAAAATGATTATGTATATATTAAACATATACATCACAAAACAATTGTAATTTCCTTTTAGCACTTGAGTCTCTTGGGCGGTTGAGCCTTTAATGGCTGGGCCGTGTGTTGTGCGCCTGGGATGTGGGGTGTTGAGTGGCTGATTTTTTTTTTGGATTGAGAATGGTTGATCTTTTGTACCGGTCCTAGCGAGTTACACGAGTACTCGTGAGATTGGCTCATTTAACTCGCTCTATAAACGATCTTAAACTAAAGCTTGGCTCGACTCGTTATTCTTCGAGTTCGAGTCAATTCGAGCCGAGTCACGAGCTACTCGTTTAGCTCACGAGCTTCGAGCTTTTTTTTTCAGCCCTACCGACACCTGTTGCACTGAGTTGTGTGTCTTAACTTAAAGTAGGTAATTGAGGTTGCTATTTAATTTTAGTAGTAACTTGCAATAGTTTTGAGGTATTGCCATGAGTAATGTCTGAACTTTTGGTGTCAAGAGCTTTAGCCTATTAGTGATAGATGTCGTATTTTGGGCAATCCGTGTTTATTTTCGAAAACCTACAAAATAGTTGAGAACTTTAGCTACTAGATGGATCACTAATCTTTGGAGGGATCGAATATTAGAGTACACTCACGTACCATGAGTCGAGGATGCGCAAGGATAACCAAACCCCCATACACTCCTCCTCGGGGTACTTGTCTCTTTGTGAACCTCCTAATTAGATTGAGAGTTACCGATAATAAGTGCATGAGTTCTTCGGACTAATGTGAGTATTCGAAAGTTGACACTTCCACCTAGCCATATTTTTCTAGCCTCTTCGATACCGTGCATTGCCCTTTCTCACCTCGAGAGTTGGCGCATACTTCGCCGGTGCATCCAAATCCTTGGCACGATACGCTCTGTCATCATAAGCCTCATTATATCCTTCCTCGAAATAGCCACCATACCTACCTATCAAGGCATTTCCATAGCCTTTCCGAGATACATTGCCATGCAACATCCATCTTCTCATGACTTGATCTTCATGTCATACATGCTTTTTGCTTGATCGATGAGCCGCATGCTAGTTGGGCCTTGCCCTAATCATTGCTACATGACACGCTAGTATCATTGCATATCCTGCTACACTGGCAGAGGCATACATTTGCATACATCATGATAGTTTCATTTTCTTTATGTTGAGTACTTTTGTAAAGTGTGAAAGATCTTCTATACTTCTTGTAATATAGAGTGTTGCCCCTAAAGTGAGGAAAAGATCCCAAAGAGGAAAAAATCAAAAGATCCCAAAGAGGACAAAATCAAAAGATCCCAAAGAGGACAAATGAGAGTTAAATAGAAAGAGCCATTGAGGCCACAAAAAAATAAAAAAAATAGAAAAAAGAGAAAAAGAAATAAAAAGATAGAAGGGGGCACACTACTATTCCTTTTGAGAGATCCACACTCGTACTCCATCTTATACCTTGTACTCCATAGAGATTATCATGCATGCATATAGCTATGTGGGGACCTTCACACTATAGAACTTGGCTTGTATATTCCAATGATGAGCCTCCTCGAAAGAGCTCTAGGTCTTCTTGAGCAAGCAAGTTGGATGCACCCCCACTAGTTCCATTGGAGAGCTTACCTTAGCTCATATGTGCATCCGTTGCATGGCAATCCCTACTCCTCACATCATATCTATCATTTGGCTTTCTCTCGCCTATGATTATCCTCATTGATGTGAGCCTTTCACACCTTTTTTGTCTTCCCCCTTCATCATTTTTCTCTCTTCGCCATCCTAAGTGTTAACTTTCTTGCTTACGCTCATCCATTGCATGAGTGCTCAAAATATCGAAAGGGAGTGGATCATTTTGACTTGTACCTGGCTAGTGGTCTGGGGATGAGTCAAGATAAGATTCCAAAGAAGACCAAGTGTGAAACTTTAGTAGATTAAGTTCTCAACAATACAAAAACTATGTTTTACTCTCTCGTATATCCCTATCCCCTTTCTTGCACACAAACACCATTTGGAGACATTCGAGTCACGGACAGCGAGAGCTCTTGCACCTTTATGTTCTTATGTTGCTTGTTACAATGCTAATATAGACTCTTGCTTGTTATGACTTAAATTGAATTACATGCCCTGATTGCTATACTTAAAAGTTCTTATATGGTTGATAGCATGTCACCACAGAAATTATGCTTGTTATCATTTACCTACTCGAGGACGAGCAGGAATTAAGCTTGGGGATGTTGATACGTCCAAAACGTATCTATAATTTCTGCTTGCTCCATGCTTCTTTTGTGTGATATTGCTATGATATTGATGCACTTCCATACACTTTTGATCATATTTGGACTAACCTATTAACTCAGTGCACCACAGTGCCAGTTCCTGTTTTCTGCTGTTTTTCTATTTCAGGTTTCCCCCATATTAAAAGTGCTCCAAAAATTCCGGGAAAATACAGGAAAAATCAGCATACAGGAAGCTTCGCGAAGAACCAAAGCAGGGCCAGAGGGGAGCCAGGGGAGGCCCAGGCGGCCACCTGGCGCGGCCCCACCCCTGGCCGCGCCAGGGGGGGCGCCTGGGGCCCCGGCTCCGCCTCTGGTTGCCCCCCTTCGCATATATATTCCTCTCGTCCCGAAACCCTCGAGGACAGAACCCTTTTTCGCGATCTCGCCTCTGTTCCGCCGCCGCAGCGCTTCCAAGATCGGGAGCATTAGGAGAACTCTTCCCGGCACCCTGCCGGAGGGGAGAACCACCACCGGGAGCTTCTCCACCACCATGGACGCTTCCCGGATGAGTCGTGAGTAGTCCACCTTGGACCATGGGTCCATGATCAGTAGCTATGTGATGTTCTCCTCCCCTCTTTGCTCTTCATGGTTTAGACCTCGTGAGCTGCCCTACATGATCGAGGCACATATGTAATCTTTCTGTTGTTGCTTTGCTGAGTTTGCTGGGATCTGATGGATTATGAGACTATGTTCAGATTGTGTTTGAGTAATATATTTGATTCACCTCTTTTATATCTTAGTTCTTGAGTAATTCTTGCATGTTCTCCGTTGCTGTTTATTGCTTTGGCCAAGTAGTAGGTAGTAACTCCAAGAGGGAGCATTATGCTTGATTGTGGGTTCATGCCCCCTGATGACTAGCTTGAGTGACAGAAACATGAGTCTAGGGGATGTGCTGTTGCCACAAGGGGGAAAACAACGGTGCTTGTACTTGCGGGTGCAAGGATTGTTTACTTTACGCAAAGTTCTTTTAATGCAGTTGTTTGTTGCTTTGAGTTTACACTTTGGGTGGGATTCGCAACTTAATACCAGCGAGATGTTCTGGATAGATATCTCAAGGTGGATGATTAGTAGTAGATGCAGATGGATTTCGGTCTACTTGCCTTGGCGTACAGCCCATGCTTTTGAACCTCTACCTTTCTTTGCAGCATAGTTAGCATTGGTTTGCGCACATAATCCTGTCAATTGCCCAGCTGTAATTTGTTTACCTCGCTTTGCTGTTTTATCGTCTTTTGGGAGAGAGACATCACTAGTGAACATCATGGGACCCCGGTCCATATTACCACCACTGATCACACCCTCTATTTACTTCCTGTTTTTATTTCCTAGTTGCAGTCATAGCTATCATTATTATCTCTTGTGTTTGATCCTTTGTAAACAACAAGGCCGGAGGGATTGACAACCTCTCTGTACTCGTTGGGAGGAAAGTTATCTATATCTGTGTGCAGGTCCTGTCAACTGCTAAGTTTCTGGCGCCGTTGACACCTACTTGTCGACCCTCGGAGTCTCACGGGATTCGATCCTTGGTATCTTTGCTAAGGGAAATTTTCCGCTACGCTACATCTCAACCTTCCACTTGGGGTAACCAACGAGGGGCGAGAAGCCATCAGGCGCACGGCCTCAAGCCTTGGGAGGGCAGCATTCACCTCGCGAGAGAACTGCTTGAAGAGGCGGTTGGACGCGGGAGCTTGAGCTCCACCGAGGATGCAGGCTACGCGCGAGGCTCCTGGTAGCCCACAGCCCCCTCGTCGTGTTGATTTCCGTCATTCCTTTTGGGAGGTGGCGGTACTGGCGGAAGGGCCGTGTTGGCCTGAGGGTGCGCCTCGCGAGGCTGGTCACGCCAGGAATCCTCACGAGGCTGATGGCGCCAGCTACCCTCGCAATGCTGGTTGCGCAAGCCCTGGCGAGGGTTGCATTTGTGGTTTTCCCACCGGCCGCCACCGCGGCTGCCCCCGCAGCCGGCGCCACGATCGTTGCAGTCAGGCCTACGGCCTAGGCGCTCGTCGCAGAGTGACTTGAGCTCCTGGCAGCCTTCAGTGTTGTGGGTGCAGAAGTTATGGTAGACGCAAAATAAACGACTATCCCTCTCGGGCTTGTCGCGGTCGCGGCCAAGCTTCTACTCAACCTCCACTGCCAGCACGGCACGGCCCTTGTGCTTGACCTCCTTGCCCTTGCAATGCTATCATCGAGCGCCACGTCGGCGTTGTTGTGGAGGAAGAGGCGGCCTTCCTCAGCCTTGGCGCACTTGTCGGGGAGGTTAAACAGCTCCAGCGCCGAGCTCGGGCTTTTTTTGATGGAGAGCTTCTCGCACATCCGGATGTCCTTGGCGACATTGGTGAACGTCATGATGATGAATTCACCCGAGGCGCGCGGGATCTTGTGGCGCACCTGGCTAAAGTGCTGAATGTACTTGCGGAGGGTCTTGCCAGGGCACTGCTTCACTCGCCGCAGGTCGTTCATGGTGAGGGTACGGTCGTGGATGCCCTTGAAGTTTGCAATGAACTGCTCACAGAGCTCGCCTCACGAAGAGATCGACTCCTCAGGCAGGTTCATGAGCCAGGAGCGCGCGCCATCCTTGAGGGCCCTAGGGAACCAGTTCGCCATGACCTTGTCGCCTCCGTTGGCTGCCTCGATGGTCAACGCGTAGAGCTGGGGGAACTCCGTGGGGTCAGGGATGCCGTCGTAGCGTGGGGACAGCTCCAGCTTGAACTTGTCAGGCCAAACTACCCGGCGCAGCTCGCGGGTGAAGGCCCGGGGATTCTGCACGAGAGAGCGAGGTAATTCTGGCGCCCGGGCGCCATGACCTCCTGGACGACCCGTTCTTGGCGCTACTACCTCTGCTCGAGAAGCACGCGCGTGTCGGGCAGCGCACGATGGACGAGCTGGCGGCTGGCTTCATCCCGGGTCACGCGGCCGCACATCGCACCGAGGTTCGACGTTGTCGCTGCACAAGGGAGGAGGCAAAGGCACGCCATGTGTCACGCCGCCAGCGTGAGACGATGGAGGGAAGACCGAGTGGGAAGGCTTTGGGGCGTCACCGGCGACGTTGACGAGCTTGATGTGCGGCCTAGCCAGGCGTCGTAGCCATCATCGGCCAGGCGGTACCGCGGCAGCTCGCGCACCATGAGCATCGCAGCTTGCATGTTCGGCGGCCCGCGGCGGCCTAGGGAGGAGGAGGTCGTGGCGGTGTGGTCGTTGGCCTGCACGGAAGGGTGCAGAGAGGAGTCCTGCTGCTCGTGGCAGCGACGTCGGTGGCGGCGTTAGCTGCAGCCGAGAGAGTGACGATGACCACCATGGCCCGCGGGCTCCGTCTGGGCGATGCGAGCAGCCCGGCGCTCGGCACGAACATGGTGGGCGTCGGGCATAGAGTCGATGGAGGTGGAACCAGAGTGAAGCGGAAGAACTGCAGCAAACCCCTAGCTGGCGCGCCAAACGTCGGAATCGGGGATCAAGGGACCCAAGAAAGGTTTGAACTCTGGGGTGCGCACGCTGCCTTCGCTAAGCCCTATCCCGCGACCTGCTATCTAACGGCAATGCTCTGACGTGCTCGAGCAAGAGAAGAACAACGAACACGGTGGTTTACCCAGGTTCGGGCCACCTCGCGGTGTAAGACCCTACTCCTGGTTGTGGTTGGAATGCCTCGTGAGTGAGGATGAGTATGAGAGTGCAAAGGAAAGGTGAGCGACCTCGGGGGATGCAGGAGTTGATCGATGCCCTCTCTACGGTGGCGCCCTGCCTCTACTAATACTGGCCTTGGTCCTCTTCCCCAAAAACACAAAAGCGGGAAGGGTTGCCACAACGGCCAATTCAAAGGGGGACAAGGTTGCAACCTATCCTGACTAAAGGTGGTATTTGCCTGCAAAAGCCTCTTCCCATGACGCACCAGTGGGCTCGGTGGTGACCTCCACCCTGGCGAGCTCATCGTCTTGGTCTTCTTGCACCGATCGAGTAACCTTTGGGGACTGCCTCGGGAACCGGCGCGCCGTCCTTGCTCCCTTAGCACAAAAGAGGAAAACCTCCTCATCCACGCCGGCTGGCGCTCCTCTAGCCTTGCTCGTCGCCACACGCATCACCCACGTAAAGACGCGGGGCCGCGCAGCTTTGCTGCCTGATCCGTGATTAGCATGCCTCCGCGATGGGCCTTAGGATACGACCTCGGGAAGACACCTCGCAAGAGGGCCTCGCTATGCTCCTGATGATGCCTAATGACATGCACCTCACGAGGTGAGGCCCTCGTGAGGGTCCTACTCATGAAGCCCTGGTGATGGGCCGACCTTGGGCCTTCTGGTGGCAGACGGGCTTGGGTACCCCAGTCCCACGGGCCCGATAGTAGCATTAGTCATTGTTCATCGAGAGGCAACCCAACATCGACTGGCTATGTCTCGCATGGGGGCTCGATCGGCTTTAGTAAGCAGCAGCAGCGATCGATCGCTCAGGTTCAGTTAGCAGCAGTAGTGAAGGAATCGCTCGGGTTCAGCGAGCACTGAAGGAATCACTTGGTTTCAGTTAATAGCCAAAGGGTCAATCGCTCGGGTTCAATATCGTAGCTAGTGCAATCGCTCGGGTTCAGTAAGCGAACGCCTCACTCGGGTTCAGTTAGAACCAATGCATCACCTACACATGCGCGTACGTATACGAGAGAAACGCGCAAACCATAGTGCATCGCTCGGCCCCGACCATCTACCGTAACCGGAAACTCCCCAAGATTTTGCTCGCACTCGCTTCTACCATGATTATTTCCATCATGGACGGCCCAATGAATGTCATGCAGGTGCGTCTCCGGCCCGCCCAGGATGAAAAGCCAATTTTCTGTCATAATTTCTTGTCATAGAAGTAGGAGTCCACCACATCTATGATGATACATGTTTTTGTCACAATTATCATAGTAGAAGTGGCATAAGCATGACAGAAAAAATCGTTCGGGCCATAATGACATGGATGTGTATTTGTTTTTGTTGTGTTGCCCCGAGTAATTTGTACGGTTTGGGTGACCGCCCTAAGGGTTGCCATTTGTATGGGTTCGGTGATCGCCCTCAAGGGTCCTTTAGTGGAATCACGGCATCTTGCATTGTGTGAGGGCGTGATGGGATTACGGTGGTCTAGTGGCTTCTTGAGGAGCATTGTGCCTCCACACCGCTCCAAACGAAGATTAGCATCCACAAGGGTGTGAACTTCGGGATACATCGTCTTCTCCGTGTGCCTCGATTATCTCTTTCCCAAGCCCTTCACTTATGCACTTTACTTTGTGATAGCCATATTGTTTCTTGTTATATATCTTGCTATCACTTGTTGTTTATCTTGCTTAGCATAAGTTGTTGGTGCACATATGTGAACCTAGTTGTTTTAGGTTTTGTGCTTGACAAATTAAACGCTAGTTTTATACCACATTTGTTCAACCCTAAACCGTAATTATTCTAAAGCGCCTATTCACCCCCCCCCCTCCTGGCGACATCCACGATCTTTCAATATGAGTATGCCAATCACGCATTTCATGATGAAATTGGGTGATTGTTCAAATGTTGCCGGTACTTGGTGCTCAGACACAAAACTTTCATCCTGAAATTCAAACCCTTGGATGTAGATGTTGTTATCATGCTCATCCTCCACGATTATGTTGTGCATGATCACACAAGTAGTCATCACCTCCCAAAGCTTCTCAGTGCTCCATGTCAGTGTTGGGTGTAGAATGATAGCCCATCAAGATTGAATCACACCAAAAGCACGCTCCACGTCCTTCCCAACACTCTTGTGCTTGGAAAAATCTATGTTTCTTATGTCCTTTTGGATTGTATATTGTCTTCACAAGAGTTTGCCACTAAGGATAAATACCATCAACTAGGTAGTATCCCTTGTTGTAATGATGGCCATTGATGATGCCTGCCAAACAGTCCCTTTCCGCAATGGCGACCTCCTCTCCTCTCCTCTCCCACCTGCTCTCCACCACCACCACCAATGGCGACCTCTAGCCGATCACCCCATGCATGGCTTGCTACATTGGGATTTTGCTCCTGGCCTTGCTCTGGCCGACTAGGTGACAAGAAAGTTTGGATCGACGGTTCACTTTTCTCCCTCTCGGACACCAAAGAATTCTTTTTGGTGGTTTATTTCTCTTCAGCCCCCTTCCCTCTTTTGGTGGATTCAGTTGGGGTTGCTCTGCAATGCTGCATTGGGGGTATTTGCTCGGGCTTTAGGGTGGCACCCCTCACACCAAGATCATTTCGTTTCTCTATTGTTAATAACAAGGTGGGACATTTCATCTATGGTCTCAAAGATCGTGTGTGGTCGGATTTTGTTTGCCACTTCCACTTGTTCAATGGCCGTTTTGTCAAAGTGCATCCTCTAGATGCACACTGGCATGCTAATAAACAGCTCGATGAAATCTTGGACCGCAAGCCATTGGCTCTAAAATCTTCGTTAAATTTCTTGAGCAAAGGCAACTCTATGGATCAGTCGTCCTCTGTCGAACTTGCGAAGTTTGGTCTTGTCAATATGGTTGATTGGAATTTCTCAAACAAGAATGCTCATGAAGCTTCAACATCTTCCTCGGATCAATCAAATTTTGAAAAGCAAAATATTCATATTCAGTTTGGGTCATTCGAGCCAGAATCTCGTTCAAACATGATCACCGGCAAGATCACTGATCGCATTGCATTGATGAATCATTTCTTGTCTCACGCGGAGTCAGAGGAGAACCACATACATGAATGCTTGCCTTTAGGTGGTTTTAATTGCCCTATTAATCTGCCTTATCCTGCAATGCCGCTCTATTTCCTTAGCTCTGCGTTCAAATATGCACCGCCGCATGATTTTTGGCCACCTTTTCTCTCAGATAGACATAAGGCTGATTTAGCCCAAGTTGATTACCCGTTGGAAGTTATTGCTACGCTGACCGCTAATTGGGCTGCTCTTTGCTCAAGATGCCTTCAATGGAGCCACTGCAAGGTTAATTTCCAAGCTCGTCTCATTTGTATTAACTGCTCAGTACCTGACCATAAGGCACTTGACTACACTAAGTGCGCCACGCATGCATCCTTCTTTGGAGCCAAATCAATTAGCACAGAGAGGATCAATCCTCCAGATTCTCTGCATAATGACGGGATTTTTGACTAGGGTAAACGCAAGTGTTGTTCAACCGTCCAATGTGCGGCATGTGGCTTCTATGGGCACGTGGAGGCATCCTGCTTGAGGCAGCGATTTTACAAAAAATGGAAATGGGTACCCAAGGCAACTCGGCCTCCCACCCCCCCCCATTCACGCTTCACCTTCCTCCTCGAAAACCCAAAATCTCCCGCCCTGCCTTGTCCCATCAACGCACCCCGTCTCTACTCACCCACCCTAGAGATCCGGTCCATTGGCAAATTATCCCCTCAATCTAGTGTCGTTCCTCCCACCAGGGTTCGCCGTCGAGCCCGGCTCGGCGGACCGGCTGGTGCGCAGCAGCATGGTGGTTGGCCCCATTGCCCCCTCAACCATGAATTATTGGCGATCGCGGAGACAAGCCACGGCGTTCCCCTGCATCGACACGCCATGGTTCGCAATGAAATCGTTGCCCTTCTTCATGAATCGCGGTTATTCACTACAGAGGTCGGTGATCATCCATTCGGGATTGGGGTTTTGGATTTGTTGATTCCTTCATGAGAGACACTACTGTTGCCACCCCACTTGAGCTTGAACAAGAGGATCTGCTAGTTACTTTTGTTTCGCATAATGAAGCACTGAATCGTCGCACTACCTCTTTTGGCCCTGAAGTTTGGTTGATGTTCTTTGGGTTCCCCTATGACTACCAGACTAACTACTACATAAACAAAGCACTAGGAGGTTATGGGTCGTTGGTCTCTTTGTACAACCCTAGACAAGATCGCCGTTTTATCCTTCTCAAAGCTCGTGTGATCCAATTGCGTCTCATCCCGAAGAGTTTTGTGGTCTGGCAGCTCGGCAGGGCTCGTGACTGTTGGACCGTGCAGGTCACCATTCTCAGAAGCAACGATGGCCATGGTCTGCTACCTGAAGTTCCTCATGCTGATGAGGAGATGCCACCACCAGATGGCAATCCACATCCCCTCTTTGGTCCGGACTTAATTGCCGAGCAATTGTACCAGCAGCAAGTGCACAACTGGCTTGTGCAAACTAGAGCCCCTCCTCCTAGTTTTGGCAACGGTCAAGGTAATGGTCAGATGCAGCATGGCAACGTCAATGTGGGTTGTGGTGCATGGCCAGAACCTCCTGCTCCTGCTCTACCTCCCATTCCCCCACACCTTGTTAACTATCAAGCGTGGCTCAATGCATAGGATCCGACAGTTCAAGACGGTCTGGTTCCTGAGAATAATCTGACAGATAATGCACTTCAGGCTTGGAACAATTCTATTACATGTTTGACAGTTCAAGTTCATCCCACTCTGATTTTAGTATCATGCCTAATCAAATGGTTATTGTGGAGAATCCTCCTCTACAGCCTGCAACACTCACTATTTCTGTAGCTCTGCATCAACAAGGCATCACTTTTGGTCTGTCTGCTCAAGGAGAGGAACTTCTGTCAAAATTGTTGAATGATCCAGTGCCACGCCAGAACCTGAACAATTTCATCAATGCACTGCGCCCAATGATTGCTACTATTGGTCCTTGGAGAGCTGGGTACGGTATGAGAAACTCTACGACTGATATTGCTATACTGGTTACCTCTGATGCTTCAGGCATTTCCTTATCTCATCAAGACACCAGAACCCTACCTGCCACTTCCTTTGTCGTCATTGAAGAAATCACCTCTGTTGCAGCAGATGATAGCAACATTTCTGTGCTGACCAACACGACTGTGCTTGATCAAGAGGGCAATGTGCTGACCAACACGGCTGGGCTTGATCTAGAGGGCACTTTGCCTCTTCCAGCATTGCCACAGACCCGATCCGGACGCCCAAGATCTCATGCCCCTATTTCCACCATGGAGGTTCGTCGAAGCTTGCGATCAAACAAATATAATGGGTTTAAAGTCCCAGCTCTATCTGACTCCCGGATGCCCAGCTCCAAGGTCAAGCCTAGAAGGGTCCCCTCCATCGGCACATCCAGCTCTGCCCCGACAATGGACGACATGGGGCCTCCTCCAACACCAATCTCCACCTTGCAGGACATTGGGATCAACAGGTGTGCCATCCCTGCGTCAGAGCTCACTACTGATGCCCTGCTTGCTACTCCATCTTTCAGCGCAGTGCCATCATCTTCTGTTACTCCTCCCATTTTGGATCAAGAGTAGCACCAAGCCACTTCTCTCGAGTAACTCTCTGTAGTCATCATGCCACCTCTGCGTTGCTGGAACATTCTCTCACGGAATATCAGAGGTTTAAATTCTGAGAAGAAACGTTTAGCTCTTAATAATGCGATCATCTCTAGTGGTTGCGCCGTTGTTTGCCTGCAAGAGACTAAGCTGACTGATGTTAATTCTGCTTTCATTACAACTTGTTGTCCTCGCCAGTTTGATCAGTTTGCCTTTGTTCCTTCGCGTGGATCTTTGGGTGGTCTTCTCACCGTTTGGAAAAGTTATGTGTTCTCTGGTACGGTAGTTTCCAATGATATTCATGCGCTAGTGACCACTTTTGTCAGTACACAATCGTCTCAATCCTGGACACTTGCGAATATTTATGGCCCTTGTACTGGGGATGATCGCGACACCTTTACTAGCTGGATGTATAATGTTCAGATCCCTAATGGTCAGGACTGGCTACTTCTTGGTGATTTTAATTACATGCGGGCACCTGATAACCGAAATAAGCCTGGGAGGAACTTGCAGGACATGCTCACTTTCAATGATATCATTCGCAAACAACAGCTAATTGAATTCCCAGTGCAAGGTCAAGCTTACACATGGATTAATATGCAAACCGACCCACTTCTTGAGCAAATTGATTGGTTCTTTACCTCCCTACACTGGACCACTGTTTATCCTAAAACCCTGGTAAAACCACTTCACAAACCTGTTTCCGATCATATACCCTGCGTGGTCAGCATTGAAACTAAAATCTCTCGCAGCAAAATATTTCGGTTTGAACCTTATTGGATTCTCCATCCTGGTTTCATGGATGTCATTCAAGAAGTCTGGAGTAAACCTGTCCACTCAGCAAATGTTGCGACTAAGCTATGCCACAAGTTCAAAGCCCTTAGACATGCGTTGAAAGCTTGGAGTAAGAATATTTCCCGCCTATCCATTGCTATTTCCAACTGCAATTATGTCCTCTCTGGCCTAGATGAGCTTGAGAACAAAAGAATACTCACCACACCAGAGACCAACTTCAGGGAAATTCTCAAAAATCATCTGCTCAGGCTCCTTAAGTACCATAAGCTTTATTGGAAAAAACGTTGCACTATAAGGTGGAATAAATTTGGCGATGAAAATACGTAATTCTTCCAAGCCATTGCCATGGAACGATATCGTACGAACAATATTGCAAGCTTTCGGGAGGACAACGGGACACTCATTGAGGACCACCCTGGTAAAGAAGCCTCCTATACCTCACATACAAAAAAGAGACTTGGTTCCATGTCGCAGTCTGAAATGAAATTTGCTCTGCATGACCTCATCAAGCGTGCTGATAGCCTAGACCATTTGACTAAACCGTTTACTCAGAAGGAAACTGATAGAGTGGTCAATGAAATGCCACCCGATCGTGCTCCTGGCCCAAATGGCTTCGGTGGGGCCTTCCTCAAAGCTTGCTGGCCCATTATCAAGCATGACTTTTATGATCTATGTGCTCAATTCTATGAAGGAAATTTGGATATCAGAAGCATCAATGATGGCCTTATTACGCTCATCCCGAAGGTTAACTCCCATGAAACGGTTAATGATTACAGACCTATCACCTTGCTCAATTTTTGTCTTAAGCTAATCACAAAGTTACTCGCTGACCGACTGCAAACCTCGATCTTGTCTCTAGTGCATCGCAACCAATACGTCTTCATTAAGGGGAGAACAATACAAGATTGCCTTGCCTGGGCATACCAATATATTCACCAGTGCCAAAACTCGGGCACAGAGATCATGTTTCTCAAACTTGGCTTTGCCAAGGCATTTGACACCATAGCGCATGATTCGATGCTTGATATCATGCACCACATGGGCTTCAATGATAGGTGGATTTCTTGGATCAAATGTCTTTTTGCGTCAGGGAGGTCTTCTATTCTTCTTAATGGGGTTCTTGGCCGGCAATTCCAATGTCGATGCGGGGTTAGGCAAGGTGACCCCTTGTCCCCTCTTATCTTCGTTCTTGTTGCGGGTCTATTACAAGCTGCCATTAATGATGCATTCTGATAAGGCAAAATTGAGCTCCCTTTCCCATGTAATGGACAAACGGATTATCCCGTTATTCAATACGCAGATGACACGCTGATTGTCCTTCATGCATGCTTCCGACAAGCTACTCTCGTCAAGCAAATACTATCCGACTATGCAACCTCTATTGGTCTCAAAATCAACTTCCACAAATCCACATTGATTCCGATCAACCTTGACCCCGCTGCCACGGACTCCCTAGCCAGGGTTTTTGGATGCACAGTTGGTACGATGCCCTTCACATACCTTGGCCTACCACTTGGCGTATCCAGACCAGCAGTTCAAAACCTCATGCCATTGGTCTTCAGGCTGGAGAGGCGCTTAATCTCAACTATTGCTATGATGTCATATGGAGGCAGGCTCTCCTGGTTGAATGCATCGGTCAGCTCCCTCCTTCTCTTTGCAATGTGTACCCTAAAATTCCCACCCAAACTTCTGTAAATCCTGGACAAAATAAGACGTCGATGCCTTTGGACTAAAAAGACTAAACAAAGTGACAAATGCACCTCTTTGGCTGCATGGGATCTGGTTTGCCGACCCAAGGATAAAGGTGGCCTTGGTGTGATCAATATGAAAATCCACAATGAAGCTCTGCTTCTCAAGTTCCTTCACAAATTCTACAACAAGAAAGATGTGCCCTGGGTCCACTTGCTCTGGGACAACCAATACAACGGCAAAACTCCTCATGCTATAGACCCAACTGGCTCGTTCTGGTGGCGTGGTATACTAAAACTAGCCCCAATTTTCCGAGGCATCTCCCGTGTGCAACTAGGAGACGGCACAACCACTTTGCTTTGGAAAGACATGTGGTCACTCAAGGTACTAGAGGACTCCCACCCACGAGCATTCTCGTTTGCCATGCATGAAGACATGTCAGTTGCTGACTTCTGGGCCTCCAACGATCTGCATGAAACCTTCCACCTTCCTGTATCACCACTTGCACTCGATGAGATCAGAGACATTCAAGATGCATCAACCAAAATCCATCCTTCCACGTCGCCCCATGATGTGTGGCATTACATGTGGGACAAGGCTGACTACAAGCCCAAGGACTACTACACAGATTACTTCCATGATGCGCGGCCTGATCCCATGTTCAAACACCTCTGGAAATCTAAATGAACCATGAAGATAAAAGTTTTTGGTTGGCTGCTTTTTCACGACAGGCTCAACACTCACAATATGTTGAAGCGCGGACACTACAATATAGGGGATGACTTAGACTGCCTCCTCTGTGGGCTCCCGATAGAAGAAACTGTTGATCACATGATCTTCACCTGTGGATTCAGCAAGAATTGTTGTGATAGGCTGCATATGGACTGGCCCACCTTAAAACAGACTCACGGTCCTCAAAGCAAAGTATGACACTTGGCACAACCCCTTCTTCATGGAGATATTCCTTACAGCTGCTTGGAGTTTGTGGAAAGAGAGAAACAATAAACACTTTCGTGGAGTTGACCCTAGGGTGGGTTCATGGCTTGCACGATTCAAAGAAGACCTCGGTCAGCTCCAACATAAAGTCAAAGAAACCCATAAGGGGCCCCTGCTCACCTTTTGTAACACCCTTGACTAGTTTCATAGGCTTGTTCCTTGCTCTATCCTTTTTTGAGTGTTTGTCCACACCCCCTTTCTTTTTTGGGGAAGGGGGCAGGGGGCACCATGTGTCTTGTAAAAACCTTGTATGTCTATGTAAACACCCCATTTATATAGATATATAAAAATACAGTGGGAGTTTGCTCCCACTGTTCATTCTCTCAAAAAAATGATGGCCATTGATCTCAAAGTTGACCTCTTGGTAGTTACCTTTTGCAAGCCTTACAAATACTAGAGAATGCTGAAGCACGTTGATGTCATTGTGAGAATCAGCCAGTCCAAAAATAGAGTGCCATATCCAAAGATCTTGTGAAGCCAGTGCTTCTCATATGATAGTGCAACCTTCACATGCACCTTGTACTCCCCCTGCCAAGAAAATGGACTGTTCTTTCACTTCCGGTGCATACAATCTATGCTGCCAAGCATTCCCGGAAAGCCTATATATGCATTGTTCGCCAACAATCAGACTATATCTGCGACATTTGACTCTCTCAGATACTCAGGGCCAAACACTGCCAGCACAGCTCTGTAGAACTTGTACATTGATGCAAGACATGTGGACTCACTCATGCATACGTACTCATCCACAGGATCACCGGTAATACCGTATGCATGCATACAAATAGCCGTAGTGCATTTCTGATAAGAGACGCCAACCTTGTCAAGGTCATTCTCCTTGCACTCAAAAGTAATTATCGTATGCTACCACTCCCTCCCGAATATGATTGAACACATGCCTCGTCATCCGAAACATGCCATTCGAAAGCGGCACCAAAAAAGAGGGTTTGAAGAGCAGGGAAGTCTCAAAGTAATTGGCGTAGAGTAGGGCATGACCGCTCTCTCTACTGCGGTTCAACACAAGAGTGTGGCACAGGATTGAACCCCTGAACCTAGGCCGCAGCGACAACCAATGCAACAAACACAAGCTCCTCGTCGGGCCATCTGATGAACAAATGAAGTTGTTGACAAAATACTCATCCCCGCTATCCATGTACCTTGCAAGCAAAGTGTGCCGTGGAGGAGACGAGGCTAGCGAATAACACACCCGCCTCCCCGTACCTGTAGAAGCAGAGACGAGGGCAGCAGGCGGCTAGAGCAAGGCGGACGGTGTTCGTGCCGATAATGAATGGGATCTCAAGTTACAAACAAATAACTAACACAGCGCAAAGATTATCTTGCTGATTCGATAAAGTGACGCTAAAGAAAATTTGGATCAAATGGATCTGAATATTTGCCGCAAACATTTCTCAGTTGCCCAAGCACTGCACATTTCGAGCACTTTGGCGATTCCTCGGAGCTTTCGGCCTCATCCAAGAAAACAAACGATGTCCCAATGGTAATGTTTGCAACATTGCCATCTCGCCTTGTTATGAACGCCCTCGTTGATAGTTCCAGAGCACTTTCCTTATTTGGGTTCAGCTCAAGCTCTACAAGTGCTTGCCGAATTCTAACCCTGCAGAACCACAAAGCATTTATTTTAGCCACTAGTAAAAATAAACAAACCAAAAACAAGGAGGTAGCAAGAGAAGTAAGAGAACAAAACATACAATTTCTTATTCATCTACTGTTGTGCAAGCAATTATTTTGGACAGGCTGCATCCTTTTCCATAAATGAATATTGTACTCGGCTAAAATGGTCAACCATTCAAAAAACAAATGAATTACAGTTGCAATTTCCTTTCCCTAAAAGATGGCTTAAATGGAACAGTCACTACAATTCAAGCGCAGATAGATTTGTTCAGTTATTTCGAAACAAAATAAGCACTACAATTCACACCACAAGGCTGGTTTTTTAAGGTTGCTACCGGGTAGTTACTAAAAACCATGACCAAGCAACGTATGAATCCTGCCATTTTGGACTTCACTCTCCATAACCATAACAGGCAGGTGCTCGTGAGACCATGTGCACCACTGTATTTTCGGTGCATATATCATCTAGTACCAGGCACCAAATGTAATATTTTTATCTGATCAGCATTTTGTTTATAGGATGTCCATCTGTACCAATGTAACTATGCTCAAAATCAAATCTAGATACCAGCGTCAGCCATTAGAATATTTCTGATCTTTAGAACTAATGCTAAGCTCAACATCATGGCTGGTAACTGCTGTATGGGTGCTTATCATGTGGAATTGTTTTGTTGCAATAATGCAAATCTCAGTACTCAAATAATCTAATCTCTGGTTTATACACATTTTAACGTGGTGAGCATAACTCTGAAAAATATTAGTGCATCGAGGTAGGTGATGCCAAGGCATCGTTCGGACACAATACCATGCTATCAGGTGCTCATTCACCAAAACAACCTTTCGCAGAATTGAACCTATCCCAGAGCAGCATGTTAAATACGGCCCATTAAACGCCCCATATGAAAGCTAAAGAAGGGTCAGCCATGAAAATTGCGCATCTTCTGCCCAGAGCTTGTCTTGCTCGATCCGATTTCCCCAGAATCTGATATCTACAATTGATGTGTTCCTATTGAGTGGGTCTCATAGGTATAAACTCCTTCATTTAAACACCTGTGCAAAAAAGGTACAATAGAAATAAATAAACAGATGAAGAGCAATAATTTGTGGAACTCAGCAGAGCTTAGCCATAGCTATGCCAGAATTCACACAAGAAATTTTGATCGCTTAAAAAAGGGGCCAATTTTTGGCCACTTGTCGATGCACACCTTTTCATCCATGCCCCATTTGCTTTAAAATACAAGGCACCTATGAGATTCAACTTTGATCATCCTTTGTCAAAGTTGGATTTCAAAATAAATCAACAACTAGTATTTTGAAACAAGCAAGTACAGTGTTTTCTCCTACCTAAATCCACCCGGCCATCTTGTCCCTCACTACCCACCCCCTCACCAATCATCCCCACTAACATATGTGTGGTATCATGCAAGGCTTCATTTATTTACATGTACTCATTTATAATCCTTGCATGCAGCAATTTAATGTGCCTCGATATCTGAATAGGTAGGGAAACCAAAAAATTGAGATAGGCCCTCGAAACCGAAAGAGAGGGAGTATTTTCTACTACAAAATGTTCAAGCTATTGCAAAGATCAAACAGTTAAATGCCAATAGTAATCCATCTTCTCAAGTGCACAAAAGCCAAGTAAAAATATGTTGTTGCACCGTAGCACCAGGCTCATTAAATTGTCACGGTATAATAGTCAGCTTGCCCATCAGCATTTCAAAGAAATGCTCTTCATATGGCATTATTTTTGCTGCACGCTCACCTTGAGTGGACAAAAACAAAACTATAGACAAAACGAATCGTCAAAGAATTTAAGTTTCTAATATTTTGACATGTTAGGTTTTGCGTTTACCATTTTTTCAAAATTCAACTGATAATAGTAGTAACTATATTTAAAAAATCGAATTGCCCTAAAAAATATATCAAAGTCTAATTTTCATCACACGCTTATACAATTTAGATGGCATCCTCCAACTAACGGAAACTTTTTTTGGCGGAAAACTGGACAAAGCTTGTCACTAGGCTGCTTAATCTGTAGCTATGCTTGGCATATAAGCTGACTACAGTGCAAACAAATGTGAGAACAAATAAGTAGGGTGGTGAGTCATAAGGCAGAGTCAGGGCGCTAATGGCGGCAAGCAGACAACATTGAGGCAGTTCCAGATATGGGAAGGAGTGGGGGCAGAGATCAAGAAAGGACAGAGCTAAAGATAAGGGGTGGCTGAATGTGGGATCAGATTCATTATATGGCAGCTTACGTGGTACAGTTATATTTTCATACAAACAAAATTTCCAGGTACAGTACACGAGGATTAAAAAAACACTCACCTTTTCAAGAGGTTGTCTGAGCATGTCATAGTATCCATGTTCATAATGCCTTGTGTCCCTCCAAAACTGAAGAACCAAACAAAATAATGAACACAATTAACACAAGTCTAAAAGTTATAGCAATATATATACTTCAACATACCTGCTGAATATTTTCCTTCCACGCCTCATTTGCATAACCAACCTGTCAAAAGTTGACCAAGATTAATTGTATATTTATCTAAAGGAAAATTCGCGTGAACAAAATGAGTTATAGGTTGAACTTTAGAAGGAAGCCTACCATTTTAACCGCATCATCACACGCATCATTCTTCCTTGGTAAGAACTTTTTAAGATCCTGATATTTGAGAAAAAGAATGGAGCCCAATCAACCATGTAATAGGAGACAATAGAGATGGCAAAAGAAGTATACCATTATTCCTTGGATTGCATAACATCCATCAAAGCAATGCTCAGTCAAAGCATTAAATTGCTCCACTAGTTCTGTAAATGATTTCTTATCCTTCAAAAGCCAAAAAGAAGGTCACTATACAAAATATGGAACTAAAATATACTCCCTTCGTTCCAAAATAAGTGTGGTAGTTTTAGTTCAGATTCAAACAAAAAGCACGAACTTATTTTGGATCGGAGGGAGTAACATTTACTGGAGTAAGAAAAGTACCCAATCAATAGATTCATCATCGATACTGAAAAATCCTTCTTCATCCAGCAGATGCATCAAACTTTCAAGTTTACCCTTCATCTGGAAGTTTTCAATGTAAATACATGGTTCAACTGAGCATAATCACAACAGATCAACATCAATTCATAGTTCCAGCTGAGGGTTTTGTACTAAATCAAATTACTGGATAATCAAGATATTCAAAATCATTATGGAAATCTTGTCTTGGGAAGTAATACAAATAGGATATTCAGCATGATGTGGAAAGTCATAGTTCTTTTCTTCCCTAGAAGAATTGCATTAAATCATTATTGAGAAGTAGAGCCCTTCATGAAAAAGGACAAGCATCACTAGGGAGAAAAGACTACACCTAACCTCTCTGAAAAGTTAAGGTGAAGATACAAAACAGGTTTCCATACCTCATCATCGAGAAGGAGAGCTCTCAACCTCCGAGTGTAATTGTTCATTTTGTGTTCCCGCTCAGCAATACCAGCCATTCGCTATAAAAGAGTAAAAATGTGGAGAATAACTTGTAACATAATCATCAAAAATTGAAGTAGAAGAGTGTAAAATCGACAAGGAATTCTGCGGAGTAATAAGTACCTCAAAGGACATTCTGGCAAGATCGGCATCCAGTTTTGCAAACTGACTGTTCTCATCATCTTTACCAACAGTTATCTGAAAGAAAGTCAGCATACAAACAATACATAAAGCAAATAATAGATGGGTATGTAGAGTGCCATATAGTGGAACGTTTCCAACAACAGAAAATGATGTTCTACCATGAAAGAAAAGAAGTCATCCACAGCAGGATCCCATGTCCATGCAGCCAAATAATTATCAAACTCTTCGTGCAGACGTACTTGTTTTTTAGCTGTATAATACTGGAGAAAAGACTTCCCACGTTAACACAGACTAGAAGGTGACCAATTTAAATAAAAGAGCTAAAGCAGTAAAGCACCAACAAGTCCAAGTTTAGTAGTCCTGCGATGGTAACAGCGATATAGGTGACAGAATATAAGGCTGGATAGAAAAGCAACATGACCAATTGATTACCATTTTTTCAAATTATAGGTTTCCATTTAGTTGTATTTTAAAGGATACGCAATAGGTTAGAGAATACAAGAGTGGGGTCGAAAAGCAAGAACACATCATTTTGACAACTGAATTTCAAGAGAATTATATGACATTGGGCCAAACCAGCTCAGACCTGGGCTGGTTTGCCAATTCAGGATCCACGCAACGCCCATGCCTTATTTGGAGTGGCTGTTGAATCCATTATCGGCAATGGTAAGACGACCAAGTTCTTGTCTGACCACTGGTTGCAAGGTCGAACAGTGGCAAAATGGGCTCCTACTCTTTAATTCCCAAGGCATTAATCGGTGAACTGTGGCTCAAGCTCTTACCAACCGAAGATGGGTGGTTGACACTAAGGGAGCCGTAACTGTGCAAGTTATTGTCGAATATCTTCAAATATGGGATATGGTTGACAACCTTGTCTTACACCATGATGTACCGGATCAGCACAAATGGGGCCTAACTCAATCAAGCTGCTACACCAGTGAGTTGGCCTACAATGCTTAATTTCTGGGATCCATTGAATTTGCGCCCTGGAAAAGGATCTTCAAATCTTGGGCTCCGCTGCGTTGTAAAGTTTTCATCTGGTTTGCTGTCAAGAGCCACTGTTGGACAGCTGGTCGGTTATCTAGGTGTGGGCTGCCACATCCTGCTGCTTGTCCTTTGTGTGATCAGGAAAAAGAAGAAATTCAGCACATCCTAGTTTCTTGTGTGTTCTCATGGCAAGTCTTGATGGTGGCTCTCCAAAAGTTGGGTTTGTCAACTACTGCCCCCCCCCCCCCAACCTGGTGCTACTCGTTTCTACAGGCGGTGGTGCAGTGTTATCAACAGGATCCTAAAGAGATGAGGAAAGTTCTTAACTCCCTCATCATTCTGGCTTGCGTGTTTGAGGGAGCAAACCCCAGTATTTCCTATGGTTCTACAAGTGGTCGCTTACCCTGTCCACCTTGGGGTAGTGTGTGGTCGTGGTCGCTGTTCTTCTGTGTGTGTGGCACGACTTTTTTGGGTGTGTTCTGGGAGAAGGCCTGTCAGACACTCCTTTGAACTTTACTCGTTTCTTCTCAATGATATGACATGCAGCTCTCCTTCGTCGTTCGAGAAGGGAAAAAAACCAAAAGCTTATAAATAGGTGTTTCTGGCTTATAAGCCAAAATCCTTAAGTCAAAAATAAGCCTAACCAAGCACCCCTAAACTTAAGGCAGTAACCTCTTCACGCTTGCACCTCCGTTCAGCCGTCAAGCTTATAAACCTCAAACAAATCATAAACTGACTTTATTGAAACAGATTTCAGAGATTAATCAAAAGCTAATGTATGACTTTGTTAAGGAACCTGAATCTCACTTTTGGCAGAAAGTTTGGCCTAGGCTGTTTTTCTGGCTTCTTTGCCATGAATAATACTACTCCCTCCGATCCATATTTGTACTAACAATTAATATGGATCAGAGGGAGTCATATGTGTGAGGACACTATACAAGTAACACCGATGCTAAGCAAATTAACAACTCTGCCATTCCCCCATCTTTGCTTGTAATATATATTTCCAATGAAGTAGCTTATGCCAGACTCACCAAGTCTAACCAGGTTGATCCCTCAAAAAAAATTACTTACAAGTATGTCCAATGATTTGAAAAATCAAAGCTTGTCATCTGGCAGAAGTGTACAAGAAGTTGAACCAACAAGTATAATGATGCACTATAACATAAGAAAACTTCGTAGTTATGTTCACAACGAGTCAACAATTGCATTCATTCACTTCAAATGCTAGTTTTAGATAGAAATATATCTTCCACATATGAGCACGTGCACAACAAAATTTATATGATAGCTATGATTGTAGCCATGTACTTGCATGTAACATAATTGTGTTACACATTTCTAGCAAATCTCATAATCACATGTATTGTACCATCTTACCATCTCATCCGCAATACTGCTAAAATCTAGTATTAGAATATCAATGCACGTAGCACAGTTAGGATATAAACACGCATGGATACAACTTTGTGGATGGGAAAATACAATTAAAAATAGTAATGGTGTACCAATGACTGTTCCTTCTTATTCTTGATATGTACCAATGCATATGGCTGCAAATGCTCCAAGAAATCATGAGGATCAGGTTTCAGCGGCTGTGAAAAGGAACTAGATTAATAAAGCTCTAGGCATCCCCACCCCCCCACCCCAAAAAAAACAGAAAATGAATGCGCAAACCTTAAAACTTGTACTCCCTTCAGCTAACTCATGGGCACTTGTTAGCAGTAGCTCCTTGTGGCCCTAGAAAACGTCAGTTTATTTAGCTTGCATAGGCGACAAAAAATAATCTAGGAAACATATGAAACAACTTCAAAACACCATACGACCTTACGTATCAAAGGATGAAACTGAGGCTCCCAGAAAGGCAACAACGAATCAAGGAAAATCTACAAGAGAGATAGTTATTGTTTTGCTAAAGAAGAGAGATAGTTAGCCCAACCTTTCATCAAATAAATTAGAGAGTAAGCTAGTACTTACATCAATTGCCCTTGGTGCATCACTTAGCCAAAGGCTAGATTGTGTGCCACAGCTTTTCGTAAGACGGAAAAAAACATCATCCCAACAATCAGTTTGCTGTAAATGGTGTAAGATGAAGTTAGGGATGTCCCTGTTACTGAAAAATAAGGACCAGACCAGATACCTTAATGTAAGGTTTCAGCTCGATAAGTTGGACCAAAAATTTGTAGATCTCATCAGAACGCCTCTGATGGCATACAGCACGCTCCTTTCTCTTAAAAACAACAAAACAAACTAACATCAAACAGGACAAAAATGCACGTGCATGTTGCAAGCTGAAAGTTATCAAGAATACAATACACTCACCGGTAGCATACGAGACATGATTTGCAAATGAGGATGCTGCAAGCTGTTAATAGCATACTTTGCCTTAAACTTTGGATTCAGTCTCTCAAGAAGAGCATCACCGTTTAATATTTTATGCTGCAAGTAAGTAGTTCATTAGTGCAGCTTACAGTTTTTTATTAAATCCCCAAAAACTTAATGAACAAAACAAGCCTTTCGAAGGCAACTTCCAAACGTACGAGCCAAGGCTTTCCTGGTTGTATTAGTAACCTAACAAGTTTTTTCAAGCTCTATGTCTAGAGGAATTTGTGGAAACAGTAATCCAACCAAAAAAACATCTCTATCTCTAGAGAAATTTGTGAAAATTTGAAAAGATCAAATGGCGTCCTGACAGCAGCTCAAAAAGATGGATAAACAAACTGAAAATTTAAAATAAATACCCATCAAAAAGAATTCTTGCCTCCCTTTTTTTTTCTTGCAGCGTGCAACAAGCTGTGTGTCAACTTTAGTTTTAAAAATGACAATATTTGCATTTGTTTACAGGCTGACTTCAATGAGCGCAGTAGGACACCATGGAACCACAAGAAACATGATGGAATCTAGTTTGCTCAACAAAAAAAATTGTAGGCTAGCTTAGATGTGTTTGGGCAGTTGGCACGAATGGGATTAGCGGTGGGAGACAGGTGATGCAAGGTAACGGAACAGAGGCGGTTCAGGAGAGGTCTGTTCTTGCTGTGTTTGTAGGCTTGCACCTGTCACAGTTGAGGAGGGAGACTGAAAGAAGAGTGAATGGACGACCGCCAACTCAAATCTTTGTAAGTAGGAAAGAAGAAAGAAATGTCAATTGCAAATATACAATTTTGTAACAAAAGTGAAATCACCCCAATTGATAGAAGATTTGGGACAGCAAATGCATCCAATAAACTGAAAGCAAAAGATCGTATCATATGTAACCTAACATGACCCTGGTTCCAGTCAAACTGCCCCTCTTATCAAAATTAGTTTTGCAGAGTCAAGATCCATAAGGGCAAGGCAGGCAACAGCGAGCAGCCGAGCACAGGTCATTTGGCACGCGCTAATCAACGGTGAACACGGCAAGCAGCGTCAGAGACACAGGAGATCAGAGCGTCAAGGCACAATGTTTGCATCATTCCCGTTGTGCTTACTGGAATTTTATCTTGCTTATTGATTGGAATCCAAGCCTACAGCAAAATACATCTTTCAGATTAGCAGTTCTCCTAACACTAGAGAGCAATCCGTCTGCACACAAAATTTTATAGTTTTAGAAACACCTTTTTCATACTAGTCTTTAATTGATTGCGATAGCCTATAAGTGATTTTTCCTTGGATGGACGATGAAAAGTTTAGGCTGTAAGTTGGGGCAAAAAGGCATAGGACAATGATTTTATTGGCTTTTGTGGGACCTCACAACATAATACTGCAAATTCTCTGTGCGTACCTAGGCTAGTCAAAGATGTACAATTTTTCTAAGGTAAGAAGGCAAAGAAAACATGTGTATGGAAAACAGAAGACATGTTTCCCGGACCACATGGTCAGACACAACTGAGCATTTTATTTTAACATTGGAGAGTATGTGCTTAATAAATGCATATCACATGATGGAGCAAAAATTTACCTCTAGACAGTCATTCATTGTATCCACCTCATGCAACATTTCCATATAGGTAGGAAAATATCTGTCAAATTCTTCCTTAAACTGCGCAAAGCACAAAAGGGAACATATTGCCAAGAAAAATAAGCACTGGAGGTAAGCCAGGTAACTCCTTTTGAACGTGAAACATCACATATAAGAAAAACAAGAGAATTCACCTCCCAATTCCACACAAGGTGCTTCGGGAAAATATTTGGAGCAGGTAAAGACGCACGTTCATGAAGATCCTTCAATTCCTTATCCAACCAATCAGTGAATCCATCCGCACAGGATTTTCTGTTCGCCCCTTCACCGTTTACAATAGTAACCTGGTAAAAATACATGCATCATAGCAGAATCCACTTACAGTGTTTTGACTAAACTGAGCTTTGCTTGGAAAAGAAAAGGCTAATGAAGGTATACCAAAGCAACATAAATAGCTACATGCTCGTGATTTATGTTAACCTTTACAGAAGTATCACACAGTTCCTAAGGCTGATCATACTATAGGAAGCTATATGGGAAGTCTAGAAGGACCTGCAACCAAATCGCTTTGTTGCCACAGTGCTCTCACGGGTTATTATCGACATGATCACTAAGACCTATTGCGTTGCATTGCATGCCACTAATAATGTAATAAATTTTGGACTTGGAGCAACAATCACCGACATGTCAATATGCTAAGGCATGGCCGTTTTGGCTCTGGGGAGCATATGCTCCTGGATGAACTGTAAATTTAAAACAAATAGTACCTGAATTTTTCTTTGTGTGCAGATGTTCATGTTAGTGTAACAAGTGTGATTGACAATTTTCATGCGAAGCGGGATAGCAAAGCTTCGTTGGTGAAAAAACAAAATTAAGTGTAACGTTTGGCGTTCCGACTTTTTTTTTTTTTTTGCACAGGTCAGAATGCTTAAGCTTTCCCCCTATAAATTTACAGGTAGCATTTGGGAGTGACAATGAGCACATCTGATTTTTTTTTCAAAAATATTTGACATTTGCAAAAATCTTTTTGGTGTGCAGGAGCATATGCTCCCAATTGCCAAATTAGATTTCCAATTTGATTTAATGCAGTTTACTCAGTACCATCTAGAAGAATTGGTCCATCAGCAAACCACTATTCAGCTAGATAACAATGAATCCACAAACAGTCATGGCATGCCACAGTCAAAAGTAGACCTTATAGCAACCAAATTCTAAAGACGTGAGATGTCTTGGCGGAAAGCAATTAGCAATTATCACACAGAATTTGGACCTGCCAGTTAAGAAAACAGGACAGAAAATTTCCGTAACACACATATTGAATCGATTTGAGCGCACATATGGCTAAAGCCTAAAACCCTTGAGATCACAACAAATTAAAAGTATACAATAGGAAGAGATACACTCATAACTTGCCTGATTGTGGAAGTAAACTTCGTATATTTCCCGACAAAGGCAATCAACATCATTCATTGAACTCACTTTTGTGCTTGAACTTAACTCCGATCTTAAACGTGAGATACCACTTTGAGGACTCCCATCATCAAACCGAAGAACGGTTGGAAGCATTTCATTAAGAATGAACTGTTTGAGTCTCTCATCATCAGTAGCAACGGCAAGGCGGATTAATGCATGACAAAAGGGTAGTGCATCCTTAGCTGCTTCATAATCCACCAACGACCCAAACAAGTACATACTAAACCTCCCAAAGCAGTTGTGAAGTAAAAGATACCTACAATAAGCATTGCTAAGGGGTAAATAAATGTGTAGAAATCACACACAGAGAACATAACTGAATGACATTCATACCCCATAAGGGAGCTGGAAGATATGGATTTCAAGTCAGACTTTGGACAATTCAAATGCGGAAGGCTGCTATTAAGTTCTTCTGATGCTAAAACCCTGAGCAAATAAGATACAGAACGAGTGAATTCAAGCAGCAGCTCCACTTCTAATTTCTTGAGTTTTTCTTTCGGTCCATACAAATCGCCGAAGTAAGCTGCAGTTTTAGCTCGGCCCTCGTGTATAAGACTGAGCCACGCATAATCAAAGATATCTTCACAGTAGGAAAATAAAGATTCCAATAACTCCACCATCCATTTGTCCCAACATCCTCGAGGGCAATATCTGACTAATGGAATAAAGGTGAACTGTATGAGTTTCCCCAAATGAATAAAATCCATGGAGCTTATATCCTCTACAAGAGCATCGATGAAAAGAGAACGGTCCAATCCATAAAATGATCTTTCAACAGATGCCCACAAGCCTATGACCTTGTACCTGCAACATTATACAAAATAACGTCTTTCAAACACAGACAATTGAAAGATCATAGGTAAACAAGTCAATGTCATCTGGTTAGGAGCGAATGCCCTTTAGAACCTCCATTGCAGGGTATTTATGTTCAATGATTTGAACACAAATGCGCAACTTAACGATATGGGGAGAGTGTATATCACTAATGCAACCAGAATACAATTATTTTAAATATATCTCTGTAGAAACAGTAGAATCGGTTTGACAAACAGCTGTGAAGCAGCAGACTTACCCAGTCTCTCGAATTTCACGTAACCATGTTCCAATAGCATTCATCCTACAAGCATCGACTCCATCATTGTCAGGTAAAGTATTATTCTCCTTTAGAAAAGTGGATATCTCGTTGGTACTAATGAGTTTAGCTCTTCGAATAATTTCTGGCAGATCATACTCAGACCGATCCATCCAAGCCACGTGTATAAAATGAAGGATCTGAAGTAAATGAGAAACATTGTAACTACATAATCACAATAAAACATGAAAAAAACAATTTAAACTAGGGTAGTTTTCATAAGCATTTGCACAGATGGAGGACCCCAAAAAAATACCAGCAGTCATGTCACTCACAAATCAGGCCCATGCAGATACATCTCTGCAATACTGGGTTTTTTTAAGTAATTTTGTTCCTAGTTACTGTGAAAATTTCCTACAAATTGTATATCAGCTATACTGCCACAATCAATCCAAGAAATGAAGTGTTGGTGGTAGTTAATTACCCGTAAGAGCAGGGCAAGCATTAGTTGTGGAAAGGTAGAGGAATACTGATAATTAGTAGTTGACGTTGGAGGGCATTTTTCCTGTGTTCCTGTAGAATTTTCAATTTTGCTTCCTTTGGTCTCCTTCTCAAATGACTTCACCAACAAACATACTGTCTTCATAAATTTATCATTGCAAAGAAGATCAGATCGACGATATGCATAACTCATGTATTCTTCATCCCACTCTGGCTGGATCCAAATTTTGTTCAAAGGGTTCAATAGAGAGATAAGCAACTGCTCCTTACATTCAATCCTGCCAGACAAAAGGCATAAACTTGTTTTGCATCATGATCTGCTGTAGTGAACTTTATAACCAAAAATGCAATTAATGTGACAACATAGGTAGTAAAAAAGGATGTTATTGTCCCAGTACCCAGGACAGGCCGTCACACTGGTGAATGCTTCAGACAGGAGATTGTGCTCCCAAAGAAGTAGCTCGGGCTTTCCTTGATAGCCTAGCGTTACTTTATACTTACCCTGCACCATCAATGACGCTAGAACAATCAGGGATGTAAATCCATAGAGCCGCATTGCGAGCTAATATGCCTAGCTTCAGTATCCAAACTCCAAAGCAAAACATAAGCGACAATGCACCCAAAAAAATCAGGATAATCAAAGAAAGAAAATTCCCCACTTCCCTAAACTCTGCAATGTATTGACTGCTAAAGAGGACTGCAACCTCTCCACTTGGGCTCCGTCCTTCCGTCAGCTTCCCTATTTTTCTTAGGTATGCTACCATTGAAACTAGATGTTTATATTTGACCCTATTTGGGGCTTCTTCCACCACTCAATTGCTGGTTCTCTCCTCAATGGCCACTGTCAACCCGTCATATACAGGCTGAGCATATGATTTAGCCTGGGTATATAATGCTACAGTACATGTTTAGTTGGAAAGATGGATTTTGCATCTGGCCTGTGGCACGGCAAGGTCGGCTCAAGCCAAGTCAATGAGAAAATATAAATGAAGTGTGCATACGGTAAGCCTGGATAAGGTGAAAACCTTAGTACAATGTACCTCACTTGATTTTTTATAAAGAGATAATTCAGTAACCACAAGTCCAAATATGTGAAACAAACAATAAGGGAATGGAGAGAATAACAGTACCCTTACCAGCCATTTTGGCACAAAAGACTCAGAGGGTCTTTCTAAATCACTAGTAGCATTGCCCTGAACAAGATCATACTCTTGATTGTTCCCTTGACCATGACCATCAAAATTGTTAGCTTCCGGGCCCTGATAAAAGATAGGCAGCAATATAAACATATCTTATTGATGGATATGTACAGTATCACGCACAGTACTTGTGTGGTAAGGAGTTCTTTTAAGGAGGCCCACCTTCACTCCTGGTTTATCGGTGTCAGTGGCCACTTGCTTCACAGAAGTAACATAATTTTGAAGTTCCCGATTCAGATGAGATAGTTGTTTTTGTGTAGCAAGAGAGCAATAAGAATCCCCAATTCCAGGAGTACAGGGTAGAGAACAACTGCTAGAAGTTCCAGCATTAATTTGGGATCCTGTACTTAGGCTTGAACTCTTGCCTCTATGTATGTTTTGGGATTTCTCACTCAGACCCAATGGCATTGTATTAGATGCGGAGAGGTTAATAGTGTGTCTGTCTTGATTTCCATCTCCCTCTACAGAAGGACAAAAAGATATAAGAAATGAGCAGATACATTTGACAACTATCAACTATGCATACATATTCAATATGTATACCAGTGCTATTGAGTTCTAAATAGTAACAAAAAAGAATGCCACATTATTTTAACAGATGAGTCTGCGTCAAGAAAACAGACTACAGTAATTCAAGGATACTCTCTCCAGAACTACTCCCTCCATTCGAAATTATATGATGTTCTAGCTTTGCCTTAAGTCAAACTTGTTTAAATTGGCCAGGTTCATTGAAAATGTACCAACATGTACAACATTAATTAGTTTTATTAAATCCACAATAAAATATATATCTTCATCATAGCATAGTTATTTGGTACTTGTAGATATCGGTTAAACTTGGTCAAACTTAAACAAGTACTCTCCCTCTGTAAAAAAATATAAGAGTGTTTAGATCACTAAAATAGTGATCTAAACGCTCTTATATTTGTTTACAGAGGGAGTATGACTTAGGACAAAGCTAGAACATGTTACAATTTGGAAAGGATTGGTGCATGGTGAGCAGGAAAGGATCTGTCACTTTTAGCCCTTGCGTTCAAATTGAATTATTAAAAAACGCTCTGCACAGTAACTAGTACCAGCCTACCAGGCTAAAGTCCATATTTTGCATCTGCGAGTTTGACGGTTGCCATTTCTTAACTATCATTTTTCAGATGGAATTTACCGTTGAATCCTCAAAAAAAATGGTCAGTTACTATATATTTTCTTCTCTCTCCAACAAGAGTTCTCAAATAGTTCCATGCTATTGGCTTAGAGTGAAAGGTGTATCTTACCTTTGTTCTGTTCGACGGAATAATTTGCTCTCTCTAGCACATCGTCTTCGGTAATGTAAGGTGGGACAAAATCCTGCATGTCAATCGGTTTATTATCTTAAGAATTAGAGACTTCACAGAATCAATTTCTTATAGATTTCTACTTGGCAATGCCAGTAATTCACAAAATTATGTAATAAAAAAATCAAGCTACAAGATCCCCAGCAGAGCTGAATATGCGCACAAAGCAGAGGTAGTAAGAAGTAACCATACTGAGCACTTTAGTAAGAATAATTAACCTTTCCGAGCACTTCAGTAAAGGACAGACCCAGTGCATAGAAGCTCCCACACATGGTGGGATCTGGGGAGGGATTATAGGAACCTAGAGCATAATTGGTTCGATGGCAGCATTTGGCAAAATCAAAAGTTGCCAAAATTTGGCAACTTTTTGTGAGATTGACAAGAAAAGTTGGTAGCCAACATTTGGCATTTGCCAAATATTGGCATCCCAGCTCTTGGCATCAAACCAATTATGCTCCTGGCCTTTTTTACCTCTGCAAAGTGCAATGCCGAGAGGCTGGTTCGAACACTTCAGTAATAAGTAAAAACAGAAATACCCCCTCATAGAGCAACCAAAGTCATATATTGTGCACATGTAAATACCATGCAAACTGGAACTGGTTCAAAATGTAAGGAGAGATGAGAAAAATATGATAATATGGTATGTAATCTCTAGCTTGTAAACTATATGCAGTGAAGATATAGAACTTACAGTACTTTTAATCAAACTACTACATACATGTTGCTACAATATAACAGAAACGAGCCTGTTGAAGAAAATCAGGAGAGTTGTTGCTAAGAATATAAGGTCATGGGAAGTGAATCAAAACTAACCTTCATATATAAAGGAAGAGCAGTGCTATCAACAGCTTTGCATATGTGAATGATACATGAGCATATTTGTGATCGGGCACTCCGAGCAGTTGAAGCAACCTGTTAGACAGCAATAGTAAATGTAAATTGCACAAATATTGGACCACCTAGAACACATCCAACCTTGGCTAAAAATTCAATTATTGGAGATATTCAAGGTAACACCTCAAACAGGTAGATTAATTATCCAGAAGCAAATAGCCTACTTCAAAAAGGAACAGCAGACTAAAATCAGGGAGAATGATTTCAGGCTCGTGGGCATGGAGTATATTAGATTAATAGTAGACTACAGTCTAAACTGGTTCACAATTGTATTTCACTTTTGACTGAAAGAAAGTGTTAAGCTTACATGAGAGCTGGCAGTGATTGATGACAATAGTTCAAAAAGTTTATTCACAACTTTGGGAACTACAGGTGGATGACACCTCAGGTAAGGGCAAAACGAATTCAAGTAGTGTCCAAGAATAGCAGCAAGTCTTGGTTCTGTCCACTTCAAAGATAGAAGCTGATCAAGTAGACCTGATTTACAATCACAGGGTGAGCTAAAGATAAAACAGAACTACATTTGCCACACACAAAAATGTGAGTGAATGATCTGCAGACCTCCAAATATGTTATGTATCCTCTGCAACGAAAATTTTGTATCCAGAATTATCTCTCCATTCTTAACCAGATCATCAAATATTGCATTGACAACTGTGGTAAGCACTAGCCGTACACTTTCAATTGCAGCCAAATCCTAAAATACTTGTGCAGTCAAATAAAAAGATTGAGACAAAAAAAGACAGCTGATTATTTGGCTGAATAAATATGAAGGATCCAACCTTGGGGGATTTTGATACTGTACTTGCATCTCCAATGACGCAGTTAATTCTCTGTGCAGCTCTGCTGGCAGCAAGGATTGGTCTTCGATAAGCAATATATTTGATGATATCCAACTGAATGAAGGAATCAAATTGTTACATCAGCAGACAGGAAACATAAGAACCACCATAAGTAACTCTTATATCTCTTCACTATGATAAAAGACTATTGAGAAAGCTTCAACAGATAATGACCATGTGATGGTAGACAACGGACTGCTAATTCGAGGAGGGCTATGGGATGTAACAAGAAACACACCAGTCTGGAACGGTAATGTATGAAGCCATTCTTTCCATAAAGCTCATCGCTCCATAACTCTAACGAGTTGGGTAATATGGTTGCAGGTGTCTTGAGCATTCTTTTAAATGAAACATCCAGAATCACACTGCATATATCATCGCTAAAAAATAAAGAAGTTCCAATATTCCCCTTTTCTGCTGAATTAGTAACATCCCCAAGGTCAGAGGCTATAAAAATTTCTTTAGGTCGCTCAGTTAGAACCATCTGCACAAGGAATAAATTTCATAAGAACAAGAATAATGTTGGGTTAAGCATACTCTACTAATTAACAAACTACCACTACTCAACATCTTTATAACAACACTAAAGCAAGGTATAAAACGCAAATAGTGCAATAGCTGCACTAATTATTTCCTCATTGGACAAACATTGTGAGACGACACTTCTCATAAATAATAAATATTGCCAAACAGAGATAATATTTTAGTAAAGCTGTGTGAGATACAGAGCATACCAGCCAAAACGGTAAGCACTGAAAATGAAGTGCGATCTTGTAATGTTGGTAATATTCCAGCATCTACAAGCACCAACATAAGGTAGACATCAGGGCCAGTTACTGATGAAGAGGGGGCAAATAACCAACCAATGTGTTAACAAGATACCA
Source organism: Secale cereale (assembly GCA_902687465.1). NCBI lineage: Eukaryota > Viridiplantae > Streptophyta > Magnoliopsida > Poales > Poaceae > Secale > Secale cereale. The sequence continues at coordinate 930,636,326 of LR738711.1, read as the reverse complement.
AAATAAGCAAAGAATATTATTTGGTGATCACTGATACCACGAGAAGCAAAGAATACTATCTGGTGAGCACTGACCCGTCGAAGGAAACAGGAGGCCTTAATGGTATCTGCAATAATAGATTGCATGTTGAATGAACCCAGAGCAACTAAACAGTCACAGATACCCCCAGCAATGTCGATCTCCCTTTCACTACCAAAATCAAAGCATGCTCCAACTTTGGTCAAAGAATCTTGTGAAATGCTCATCAAGATATCAAAGACATGGTTCATTGTGTCAGCATAATCCTTTGCAACAGTAGGAGGCCTTCTTCTGAGAAAACATTCACAACCACAAGTAATACAGAAGGAAGGGTGAAAAAGTTATTGGCTTAGGAGAAAGGGGAAACCAGTAGTATACACACCTTTGGCACAGAATTTTGAAAAACTTCAAAGCATATGTCTGGAATTTACTGAGATGAAGTAAGGACTGGCATCTGCGGAATTAAAGATCATGTGGTCATCATCAAAATAAAGACAATACCAACTAACAAATTCAAATTTCTGAAATAAACCTTTTAACTAGACCATGTTTGACAAGATGAACCACGGGAACCCACTCCGCGTACGCATTTGCAGCAAGCAAGCAAGCTGTTACTGTCAAGACATCCTTTTCAGTTGATACAATGAGCTCGTCAGGGTGCTCGGAAAGAATTGGCTCAACATGTTGCTCAAGCAACTGACAATGAGATATCCCAAGAAGAATTAACATTAAGAAGCCATATCTTACCAGATGAACTATAAAGGTTGAATACACAGTAAGAAAAATAACTTACAGACGAAAGGAGAAGGATGACATTTGTGAGGAACTCATCCAGATCAGATAAACCTGCTTCACATAGGCCACCTAACAAGAGTAACATTGTTTTACCTTACTACATCAAACGATTGCACAGAAATTAACCAAGGAAAACACCACTTACCTTCTAAGTCTACGGCAGAAACAATCCGAAAATCTGAAATCCACTTTAAAATGAAGGCAGCAAACTCAGCCTAACAATTTGAGCCACACTCATTAACAATAACTTCAATGCTGGGAAGGAAACTAGAAGGTTATATGTTGATGAACTCACATCGTAAGGACCTGATTTAGATAGAGAAGTAACGGAACAGAGCAAATCATTCAATAAAGAAATTCCACCACTCCAAATTACCTGCAAAACAGCATTGGGATTTGAACACAAAACAGGCACAGAAACAAACAAAGCAAATAACAAAAATAGAAGAAAAAAAAAGGTAAGAACCTTTGCCATTAAAGCAGCTGTAGCACTCCTTGATATAAACAGATGCTGCCAATATCAACATGCCACGAGTTATAGCAGAGTGGTATGATCAACGTAGAAACTATATATATCAATCAATGTAGGAATGCTACATATTTTACAGGAAAAATCCACAAAAGCCATACTACCGTAATGATGAAGTATAATAATCAAAGTAAGCTGGAGCCTGTACAAGAATTGCATATGCAGTGAATAAGTAGCATTATTACAAATATCCTCGTCTGCTAACTGTCTCTGGACAGAACCCCTGTGTGGAAGGAAAATAATTCAAACATACTACCTTCGTTCATTTCTGCAAGAAGTTCTCTAAGAGGTACAGGACTTGTTACAAAGGGGAACAGATTCAGTAATGTTTAGTCTTGGTGGATGTTGTTGTCTCGATTAAGAAAAGATTAAAGCTGAGTGATAATGGGATCTACGAATTGCAACTTTATTCGGTGCGATCTAACTGGGAAAGCATAAGAAAACACAAGGGCAGCCTCGAAATCGAGCTAATTGAACGCAGGAAGGATTGTCATTCACAAAACAGAGATGGCGAGTATGGAACGAGGAACAACCAGCATCATTTGTTTACCTAGCAAGTAAATTTACTGTAAATTACCGGACAGAACTCTGTGTGAGAGGAAAACGGAGATGATGAGTATGTAACAAGGAATAACCTGCATCATTTCGAAGCCATGGTGCCGGATTTGAGGCGGAAGACCCTTCCCAAGCAGCTGAAGCGACGCCTTCACCAACAAATCCTCGTACACTTTTTCCCCCTATAACATAACATCCCCAGATCAATCGGTAGGAAAACTAAATCTGGAAGTGCGATCTACAGAATTGCGCCGCGGGAGGGGAGGGGGTAGGTGGGGACGAACAAGCTCGCGCATTGCAGAGGCGGCGGACACGCTTGAGTCGAGACCAACGGCGTCGCCGGACGGCTCCTCCTCAGCCGACGCCTCCATAGAGGCCGCGCCGTCCATGGGACTTCCGGCCCGCGGACGATGCTTCTAGAAGTTTCCGGGATGGGGGAGTTCGGGCGGCACTAGGGTTTCGAGCACCGTCCAAGCTTCGGGGAGAGGGGACCCGTGTCCCTTGCGGTAGACTCAGGAGTTGGCTGGTCCACTAAAAAAATCTTAGAGGGTGTTTGTTTCCAGGGACTTATTGGTCTAGGGACTTAAATAAGTCCCTATAAGTCTCATCTAAACCAAACAGAAGGGACTTATAGGGACTTAAAGTAGGCATTTGAGACTTATCAAATAAGACTCTCAAGGAGGGACTTATAGAGACTTATAGTTGTAATATGGTGTACTAGTACATGTTAAGTCCCAGGAACCAAACAGGTAGGGACTTTTTAAAGACTTATAACTTATAAGTTGGGACTAAAATAAGTCCTAGGACTTATGAACCAAACAGGGCCTTAGAGCATCTTCGGCCGTTGGCCCTTAAAAATCGTCCCATGGGGCGAGCTGGCGATATAATCGGTGCTGGGGCGGTTTTGCGTCGAGTCGTCGCCCCCAGCTCGTCCACGCGTCGAAATTGGCCCACTTTGCAGCCCCATTTCGACAAATAAAGGGCCCATACGGGCGAGAATAGGCACATATTCAGCGTGGTTTCGCCGTGTCTCGGTGTTCCGTTATCAACACAATTATTTCTTATCACATATTTCATCACAGAAAAATCAAATACTTCAACAAAATAGTACAACAACAAATAGTTCAATACAAATTATATAGTTCAACAAATAAAAACTCGTATTTCATCACACGGCGTCCCCCTTGAGCCTCCATAGGTGCTCAATCAGATCTTTCTGCAGTTGATGATGCACCTGTGGGTCTCGGATCTACTGACGCATACTGAGATAGGCAGTCCAAGTTGCCGGTAGCTGGTGATCAACTTCAGCTAGAGGACCCTGCCTGTAGTATGGTTTAGTGTCAAACACTGGGTCTTCCTGCTCGCTCTCGATGATCATGTTGTGCAAGATGACACAGCAAGTCATAATCTCCCACATTTGATCTTTGGACCAGGTCTGAGCGGGGTACCGAACAACGGCAAATCGAGATTGGAGCACACCAAATGCCCGCTCGACATCCTTCCTGCAAGCCTCCTGAAGTTTCGCAAACCAGGCGTTCTTGCCTCCTGCCACAGGGTTTGAGATCGTCTTCACAAATGTCGACCATCTCGGATAGATGCCGTCAGCTAGATAATACCCCTTGTTGTAGTGCCGTCCATTGATCTCGAAGTTCACCGGAGGAGAATGACCTTCAACAAGCTTGGCAAAGACAGGAGAGCAATGCAGCACGTTGATGTCATTGTGAGTTCCTGGCATACCAAAGAAGGAGTGCCAAATCCAGAGGTCATGTGTGGCCACCGCCTCAAGCACCACACTGCAACCGCCTTTGGCGCCTTTGTACATCCCCTGCCAAGCAAATGGGCAATTCTTCCATTTCCAATGCAACCAGTCGATGCTTCCAAGCATTCCAGGAAATCATCTTGCTGCATTCTGTGCTAGGATCCGAGCAGTGTCTTCCGCATTGGGTGTTCTCAAGTATTGTGGTCCAAACACTGCCACCACTACCCGACAAAACTTGTAGAAACACTCTATGCTGGTGGACTCGGCCATGTGCCCATAGTCGTCAAGTGAATCACCGGGAGCTCCATATGCAAGCATCCTCATCGCTGCCGTGCACTTCTGGATGGAGGTGAATCCAAGAGCGTCGGTGCAATCCATCTTGCACTTAAAGTAGTTGTCGAACTCCTGGATGGAATTCACAATCCTGAGGAAGAGCTTTCGGCTCATCCAATAACGGCGCCGAAATGTTTTCTCGCCATGAAGTGGAGCATCAGCGAAGTAGTCGGAGTAGAGCATGCAGTAGCCTTCGAGATGATGTCGGTTCTTTGCTTTCACCCGCCCAGGCGCCGAGCCACCTCGCCGCGGCTTTTCATTGCTCGCCAGCAGCTGGGCGAGGGCGGCGAGCACCATGAGTGTTGGGGAACGTAGCATAATTCAAAAAAATTCTACGTCTTCACCAAGATCCAACTATGGAGACATCTAGCAACGAGCAACTAAGAGTGCATCTACATACCGTTATGAAGATTGTGTGCGGAAGCTTTCAACGAAGCAAGGATGAAGTAGTCGTACTCTTCACGTTCTTCGTCACCGATGATCTAGCGCCGAACGGACGGCACCTCCGCGTTCAACACACGTACGGTGCAGCAACGTCACCTCCTTCTTGATCCAACAAGGGGGGAGGAGAAGTCGTCAGAGATCCGGCAGCACGACGGCGTGATGACGGATGCAGTGGAGATCGCAGCAGGGCTTCGCCGGGCGCCCTGCGAAGGAGTTGGGAGGTGTGACAGGAGGGGGAGAGGCGCCAGGGCTGAGGTGCGGCTGCCCTCTCCCCCCCCACACACACATATATATAGGGGCCAGGGGGGCGCCTGGACCCCCTGCAGATCCAATCTGCAAGGGGGCGGCGGCCAAGGGGGGTTCCTTGCCCCCCAAGGCAAGTGGAGCCCCCCTCCCCTTTAGGGTTTGAACCCTAGGCGCAGGGGAGGTGGGCCTCCCTTAGTGGTGCGCCAGCCCAGAGGGCTGGACACATCCCCTCGCGGCCTAGGGGCCCCACCGGGATGGGTGGCCCCACCCGGTGGACCCCCGGGGCCCCTCCGGTGGTCCCGGGACGCTCCCGGTGACCCCCGGAGATCACCCGTTGGCCGAAACTGGACTTCCCATATATCAATCTTTACCTCCGGACCATTCCGGAACTCCTCGTGACGTCCGGGATTTCATCCGGGACTCCGAACAACTTTCGGGTTTCCACGTGCATTAATCTCTACGATCCTAGCGTTACCGAACCTTAAGTGTGTAGACCCTACGGGTTCGGGAGACACGTAGACATGACCGAGACTACTCTCCGGTCAATAACCAACAGCGGGATCTGGATACCCATGTTGGTTCCCACGTGTTCCTCGATGATCTTCATCGGATGAACCACTGTGTCAAGGATTCACTCAATCTCGTATGTTATTCCCTTTGTCCATCGGTACGGTACTTGCCCGAGATTCGATCGTCGGTATTCCCAATACCTTGTTCAATCTCGTTATGGCAAGTCTCTTTACTCGATCCGTAATCCATCATCTCGTGACTAACTACTTAGTCACATTGAGCTCATTATGATGATGTCTTACCGAGTGGGCCCAGAGGTACCTCTCCGTCATACGGAGTGACAACATCCCAGTCTCGGTTCGTACCAACTCAACAGACACTTTCGGAGATACCCGATGCGTACCTTTATAGCCACCCAGTTACGTTGTGACGGTTGGCACACCCAAAGCACTCCTACGGTATCCGGGAGTTGTACAACCTCATGGTCTAAGGAATAAATACTTGACACCGAAAAGCTTGTGCATTACGAACTATACGATCTCGTGTTATGCTCAAGTTTGGGTCTTGTCCATCACATCATTCTCCTAATGATGTGATCCCGTTATCACCGACATCTCATGTCCATGGTCAGGAAACCGTGACCATCTGTTGATCAACGAGCTGGCTACTAGAGGCCTACCAGGGACTCATTATGATCTATGTATTCACACATGTATCGCTGTTTCCGTACAATACAATTCAAGCATGAATAACAGACAATTATCATGAACAAGGAGATATAATAATAATGCTTTTATTATTGCCTCTAGGGCATATCTCCAACAGTCTCCCACTTGCACTAGAGTCAATAATCTAGTTACATTGTGATGAATCGAACACCCATAGAGTTCCGGTGTTGATCATGTTTTGCTCGTGAAAGAGGTTTAGTCAATGGGTCTGCTACATTCAGATCCGTATGCACTTTACAAATATCTATATCTCCATCCTGAACATAATTCCGGATGGAGTTGAAACGGCGTTTGATGTGCTTGGTCTTCTTGTGAAACCTGGGCTCCTTGGTAATAGCAATAGCACTAGTGTTGTCACAGAAGAGAGTCATCGGGCTTGACGCGCTTGGAATGACTCCTAGGTCGGTGATGAACTCCTTCATCCAGACTCCTTCCTGCGCTGCTTCAGAAGCAGCTATGTACTCCGCTTCACATGTAGATGCTGCCACCACGCTTTGCTTGCAACTACACCAGCTGACTGCCCCCCCATTCAAAATATACACGTATCCGGTTTGCGACTTAGAGTCATCCAGATCTGCGTCGAAGCTAGCATCGACGTAACCCTTTACGACGAGCTCTTCGTCACCTCCATAAACGAGAAACATATCCTTAGTCCTTTTCAGGTACTTCAGGATGTTCTTGTCCGCTGTCCAGTGTTCCGTACCGGGATCACTTTGGTACCTCCCTACCAAACTTATGGCAAGGTTCACATCAGGTCTGGTACACAGCATGGCATACATGATAGAACCTATGGCTGAGGCATAGGGAATGACACTCATCTTTTCTCTATCTTCTGCCGTGGTCGGCGACTGAGTCTTACTCAATCTCATACCTTGTAAAACAGGCAAGAATCCTTTCTTTGACTGATCCATATTGAACTTCTTCAATATTTTTTCAAGGTATGTACTTTGTGAAAGACCTATGAGGCGTCTCGATCTATCTCTATAGATTCTGATGCCTAATATGTAAGCAGCTTCTCCAAGGTCCTTCATTGAAAAACTTTTATTCAAGTAGGCCTTTACATTTTCCAAGAATTCTATATCATTTCCCATCAGCAATATGTCATCCACATATAATATGAGAAATGCCACAGAGCTCCCACTCACTTTCTTGTAAATACAGGCTTCTCCATAAGTCTGTATAAAGCCAAACGCTTTGATCACCTCATCAAAGCGAATATTCCAACTCCGAGATGCTTGCACCAGCCCGTAAATCGAGCGCTGGAGCTTGCATACCTTGTCAGCGTTCTCTGGATCGACAAAACCTTCCGGTTGCATCATATACAACTCTTCCTTGAGGAAGCCATTAAGGAATGCTGTTTTGACGTCCATTTGCCATATCTCATAATCATAGAATGCGGCAATAGCTAACATGATTCTGACTGACTTCAGCATCGCTACGGGAGAGAAAGTCTCGTCGTAGTCAATCCCTTGAACTTGTCGATAACCTTTAGCGACAAGCCGAGCCTTATAGATGGTCACATTACCATCCGCGTCTCTCTTCTTCTTAAATATCCATTTTGTTTTCTATGGCGTGACTATCATCAGGCAAGTCCACCAAAGTCCATACTTTGTTTTCATACATGGATTCTATCTCGGATTTCATGGCTCCAAGCCATTTATTGGAATCTGGACCCGCCATCGCTTCTTCATAGTTCGAAGGTTCACCGTTGTCTAACAACATGATATCCAGGACAGGGTTGCCGTACCACTCTGGTGCGGAACGTGCCCTTGTGGACCTTCGAAGTTCAGTAGTAACTTGATCTGTTTCTTCATGATCATTATCATCAACTTCCTCCCTTGTCGGTGCAGGCACCTCAGGAACAGTTTCCTGTGCTGCGCTACTTTCCGTTCCAGGAGGGGTGACTGTCACCTCATCAAGTTCTACTTTCCTCCCACTCACTTCTTTCGAGAGAAACTCTTTCTCCAGAAAGCATCCATTCTTGGCAACAAAGACTTTGCCTTCGGATCTGTGGTAGAAGGTGTACCCAATAGTTTCCTTTGGGTATCCTATGAAGACGCATTTTTCCGATTTGGGTTCGAGCTTTTCAGGTTGAAGTTTCTTGACATAAGCATCGCAACCCCGAACTTTCAGAAACGACAACTTCGGTTTCTTGCCAAACCAAAGTTCATACGAAGTCGTCTCAACGGATTTTGACGGAGCCCTATTTAAAGTGAATGCGGCAGTTTCTAAAGCATAACCCCAAAAAGATAGCGGTAAATCGGTAAGGGACATCATAGATCGCACCATGTCCAACAGAGTACGATTTCGACGTTCGGACACACCGTTACGTTGAGGTGTTCCGGGCTGTGTCAATTGTGAAACAATTCCACAGCTTCTAAGGTGTGTGCCAAATTCATGACTTAAATATTCACCCCCACGATCTGATCGCAAGAACTTTATTTTTCTGTCACGTTGATTCTCAACCTCATTATGAAATTCCTTGAACTTTTCAAAGGTCTCAGACTTGTGTTTCATCAAATAGATATACCCATATCTACTCAAGTCATCTGTGAGGGTGAGAACATAACGATAGCCTCCGCGAGCCTCAACACTCATTGGACCGCACACATCGGTATGTATGATTTCCAACAAGTTGGTTGCTCGCTCCATTGTTCCGGAGAACGGAGTCTTGGTCATCTTGCCCAAGAGGCATGGTTCGCACGTGTCAAATGATTCATAATCAAGAGACTCTAGAAGTCCATCCGAATGGAGCTTCTTCATACGTTTGACACCAATATGACCAAGGCGGCAATGCCACAAGTATGTGGGACTATCATTATCAACTTTACATCTTTTGGCATCTACACTATGAATATGTGTATCACTACGTTCGAGATTCATCAAAAATAAACCATTGACCAGCGGGGCATGACCATAAAACATATCTCTCAAATAAATAGAACAACCATTATTCTCCGATTTGAAAGAATATCCATCTCGCATAAGACGAGATCCAGAAACAATGTTCATGCTCAAGGCTGGTACTAAATAACAATTATTCAGGTTCAAAACTAATCCCGAGGGTAGATGTAGAGGCAGCATGCCGACGGCGATCACATCGACCTTGGAACCATTCCCGACGCGCATCGTCACCTCATCCTTCGCCAGTCTCCGTTTATTCCGCAGCTCCTGTTTTGAGTTACAAATGTGAGCAACTGCACCGGTATCGAATACCCAGGAGCTACTACGAGTGCTGGTAAGGTACACATCAATAACATGTATATCATATATACCTTTGACGTTGCCGGCCTTCTTGTCTGCTAAGTATTTGGGGCAGTTCCGCTTCCAGTGACCCGTTCCCTTGCAATAAAAGCACTCAGTCTCTGGCTTGGGTCCATACTTTGGCTTCTTCCCGGTAACAGGCTTACCAGGCGCGGCAACTTGCTTGCCGTCCTTCTTGAAGTTCTTTTTACCCTTGCCTTTCTTGAACTTAGTGGTTTTATTGACCATCAACACTTGATGTTCTTTCTTGATGTTAACCTCCGCTGATTTCAGCATCGAATACACCTCGGGAATGGACTTCTCCATCCCCTGCATATTGAAGTTCAGCACGAAGCTCTTGAAGCTTGGTGGGAGCGACTGGAGGATTCTGTCAACGACCGCTTCATCTGGGAGATTCATTCCCAGCTGAGACAAGCGGTTGTGCAATCCTGAAATCTTGAGGATGTGCTCACTGACAGAACTGTTCTCCTCCATCTTACAGCTGTAGAATGCGTCGGAGACATCATATCTCTCGACTCGGGCATGAGCTTGGAAAACCATTTTCAGCTCTTCGAACATCTCATATGCTCCATGGTGCTCAAAACGCTTTTGAAGCCCCGATTCTAAACTGTAAAGCATGCCGCACTGAACCAGGGAGTAATCATCACAACGCGACTGCCAGTCGTTCATAACGTCTTGAGTCGCTGGGAAAACGGGTGCATCACCTAGCGGTGCTTCTAGGACATAAGTTCTCTTGGCAGCTATGAGGATAATCCTCAGGTTACGGACCCAATCCGTATAGTTGCTACCATCGTCTTTCAGCTTGGTTTTCTCTAGGAACGCGTTGAAGTTGAGGGAAATCTGAGCGTGGGCCATTTGATCTACAAGAGATATTGTAAAGAATTTAGACTAAGTTCATGATAATTAAGTTCATCTTAATCAAATTTTAATGAACTCCCACTCAGAATGACATCTCTCCAGTCATCTAAGTGATACACGATCCGAATCGAGTAGTCCGTGTCCGATCATCACGTGAGACGGACTAGTCAAAAACGGTGAACATCTTCATGTTGATCGTATCTTCTATACGACTCGTGTTCGACCTTTCGGTCTTCCGTGTTCCGAGGCCATGTCTGTACATGCTAGGCTCGTCAAGTGAACCCTAAGTGTATTGCGTGTGTAAATCTGTCTTACACCCGTTGTATGTGAACGTTAGAACCTATCACACCCGATCATCACGTGGTGCTTCGGAGCAACGAGCTTTAGCAACGGTGCACAGTTAGGGGAAACACATTACTTGAAATTTTAGTGAGAGATCATCTTTTTTACTATCGTCGTTCTAAGTAAACAAGATGCAAAAACATGATAAACATCACATGCAATCAATTATAGTGACATGATATGGCCAATATCATCTTGCTCCTTGGATCTCCATCTTCGGGGCACCATGATCATCTTGTCACCGGCTCGACACCATGATCTTCATCATCATGATCTCCATCATCGTGTCTTGAAGAAGTCGTCACGCCAACTATTACTTCTACTACTATAGCTAACGTTTAGCAATGAAGTAAAGTAATTACATGGCGTTATTCAGTGACACGCAGGTCATACAATAATTAAGACAACTCCTATGGCTCCTGCCGGTTGTCAAGTTCATCGACATGCAAGTCGTGATTCCCTATTACAAAAACATGATCAATCTCATACATCACATATATCATTCATCACATCTTCGTTCTTGGCCATACCACGTCACAAAACACATGCTGCAAAAACAAGTTAGACGTCCTCTAATTGTTGTTGCAAGTTTTACGTGGCTTCTATAGGATTTCTAGCAAGAACGTTTCTTACCTACGCCAAAACCACAACGTGATTTGTCAACTTCTATTTACCCTTCATAAGGACCCTTTTCATCGAATCCGATCCGACTAAAATAGGAGAGACAGACACCCGCCAGCCACCTTATGCATCTAGTGCATGTCTGTCGGTGGAACCAGTCTCACGTAAGCGTACGTGTAAGGTCGGTCCGGGCCGCTTCATCCCACAATACCGCCGAATCAAGATTGACTAGTAACGGTAAGAAAGTTGAACAAGATCATACGCCCACAACTGCTTTGTGTTCTACTCGTGCAAGATGCTACGCATAAAACCTAGGCTCAAATGCCACTGTTGGGGAACGTAGCATAATTCAAAAATTTCTACGTCTTCACCAAGATCCAACTATGGAGACATCTAGCAACGAGCAACTAAGAGTGCATCTACATACCGTTATGAAGATTGCGTGCAGAAGCTTTCAACGAAGCAAGGATGAAGTAGTCGTACTCTTCACGTTCTTCGTCACCGATGATCTAGCGCCGAACGGACGGCACCTCCGCGTTCAACACACGTACGGTGCAGCAACGTCACCTCCTTCTTGATCCAGCAAGGGGGGAGGAGAAGTCGTCAGAGATCCGGCAGCACGACGGCGTGATGACGGATGCAGTGGAGATCGCAGCAGGGCTTCGCCGGGCGCCCTGCGAAGGAGTTGGGAGGTGTGACGGGAGGGGGAGAGGCGCCAGGGCTGAGGTGCGGCTGCCCTCTCCCCCCCCACATATATATATATAGGGGCCAGGGGGCGCCTGGACCCCCTGCAGATCCAATCTGCAAGGGGGCGGCGGCCAAGGGGGGTTCCTTGCCCCCCAAGGCAAGTGGAGCCCCCCTCCCCTTTAGGGTTTGAACCCTAGGCGCAGGGGAGGTGGGCCTCCCTTAGTGGTGTGCCAGACCAGAGGGCTGGACACATCCCCTCGCGGCCTAGGGGCCCCACCGGATGGGTGGCCCCACCCGGTGGACCCCCGGGGCCCCTCCGGTGGTCCCGGGACGCTCCCGGTGACCCCCGGAGATCACCCGTTGGCCGAAACTGGACTTCCCATATATCAATCTTTACCTCCGGACCATTCCGGAACTCCTCGTGACGTCCGGGATTTCATTCGGGACTCCGAACAACTTTCGGGTTTCCACGTGCATTAATCTCTATGACCCTAGCGTTACCGAACCTTAAGTGTGTAGACCCTACGGGTTCGGGAGACACGTAGACATGACCGAGACTACTCTCCGGTCAATAACCAACAGCGGGATCTGGATACCCATGTTGGTTCCCACGTGTTCCTCGATGATCTTCATCAGATGAACCACTGTGTCAAGGATTCACTCAATCCCGTATGTTATCCCCTTTGTCCATCGGTACGGTACTTGCCCGAGATTCGATCGTCGGTATTCCCAATACCTTGTTCAATCTCGTTATGGCAAGTCTCTTTACTCGATCCGTAATCCATCATCCCGTGACTAACTACTTAGTCACATTGAGCTCATTATGATGATGTCTTACCGAGTGGGCCCAGAGGTACCTATCCGTCATACGGAGTGACAACATCCCAGTCTCGGTTCGTACCAACTCAACAGACACTTTCGGAGATACCCGATGCGTACCTTTATAGCCACCCAGTTACGTTGTGACGGTTGGCACACCCAAAGCACTCCTACGGTATCCGGGAGTTGTACAACCTCATGGTCTAAGGAATAAATACTTGACACCGAAAAGCTTATGCATTACGAACTATACGATCTCGTGTTATGCTCAAGTTTGGGTCTTGTCCATCACATCATTCTCCTAATGATGTGATCCCGTTATCACCGACATCTCATGTCCATGGTCAGGAAACCGTGACCATCTGTTGATCAACGAGCTGGCTACTAGAGGCCTACCAGGGACTCATTATGATCTATGTATTCACACATGTATCGCTGTTTCCGTACAATACAATTCAAGCATGAATAACAGACAATTATCATGAACAAGGAGATATAATAATAATGCTTTTATTATTGCCTCTAGGGCATATCTCCAACAATGAGATGCTCTTCTTCCTGGACGTCGGCTTCGGCTTCCTCCTCCAGCAGCGCGGCGAGCGCTTCCTCGTCATCCGAGTCCATCGCCGAGGCAGGAAAATCGCCGAACACCTTGCGCTCGATGGGCGTGTACCCACCGCTAAATTGCGCCTTCGTGACCGGAAACTCCCAGCTGCTATTGGAGGGGCTGCCGCGTCGAAGCGCTGCTATTTTCCGGCGGGGAATGGCTATCTAGCGGAGTAGGGCGGCGGGCGGCGCCGGGATATAGCTAGTGGTGGCCGAGGGCGCGGGGGGTGGGAGGAGAGTCGGGGAAGAAAACCTTGACTTTTCCCCTGACGGTGTGGGCCAGACGCGCTTTTCCCTTGCGCCGGAGCCCCCAACTGCTCCCCAGCGCGCCGGGTTCTCCCTGTGACCGCCGGGCGGAAAAAAGGGTCGAACCGGCGATTTTCGGCGTCCTGGGGGCGCGACTGGGCCGTTTTTTCGGCGCCAGCACCGAAAAAGTGGCCTGGGGGGCCTGATGGGGGCGCGGCTGGAGATGCTCTTAGAGCATCTCCGGCCGTTGCGCCCCCGAGACGCGCCGAAAACCGTCGTTTCGGGGCGAGCCGGCACTATTTTAGGCGTGGGGGCGAGCACGTTCCCAGCCGCCGCCCCCAGACCGCCCCCACAGTTCGGCCAAAATTCAGCAAACACGACCAAATTTGAACAAACACGGCATATTTCTGCTAAATTTAGGTGTTTTTACACGAAAAAGGGGCGAAAAAACCCTAAACTACGGGTCGAAGTAGGCGCTGAGCAGGGCGTAGTCATCGCCGGCGTCGTCCTCCTGCTTTTCCTCCTTGACACGGCCGGCGCCGCTGCTCGACCCCTCACCCCGGCGCACTGCTTCACGGTGGCGGCGTTCGGCGATCTCCTCCAGGGCGCGGCGCTGGCGGTCCAGCTCAATGCGCGCGTAGTCCTCGCGCGCCCACTTTAAGGCGGCCTCTTCTTCGTCGACCTCCTCGGCGAGAGCAGGCCCCGGCTTCACGGTGGCGAGCCCCGGCTCCAGCTTCACGGTCGCCAGCCCTGGCTCCCTCTTCGGCTTGACGAGGCGAGGAGGGGCCGAGGACGAGGAGCCACGGCCACCGTCGTTGATGACGAGGCCGGCGCCGCGGGTGCGCCTAACGAGTGGCGTCTCGGCCGGCTCTGGCTTGACGCTCACCGACGCCGGTGTGCCGGAGGAGTGAGAGGAGGACCGGGAGGAGGAGAAGGAAGAGGAGGATGACCAACCCATCATCCTCCTCGGCAGCCACGCGTCGCCGCTCCGAGTGGTCGGGTCCTCGAACGGCAGGTCGTTGCCGCCCTCGAGGTGCGCGAGCACGCCGCTGAGCGTGCGGCTCGGGACGCCCCACCACAGGCGGCGGCCCTCGCTGTTGTTGCGCCCCCGCGGTGTCGGCGCATTGTTGGTGGAGGCGATCCGCTCCTCCTACCGGCGTTCGAAGTACGCCGCCCACGCCGCGTGGTTGCTGATGGCGTACTCCGGGAGCGCCAGCTCCACGACCGTCAGGGACGCCCGCGCACGCTCGATCTCGACGTGGAAATAGGCGGGCGTCTCGGGGACGGGCAGAGTGGGGACAGGGACCCCGTCGGCGCTGAGCCTCCACCACGACAGAGCTCGTACGTCGGGCGGCGCGGGGTAGTTGGCCTCGTGGAGGAGGTACGCCTCCCACTCGTGCAGCGAGCGGCGGCCGAAACCGTTGGCCGCCGCCGCGTCGCCGGGGTACCTCGCGCTCATGGTTGTCGGGGGGAGAGAGGGCCTCGAATGGCAGAGAAAGGGGAGGAAGTGCGGCGACGAGGAGGGGGAGGACTGCAGATGGATGGGTTCCTCACCAGCGCGGCCAGGGGCGCCTTTTATAGCGTCTCGGGGACGGCCGCGTGCGAACGTGTGGAGGAAGGCAGGGCGGCATCGCCGCAATGCGCCGCCCGTGAATCAATGGCAGGCTGACCGGCGGCAACCTTGGCATTGATTCCCCGCGGGAAAACCGAGACGATGAGGACGACCAGCCTTCGTCTCGCTGACGCGCTGGTCCCGCCACTCTTTCACGCCAAAACGTTCACGTCGGCGCCCCCGGGCACCCCCCAACGCGCCGGGTTCGGGTTGGGTGTGCCGGCGCCAAATTCGGCCCAATCCGGCGAAAAACGGGATCGTGGGGGCGCGACTGGGCCGATTTTTCGGCGCCGGCGCTAAAAAACGGCCTTAGGGGGGCCTGTTGGGGGCGCGGCTGGAGATGCTCTTAGCTCTGTATTTAGGGCGTGTTTGGTTGCCGTTGTGAGAGCATCTCTAGCAGACTCCGCATAAGTGGTCAAATCCGTAAAAAAATGTGTTTTACAGTTTTGGGCGAAAAAAGTGTTTAGAACAGAAACTGTAAAAGTAGTCCAACCTGTAAAAAAATTAAGGGCCACCGCAAATGCACACCCGAAACCCTTATCTTTGGAGGTTGGAAGGCCGAATCTAGGGGCCCCATATACTGGTCAAACCTCGTCGGAGCAAACACGCCGCCGCGGAGTTTGCCGGAATCCGCCCTAAACTCGCCGGAATTCATCACCGCTCATCGGAAAAGGCCGCTAGGTGCCACAATTGGTCGCCTCTGGTTCGAATTGGACGAGCTCGACATAGCCGTGGCCTCCCATGAACTCAGTCTGGCCGCCGAAATCCTCCCGACGCAGCAGGCAAAGGGGCACGACTCGGCTGGCAATAGAGCAAGGCGCGGACGGCGGAGGCGTGGCCGGCAAGGCTAGGCGCGTGCGACGGAGGCGACGGGGCATGGCCGGCGAGGGGCGATGATGGGGCGCGGCCGACAGGGGCGGGGCACGGCAGAGGGGCGACACGGCATGGCCTGCGGGCGATGGGGCGCGGCCGACGGCGTTGAACGCGACCGGCGTGGCCGGCGCGGCCGGCTGGGGGAAGGGGCGGCAGCGGCCGGACTGGAGGAAGGAGCTCTTTATTCCAGTTTTACAATTTGTTTTACAGTATATGTTTGGCCGCAGCTAAAATGAACCCTTAAAATGTATTTTTTTTCCAACCTATATCCCAATTTTGCAGTTTGCGGTTTTAAGGGGTCTGGTAGGGATGCTCTGAACAGTTCCTGCATCGCATACACTTCTCAACCCAGCCTGGTTGAGCAAAAACAGGCCCTAATACATCATCTGTAAGTTGTTTGGTTGTGTGCATCTAGTGTCCCTGCATTAGGTAATACACAAGTGCACTTTGTTTGGTTGCCTGCATTGGCCCAAGCGGCACATGGCACGGCGTTTGGTTGCATACGGTGTACATGTTGTGCTTACCTTGTACCCTAGTTGGTGAGCTTACCCACAATGATCACACCTAGCACACCAATGCCACAACACAACAATGGCGATGAACTGGGCAAAGATGATGAAGTTCTTCAACTTCAGCCCAAACTGACGATCCACCTTGACACCTCCATCCTTGCCACTGTCAACATTGCTGCCTCCGTGCTTTCGCACCCAGTCGGAGTAAACTTGTTCTGCTACCTGCCTAGTCTTGAACCCTCTATGTGAAGGAAATATGCTCTAGAGGCAATAATAAAGATGTTATTTGTATTTCCTTATATCATGATAAATGTCTTTTATTCATGCTAAAATTGTATTAACCGGAAACTTAGTACATGTGTGAATACATAGACAAAATAGTATGTCCCTAGTATGCATCTACTAGACTAGCTCATTGATCAAAGATGGCTATGTTTACTAGCCATAGACATGAGTTGTCATTTGATCAACAGGATCACATCATTAGGAGAATGATGTGATGGACTAGACCCATCCGTTAGCTTAGCACTATGATCGTTTAGTTTTACTGCTATTGCTTTCTTCATGACTTATACATGTTCCTATGACTATGAGATTATGCAACTCCCGAATACCGTAGGAACACCTTGTGTGCTATCAAACGTCACAACGTAACTGGGTGATCATAAAGATGCTCTACAGGTGTCTCCGAAAGTGTTCGTGGTGTTGGCATAGATCAAGACTAGGATTTGTCACTCCGAGTGTCGGAGAGGTATCTCTGGGCCCTCTCGGTAATGCACATCATAATAAGCCTTGCAAGAAAATGATTAATGAGTTAGTCACGAGATGATGTATTACGGAATGAGTAAAGAGACTTGCCAGTAACGAGATTGAACTAGGTATAGAGATACCGACGATCGAATCTCGGGCAAGTAACATACCGATGACAAAAGGAACAACGTATGTTGTTATGCGGTTTGACCGATAAAGATCTTCGTAGAATATGTAGGAGTGATACGTCCAAAACGTATCTATAATTTCTGCTTGCTCCATGCCACTTTTGGGTGATATTGCTATGATATTCATACACTTCCATACACTTTTGATCATATTTGGACTAACTTACTAATCCAGTGCACCCCAGTGCCAGTTTCTGTTTTCGGCTGTTTTTGTATTTCAGGTTTTCACGTTTCGAGAACTGCCCAGAAAAATCCAGAAAAATTATATAAAAAACCAGCGATACAGAAACAACACTGCGTCCGAAGGGCAGCCTGGGGGGGCCACAGGGGCTCCAGGCGCCCTGTGGGCGCGCCCCCCCTGGGCCGCGCCGGGGGGGGGGGGGGGCGCCTCGGCCCCCCGAGAGCCCCCCTGTGCCCTACTTTGGCATATATTTAAAGGGTTCCCCGTAACCCTCGAAACAGGACTTCTTTTCGCGATCCCATCTCTGTTCCGCCGCCGCCGCCGCTTCCAAGATCGGGAGCACCAGGAGAACTCTTCCCGGCACCCTACCGGAGGGGAGGATCACCACCGGGAGCTTCTCCACCACCATGGACGCCTCCCGGATGACTCGTGAGTAGTCTCCCTTGGACCATGAGTCCATGACCAGTAGCTATGTGATGTTCTCCTCCCGTTCTTGTGCTTCACTAATTAGTCCTCGTGAGCTGCCCTACATGATCGAGGCACCTATGTAATCCTTATGCTGTTGCTATGTTGAGTTTGCTGGGATCCGATGGATTATGAGATTATGTTCAGATTGATCTTGAGTAATATATTTGATTCACCTCTTTTATATTTTAGTTCATAAGTAATTCTTGCATGTGCTCCGTTGTTATTTATTGCTTTGGCCGAGTAATAGGTAGTGACTCCAAGAGGGAACGTTATGCTCGATTGTGGGTTCATGCCCCTCGATGACTAGCTTGAGTGACAGAAACATGAGTCTAGGGGATGTGCTGTTGCCACAAGGGGGAAAACAACGGTGCTTGTGCCCGCGGGTGCAAGGATTGTTTACTTTACGCAAAGTTCTTTTAATGCAGTTGTCTGTTGCATCGAGTTTACACTATGGGTGGGACTCGCAACTTAATACCAGCGAGATGTTCTGGATAGATATCTCAAGGTGGATGATTGGTAGTAGATATTGATGGATTTCGGTCTACTTATTTTGGCGTACCGCCAATGCTTTGAACCTCAACCTTTCTGCAATGTAATCAGCATTGGTTTACGTTCGTGGTCCTGTCAATTGCCCAGCTGTAATTTGTTTACCTCACATAGCTGTTTTGTCGTCTTTTGGGAGAGAGACATCACTAGTGAACATCATGAGACTCCGGTCCTTATTACCATCATTGATCACATCCGCTATTTACTTTTTGCTATTTATTTACTATTGCAAAACACTATCTATCACTACTATCATTTGCTTTTAACCCTTTGTGAACTACAAGGCCGGAGGGATTGACAACCTCTCTATACTCGTTGGGAGCAATGTTATTTGTATCTGTGTGCAGGTCCACGTTGATTGCTAATTTGCGCCATTAGTAGTTGACACATACTTGTTGAACCTAGGAGTCTCTGGGGATTCGATCCTTGGCATCTTTGCTAAGGGAAAACACTTCTACATACTGCATCTTACACCTTCCACTTGGGGTAACCAACGAGGGGTTCGAGGCCCATCAAGGAGTATTTTCTGGCGCCGTTGCCGGGGACTCCACTCTTCAGGATAGGGGAGTTGCACGCTATCTTTTAGCTTTGCTTTTTAGTCTTGTTAGTTTACCTTTCAGTTTTTGCTTTAGTACCTTTTTTCGAAAATCACAAAAATAGTTATCTTGCTTACTTGCTATTATGGGTTCTACCAAAAACACTAAATGGGAGGAGTACACCCCTTCTTCCATTACCCCAATTACCACTGTCGGAATCTACAAAAGTAATAAACCTTGTGATTATATTAGTCTTGACGGAGGGTTATGCCCATGGCATGGTCTTCCAGGAAAAGAGTATGAGCCTCAGTTTAAAATTGCTCCTAAGCTTCCCCAAACTTGGGAAGATGTCCAAACTCTTAGCACCCAATGTACTCCTGGTCCCAATGGACCTATTAATGGTGATGCTATGACTATAGAAACTACCAAACATGTGAACCTAAAGGACACCACTACCACTTTACTTGATGCTCGTGACCTTGATTTTGATATTTGCACTCTTACCGAAGTTATTGATTTCCTTCACAAGATGTCTAGAGACCCCCGCAGTAGCACGCTTAATCTTGCCTTCATAGAGCATATCACTAATGCTCTCATCAAAGCTAGGGAGGAGAAACTTAGAGTGGAAGCCTCCATACCTAGAAAGCTAGAAGATGGTTGGGATCCTATGATAAAAATTAAATTGAATGACTTCTCTTGCTATGCATTATGTGATGTTGGAGCTAGTACCTCTGTTATGCCCAAAAGAATATATGATATGCTTAAATTGAAACCTTATGATTCTTGTTCTTTTGGTGTTCGTCTCGTTGATTCTTCCATAAAGAAACCTTTGGGGAGGATCGATGATGTTCTTATCGTTGTTAATGATAATTATGTTCCCGTTGATTTCACTATTATGGATATTGAATGTGATCCTTCATGTCCAATTATTTTGGGACGTCCGTTTTTACGCACCGTTGGTGCTATCATTGACATGAAAGAGGGTAATATAAAATTTCAGTTTACTCTCAAGAAATGGATGGAACACTTCCCTCGAAAGAAGATCAAGTTACCTTTTGAGTCCGTTGTACGGGCTAGCTATTCTTTTACTCTTGATAAAACTTGATCTATATGCATTATGCCTAGCTTAAAGCCATAAAAGAAAGCGCTTTTGGGAGGCAGCCCAATGAATAATTTTTTTGCTTTTGTTGTGTCTTGATGTTGTTTACTGCTGTAGCATCATCATTGTATCTTTTCTTTTCATATTTGTGCCAAGTATAGCCTCTGATTGCAAAGAAAGTTCAAAAGTTGTGAGGTGCTGTCCAGAAAACAGATTCTGTCCTTGGATAGAAATATTCGTATAAAATCACCAGATCATCTTTTTGGTCTGAATTGTTTCGACAGCATTCTCTATATAATTGTCTTTCGTGCTTCTGTTCTGAGTTTTTTGATTTGAGTTGCAGAAGTATCCCGAACAGATCAATTACTACCTGTTGTTCTGTTTTTCACAGATTCTGTCCTGTTTTGCCTTTCCTTCATTTTGCAAATCAAGAGCTTGCTTTTTCTTTGCAAAAACCTTTTGGCAATCTTGAGAAACAGTAGAACTTCAAGAATATCCTTATTTCCAGCAAGGTATAATTATTTTATTAAGGGTACTAACCTCGCTGATCAGATTATGATGAGTTATGTATGAAGGGAGTTTTCAAGTGTGCGAGGGAAGATGATAAAAAAGATTCAGGAGTGTCAAGCGCTCAAGCTTGGGGATGCCCCCGTGCACCCCCAAGAAATATTCAAGGAGACTCAAGCGTCTAAGCTTGGGGATGCCCTCGTGCATCCCCTTCTCCATCAGCTTTATCAGTTCGTCTTTCGTTTCGCTATATTTTTATCACTTCATGTGTTATGTGCTATGCTTGGAGCGTCTTGCTTTTAGTTTTCTTTTTAGTTTTTCATAACGAGTCGGAACTCAGTATTCTTTATGTGGGAGAGAAACACGCTCCACTTCTACCTAGAACATAACATAGAATTTGCATGTCTATCTTTGTTGTGTGTGTTCTTTGTCTTTTAATAGCTACTATCATGCTCTGCTCTTAGTATTCATGCTTATCTTTTCAAAGAGCTTTTGTTTAGTTGGTTGCTTGACCTCTCTTTAATTATCATGCTCACCTTATTAAGAGAGTTTGCTTCCGTTGCATTGGTTAATATGTCTATGATAAAGATGCTACGTGCATAATGGTGCTTAGTAGTTCAGGTTTTCTTATGGTTAATCTCAAATAGCTGGGGGATTCCCAATGTGTTATTGGAATACCAACTTGATTTGTTTGTCAATGATGTGGTATGGTTTAGTAATATCTTCCTTCGAGAATTTATTTTGATTGACTTGGCGTATGCTCACGCATATTTAAGACTGTAAAGAAAGTCTATCAAGCCTTGATGATCTTTTATTTCTGAGTAGCGATATAACTACCATGCCTGATTCAATATTGCTTTGTCGCTCTGCATGATTATGACCGTCATTGCTCTCTTAGTTGGTCGCTTCCAGTGTTTTGCTAACCTCCACCTGTACTAAGACTAACCTTGCAATACATAGCTCATGGGAAAGTAGCTTAAAAACTATTGTGGTAAAGAATATGTTGCCTATGTATCTTATTTCTTATAAGTTGCTTGCTGAGCGGTAACCATGTTTCTGGGGACGTCATCAACTGTCACACTTTTGTTGAATATCATGTGAGTTTCTATGCATGTTCGTCTTGTATGAAGTAAGGGTGATTTACCATGGGTTGAATAAATATGCATATTGTTAGAGAAGAACATTGGGCCGCCAACCAAAGCCATGCATCATGGTGGAAGTTTTAGCTTGGACATTAATCCTCAATCTCTTATGAGAATATGCTTATGCATTAAAGAGGAGTCCATTATCTATTTTCTATGTTGTCCCGGTATGGATGTCCTCAAGTTGAGATCTATCAAAAACGAGAGATCAAATGCGATTTATCTCCTTGGACCTTTGTACAGGTGGCATAGAGGTACCCCTTTGTGACACTTGGTTGAAACATATGTAATGCAATGATAACGCATGGAAATCCGAGCTAATTAGGACAAGGTGCGAGCACTATGGGTATTCGATGCATGAGGCTTGCAACTTATAGGATGTTTTATGCATGACACATATGAAGTACTACTACCGTTCACAAAATTGCTTCCATGTTTTCAAAATAAAAAGCTCTAGCACTTAACCATTCTTTTACGTTTATGAGTCTCCACCTTCTTTTAAAAGCACCAACTAATGAGAGCATGATTGTCATTCTGAGTGTAATGTGCATTGTCCCAAAGTAGCATTGTCTTTTGCATGATTGCGATATCGTTTACTTTGAAATCATTGTATCTAGTCATCACTTAGACCTTGAAGGTGCCCCTGCATTTACGTTTTGCTTCACTAAAGGAGGCAAGCTAGATATCACTTTATCATATTTGCACATCATGTTCATTGCAAATCTATTTGATGCTTCAATGTCATGTTGTAAAACTTTCAGTCATTTGTGATTTTCTCATGAGGCAACTTAATTACTATAGAATCATTGTCTCAGTAAGCTTTTGTCATATGACTATGAAAAAGTCCTATATGGTTAATAGCATGTCACCACAGAAATTATTCTTGTTATCATTTACCTACTCGAGGACGAGCAGGAATTAAGCTTGGGGATGTTGATACGTCCAAAACGTATCTATAATTTCTGTTTGCTCCATGCCACTTTTGGGTGATATTGCTATGATATTCATACACTTCCATACACTTTTGATCATATTTGGACTAACTTACTAATCCAGTGCACCCCAGTGCCAGTTTCTGTTTTCGGCTGTTTTTGTATTTCAGGTTTTCACGTTTCGAGAACTGCCCAGAAAAATACAGAAAAATTATATAAAAAATCAGCGATCCGGGAACGACACTGCTTCCGAAGGGCAGCCTGGGGGGGCCACAGGGGCTCCAGGCGCCCTGTGGGCCGCGCCGGGGGGGGGCGCCTCGGCCCCCCGAGAGCCCCCCGGTGCCCTACTTTGGCATATATTTAAAGGGTTCCCCGTAACCCTTGAAACAGGACTTCTTTTCGCGATCCCATCTCTGTTCCGCCGCCGCCACCGCTTCCAAGATCGGGAGCACCAGGAGAACTCTTCCCGGCACCCTGCCGGAGGGGAGGATCACCACCGGGAGCTTCTCCACCACCATGGACGCCTCCCGGATGACTCGTGAGTAGTCTCCCTTGGACCATGAGTCCATGACCAGTACCTATGTGATGTTCTCCTCCCGTTCTTGTGCTTCACTAATTAGTCCTCGTGAGCTGCCCTACATGATCGAGGCACCTATGTAATCCTTATGTTGTTGCTATGTTGAGTTTGCTGGGATCCGATGGATTATGAGATTATGTTCAGATTGATCTTGAGTAATATATTTGATTCACCTCTTTTATATTTTAGTTCATAAGTAATTCTTGCATGTTCTCCGTTGTTATTTATTGCTTTGGCCGAGTAGTAAGTAGTGACTCCAAGAGGGAACGTTATGCTCGATTGTGGGTTCATGCCCCTCGATGACTGGCTTGAGTGACAGAAACATGAGTCTAGGGGATGTGCTGTTGCCACAAGGGGGAAAACAACGGTGCTTGTGCCCGCGGGTGCAAGGATTGTTTACTTTACGCAAAGTTCTTTTAATGCAGTTGTCTGTTGCATTGAGTTTACACTATGGGTGGGACTCGCAACTTAATACCAGCGAGATGTTCTGGATAGATATCTCAAGGTGGATGATTAGTAGTAGATATTGATGGATTTCGGTCTACTTACTTTGGCGTACCGCCCATGCTTTGAACCTCGACCTTTCTTGCAATGTAGTCAGCATTGGTTTGCGTTCGTGGTCCTGTCAATTGCCCAGCTGTAATTTGTTACCTCACATAGCTGTTTTATCGTCTTTTGGGAGAGAGACATCACTAGTGAACATGATGAGACTCCGCTCCATATTACCATCATTGATCACATCCACTATTTACTTTCTGCTATTTTACTTACTATTGCAAAACACTATCTATCACTACTATCATATTGCTTTTAACCCTTTGTGAACTACAAGGCCGGAGAGATTGACAACCTCTCTGTACTCGTTGGGAGCAAAGTTATCTGTATCTGTGTGCAGGTCCACGTTGATTGCTAATTGCGCCGTTAGCGGTTGACACCTACCTGTTGAACCTAGGAGTCTCTGGGGATTCGATCCTTGGCATCTTTGCTAGGGGAAAACACTTCTACTTACTGCATCTTACACCTTCCACTTGGGGTAACCAACGAGGGGTTCGAGGCCCATCAAGGAGTATTTTCTGGCGCCGTTGCCGGGGACTCCACTCTTCAGGATAGGGGAGTTGCATGCTATCTTTTACCTTTGCTTTTTAGTCTTGTTTGTTTACCTTTCATTTTTTTGCTTTAGTTCCTTTTATCGAAAATCACAACAAAAAATATTACCTTCCTGTTAGTAGTCCTATCTGTTTAGTTAAACATGTTAGGATTTGGTGCTTTGAGGGAATCAGAAGTTTTAGATTTCCATCAAAGGGATGGAGAAAATATGAAGAAGGCATGGGACAGAATTTCTGATGCACATAGGAGAATTATGCCTTGGATACCTATAAAAATTGTGCTTAGAAATTTTTACCATGGTCTTTTTAAATGGTGTAAACACTCCCTTGACATTATAGCCGAGGGAGATTTCCTAGAATGTGACGAGGCTAGAGCTCTTGAAATTATACATGGTCTATCTAGTTACTTTGTTTATGATCATAATTTTGATACTGTCATAGATAGACTTGCTACTATTGAAAAGAGAATGGATGCTCTAGACTTAATGAAGGTAGAGAAACCTAAACCCAATAAAAGAGACATTTTGGAAATAGACGATGATTGGGAGCCTTTTGTTAGGATTAGCATCTCTAATCAAGACTTCCTTGCTTATTGTGATATTGGATCTATGGTTTCTACTATGCCAAAAATTGTTCATGATTCTTTAAAATTTAACGTGGATAGATTACCATTATATCATGAACATACTAATGGAGATATTTCTGAAATCCAGGGAAAAATAAAAGACGTACCGGTTAAATTCCTTAAAGGGATTGCAATGATTGATTTCTTCATCATGGAGCCAAACCAAGGAAATATAGTGCTTGGAAGGGACTTCCTCCGAGCAGTTAAAGGCTTCATTGATATAGGTAAGGGACAAATCCGCTTACGCGGGAAGGCAAAAGGTGTGTACCCCTTTCCTAGAAGGAACAAGAATGAACTTGTTGAGGAATCATTTGAACCAATTTATAACTCCGATTATTATGATGAATATTGATTCCTCTATGCATTATGCCTAGCTTAAAGGCATAAAAGAAAGCGCTTTTGGGAGGCAGCCCACATGAATAAATTTTTTGCTTTTGTTGTGTCTTGATGTTGTTTACTGCTGTAGCATCATCATTGTATCTTTGCTTTTCATATTTGTGCCAAGTATAGCCTCTGATTGCTAGAAAGTTCAAAAGTTGTGAGGTGCTGTCCAGGAAACAGATTCTGTCCTTGGATAGAAAAATTCGTATAAAATCACCAGATCATCTTTTTGGTCTGAATTTTATCGACAGCGTTCTCTATATAATTTTCTTTCGTGCGTCAGTTCTGAGTTTTTTGATTTGAGTTGCATAAGTATCCCGAACTGGTCAATTACTGCCTGCTGTTCTGTTTTTCACAAATTCTGTCCTGTTTTGCCTTACCTTCACTTTGCAAATTGAGAACTTGCTTTTTCTTTTCAAAAACCTTTTGGCAATATTGAGAAACAGTAGAACTTCAAGAATATCCTTATTTCCAGCAAGGTATAATTATTTTATTAAGGGTACTAACCTCGCTAATCAGATTATGAATGAGTTATGTATGAAGGGAGTTTTCAAGTGTGCGAGGGAAGATGATAAAAAGATTCAGGAGTGTCAAGCGCTCAAGCTTGGGGATGCCCCCGTGCACCCCCAAGAAATATTCAAGGAGACTCAAGCGTCTAAGCTTGGGGATGCCCCCGTGCATCCCCTTCTCCATCAACATTATCAGTTCGTCTTTCGTTCCGCTATATTTTTATCACTTCATGTGTTATGTGTTATGCTTGGAGCGTCTTGCTTTTAGTTTTCTTTTTAGTTTTTCATAACGAGTCGGAACTCAGCATTCCTTTATGTGGGAGAGAAACACGCTCCACTTCTACCTAGAACATTACATAGAATTTTCATGTCTATCTATGCTGTGTGTGTTCTTTGTCTTTTAATAGCTACTATCGTGCTTTGCTCTTAGTATTCATGCTTATCTCTTCAAGAGCTTTTATTTAGTTGGTTGCTTGAACTCTCTTTAATTACCATGCTCACCTTATTAAGAGAGTTTGCTTCCGTTGCATGGGTTAATGTGTCTATGATAAAGATGCTACTTTCATGATGGTGCTTAGTAGTTCAGATTTTCTTTTGGTTAATCTCGAATAGCTGGGGGGTTCCCAATGTGTTATTGGAGTACCAACTTGGTTTGTTTGCCTATGATGTGGTATGGTTTAGTAATATCTTCCTTTGAGAATTTATTTTGATTGACTTGGCGTATGCTCACGCATATTCAAGACTGTAAAGAAAGTCTGTCAAGCCTTGATGATCTTTTGTTTCTAAGTAGCGATATAACTACCATGCCTGATTCAATATTGCTTTGTCGCTCTGCATGATTATGACCGTCATTGCTCTCTTAGTTGGTTGCTCCCAGTCTTTTGCTAACCTACACCTGCACTAAGCAAATTAACCATGCAATACATAGCTCATGGGAAAGTGGCCTAAAAACTATTGTGGTAAAGAATATGTTGCCTATGTATCTTATTTCTTATGAGTTGCTTGCTGAGCGGTAACCATGTTTCTGGGGACGCCATCAACTGTCACACTTTTGTTGAATATCATGTGAGTTGCTATGCATGTTCGTCTTGTCTGAAGTAAGGGTGATTTACCGTGGGTTGAATTAATATGCATATTGTTAGAGAAGAACATTGGGCCGCCAACCAAAGCCATGCATCATGGTGGAAGTTTTAGCTTGGACCTTAATCCTCAATCTCTTACGAGAATATGCTTATGCATTAAAGAGGAGTCCATCATCTATTTTCTATGTTGTCCCGGTATGGATGTCCTCAAGTTGAGATCTATCAAAAACGAGAAATCAAATGTGATCTATCTCCTTGGACCTTTGTACAGGTGGCATAGAGGTACCCCTTTGTGACACTTGGTAAAAACATATGCAATACAATGATAACCCATGGGGATCCGAGCTAATTAGGACAAGGAGCGAGCACTATTGGTATTCGATGCATGAGGCTTGCAACTTATAAGATTTTTTATGCATGACACATATGAAGTACTACTACCGTTGACACAATTGCTTCCATGTTTCACAATAAAAAGCTCTAGCACTTCAGGCACCAACTACTGAGAGCATGATTGTCATTCTGAGTGTAATATGCATTGTCCCAAAGTAGCATTGTCTTTTGCATGATTGTGATATCGTTTATTCTGAAATGATTGTATCTAGTCATCACTTAAACCTTGAAGGTGCCCTTGCATTTATGTTTTGCATCACAAAAGGGGGCAAGCTAGATATCACTTGATCATATTTGCACATCATGTTCATTGCAAATCTTTTTGATGTTTCAGTTTCATATTGTAAAACTTTCAGTCATTTGTGATTTTCTCTTGAGACAACTTAATTACTTTAGAATCATTGTCTCAGTAAGCTTTTGTCATATGACTATGAGAAAGTCTTATATGGTTAATAGCATGTCACCACAGAAATTATTCTTGTTATCATTTACCTACTCGAGGACGAGCAGGAATTAAGCTTGGGGATGTTGATACGTCCAAAACGTATCTATAATTTCTGCTTGCTCCATGCCACTTTTGGGTGATATTGCTATGATATTCATACACTTCCATACACTTTTGATCATATTTGGACTAACTTACTAATCCAGTGCACCCCAGTGCCAGTTTCTATTTTTGGCTGTTTTTGTATTTCAGGTTTTCACGTTTCGAGAACTGCCCAGAAAAATCCAGAAAAATTATATAAAAAATCAGCGATACGGAAACAACACTGCGTCCGAAGGGCAGCCCGGGGGGCCACAGGGGCTCTAGGCGCCCTGTGGGCGCGCCCCCCCTGGGCCGCGCTGGGGGGGCGCCTCGGCCCCCCGAGAGCCCCCCGGTGCCCTACTTTGGCATATATTAAAGGGTTCCCCGTAACCCTCGAAACAGGACTTCTTTTCGCGATCCCATCTCTGTTCCGCCGCCGCCGCCGCTTCCAAGATCGGGAGCACCAGGAGAACTCTTCCCGGCACCCTGCCGAAGGGGAGGATCACCACCGGGAGCTTCTCCACAACCATGGACGCCTCCCGGATGACTCGTGAGTAGTCTCCCTTGGACCATGAGTCCATGACCAGTAGCTATGTGATGTTCTCCTCCCGTTCTTGTGCTTCACTAATTAGTCCTCATGAGCTGCCCTACATGATCGAGGCACCTATGTAATCCTTATGCTGTTGCTATGTTGAGTTTGCTGGGATCCGATGGATTATGAGATTATGTTCAGATTGATCTTGAGTAATATATTTGATTCACCTCTTTTATATTTTAGTTCATAAGTAATTCTTGCATGTTCTCCGTTGTTATTTATTGCTTTGGCCGAGTAGTAAGTAGTGACTCCAAGAGGGAACGTTATGCTCGATTGTGGGTTCATGCCCCTCGATGACTGGCTTGAGTGACAGAAACATGAGTCTAGGGGATGTGCTGTTGCCACAAGGGGGAAAACAACGGTGCTTGTGCCCGCGGGTGCAAGGATTGTTTACTTTACGCAAAGTTCTTTTAATGCAGTTGTCTGTTGCATTGAGTTTACACTATGGGTGGGACTCGCAACTTAATACCAGCGAGATGTTCTGGATAGATATCTCAAGGTGGATGATTAGTAGTAGATATTGATGGATTTCGGTCTACTTACTTTGGCGTACCGCCCATGCTTTGAACCTCGACCTTTCTTGCAATGTAGTCAGCATTGGTTTGCGTTCGTGGTCCTGTCAATTGCCCAGCTGTAATTTGTTACCTCACATAGCTGTTTTATCGTCTTTTGGGAGAGAGACATCACTAGTGAACATCATGAGACTCCGGTCCATATTACCATCATTGATCACATCCACTATTTACTTTCTGCTATTTTACTTACTATTGCAAAACACTATCTATCACTACTATCATATTGCTTTTAACCCTTTGTGAACTACAAGGCCGGAGAGATTGACAACCTCTCTGTACTCGTTGGGAGCAAAGTTATATGTATCTGTGTGCAGGTCCACGTTGATTGCTAATTGCGCCGTTAGCGGTTGACACCTACCTGTTGAACCTAGGAGTCTCTGGGGATTCGATCCTTGGCATCTTTGCTAGGGGAAAACACTTCTACTTACTGCATCTTACACCTTCCACTTGGGGTAACCAACGAGGGGTTCGAGGCCCATCAAGGAGCCAATATGAGCATCCAGGTTCCGCTATTGGTTATTGACCGGAGATGAGTCTCGGTCATGTCTACATAGTTCTCGAACCCGTAGGGTCCGCACGCTTAACGTTTGACGACGATCGGTATTATGAGTTTATGAGTTTTGATGTACCGAAGGTAGTTCGGAGTCCCGGATGAGATCACGTACATGACGAGGAGTCTCGGAATGTCCGAGACGTAAAGATTGATATATTGGATGACTATATTCGGACACCGGAAGTGTTCCGTAAAGTTTCGGAATTAACCGGAGTATCGGGAGGGTGGGGGGGGGTTACCGGAACCCCCTAGGGAAGCTATGGGCCTTAATGGGCCGTAGGAGAAAGAGGGAAGGAGGGCCAGGGCTGGGCCGCGCACCCCCCACCCCTTGGTCCGAATTGGACAAGGAAGGAGGGGGGCCGGCGCCCCTTTCCTTCTCCTTCTCCTTCTCCCTCTCCTTCCTTTCCCCCTTCTCTCTTTTGGTAGTTCCTACTAGGAATAGGATTGCAATCCTATTCCTAGTAGGATTGCTCCTTCTTGGCGCGCCAATAGGGGCCGGCCGGCCTCCCCCTTGCTCCTTTATATACGGGGGCAGGGGGCACCCAAAGACACACAAGTTGAGTTGTTTTAGCCGTGTGCGGTGCCCCCCCTCCACAGAAACACACCTCGGTCATACTGTCGCAGTGCTTAGGTGAAGCCCTGCACCGGTAACTTCATCATATTCGTCACCACGCCATCGTGCTGATGAAACTCTCCCGTGAAGCTCAACTGGATCAAGAGCTCGTGGGACGTCATCAAGCTGAACGTGTGCTGAACGCGGAGGTGTCGTACGTTCGGTGCTTGATCGGTTGGATCGCGAAGAAGTTCGACTACATCAACCGCGTCACTTGACGCTTCCGCTCTCGGTCTACGAGGGTATGTAGACACACTCTCCCTCTCGTTGCTATGCATCTGGTAGATAGATCTTGCGTGATCGTAGGAAAATTTTAAAATACTACGTTCCCCAACAGTGGCATCATGAGCCAGGTCTATGCGTAGATGATATGCACGAGTAGAACACAATGAGTTATGGGCGATACTAGTCATACAGCTTACCAGCATGTCATACTTTGCTTCGGCGGTATTGTGAGATGAAGCGGCCCGGACCGACATTACGCGTACGCTTACACGAGACTGGTTTCACCGTTATGAGCACTCGTTGCTTAAAGGTGACTGGCGGGTGTCTGTCTCTCTCACTTTAGCTGAATCGAGTGTGGCTACGCCCGGTCCTTGTGAAGGTTAAAACAGCACATACTTGACAAAACATCGTTGTGGTTTTTGTATGCGTAGGTAAGAACGGTTCTTGCTAAGCCCGTAGCAGCCACGTAAAACTTGCAACAACAAAGTAGAGGACGTCTAACTTGTTTTTGCAGGGCATGTTGTGATGTGATATGGTCAAGACATGATGAGATATACAGTTTTGTATGAGATCATCATGTTTTGTAAAGTTATCGGCAACTGGCAGGAGCCATATGGTTGTCGCTTTATTGTATGAAATGCAATCGCCATGTAATTGCTTTACTTTATCACTAAGCGGTAGCGATAGTCGTAGAAGCAATAGTTGGCGAGACGACAACGATACTACGATGGAGATCAAGGTGTCGCGCTGGTGACGAAGGTGATCATGAAGGTGCTTTGGAGATGGAGATCAAAAGCACGAGATGATGATGGCCATATCATGTCACATATTTTGATTGCATGTGATGTTTATCTTATTATGCTTCTTATTTTGCTTAGTACGACGGTAGCATTATAAGATGATCCCTTACAAAATTACAAGGTATAAGTGTTCTCCCTGAGTATGCACCATTGCGAAAGTTCGTCGTGCCGAGACACCACGTGATTATCGGGTGTGATAAGCTCTACGTTCAAATACAACGGGTGTAGGCCAGTTTTGCACACGCAGAATACTCGGGTTAAACTTGACGAGCCTAGCATATGCAGATATGGCCTTGGAACACTGGAGACCGAAAGGTCGAGCGTGAATCATATAGTAGATATGATCAACATAAGATGTTCACCATTGAAACTACTCCATCTCACGTGATGATCGGACATGGTTTAGTTGATTTGGATCACGTGATCATTTAGATGACCGGAGGGATGTCTACCTAAGTGGGAGTTCTTTAAGTAATATGATTAATTGAACTTTAATTTATCATGAACTTAGTCCTGATAGTTTTTGCATATCTATGTTGGTGTAGATCAATGGCCCGTGCTACCGTTCCTTTGAATTTTAATGCATTCCTAGAGAAAGCTAAGTTGAAAGATGATGGTAGCAATTACACGGACTAGGTCCCTAACTTGAGGATTATCCTGATTGCTGCACAGAAGAATTATGTCCTTGAAGCACCGCTAGGTGACAAGCCCCCTCCCGCTAATGTAGATGCTTTGAACGTCTGGCAGACGCGGTCTGATGACTACACGATAGTTTAGTGTGCCATGCTTTACGGCTTAGAACCGGGACTTCAACAACGTTTTGAACGTCATGGACCATATGAGATGTTCCAGGAGTTGAAGTTAATATTTCAAGCAAATGCCCGGATTGAGAAATATGAGATTTCCAATAAGTTATATAGCTGCAAGATGGAGGAGAATAGTCCTATCAGTGAACACTTGCTCAGAATGTCAGGGTACTACAATCATATGACTCAACTTGGTTGTAAAGTTGACGAGGATAGTGTTATTGATAGAGTTCATCAATCACTGCCACCAAGCTATAAAGGCTTCATGATGAACTATAATATGCAAGGGATGCAGAAGACAATTCCCGAGCTCTTCGCTATGCTTAAAGCTACGGAGGTAGAAATCAAAAAGGAGCATCAAGCGTTGATGGTTAACAAGACCACTAGTTTCAAGAAAAAGGGCAAAGGAAAGAAGGGGAACTTCAAGAAGAATAGCAAGACAGTTGCTACTCCCGCGAAGAAACCCAAGTCTGGAGCCAAGCCCGAAACTGAGTGCTTCTACTGCAAAGGGACTGGACACTGGAAGCGGAACTGCCCCAAGTATTTGGCGGATAAGAAGGATGGCAAGGTGAACAAAGGTATATGTGATATACATGTTATTGATGTGTACCTTACTAATGCTCATAGTAGTACCTGGGTATTTGATACCGGTTCGGTTGCTAATATTTGTAACTCGAAACAGGGACTACAGATTAAACGAAGATTGGCTAAGGACGAGACGATGCGCGTGGGAAATGGTTCCAAAAGTCGATGTGATCGCCGTCGGCACGCTACCTCTACATCTACCTTCGGGATTAGTTTTAGACCTAAATAATTGTTATTTGGTGCCAGCGTTTAGCATGAACATTATATCTGGATCTTGTTTGTTGCGAGACGGTTATTCGTTTAAATCAGAGAATAATGGTTGTTTTATTTTTATGAATAATATCTTTTATGGTCATGCACCCTTGAAGAGTGGTCTATTCTTATTGGATCTCGATTGTAGTGATACACATATTCATAATATTGAAGCCAAAAAAATGCAAGGTTAATAATGATAGTGCAACTTATTTGTGGCACTGCCGTTTAGGTCATATTGGTGTAAAGCGCATGAAGAAACTCCATAGTGATGGACTTTTGGAATCACTTGATTATGAATCACTTGGTGCTTGCGAACCATGCCTCATGGGCAAGATGACTAAAACTCCGTTCTCCGGAACTATGGAGCGAGCAACAGATTTGTTGGAAATCATACATACTGATGTATGCGGACCAATGAGTGTTGAAGCTCGCGGCGGGTATTGTTATTTTCTGACCTTCACTGATGATTTGAGCAGATATGGGTATATCTACTTAATGAAGCACAAGTCTGAAACATTTGAAAAGTTCAAAGAATTTCAGAGTGGAGTAGAGAATCATCGTAACAAGAAAATAAAGTTTCTGTGATCTGACCGTGGAGGTGAATATTTGAGTTATGAGTTTGGTCTTCATTTGAAACAATGTGGAATAGTTTCACAACTCACGCCACCCGGAACACCACAACATAATGGTGTGTCCGAACGTCGTAACCGTACTTTATTGGATATGGTGCGATCTATGATGTCTCTTACCGATTTACCACTATCATTTTGGGGTTATGCTTTAGGGACAGCTGCATTCACGCTAAATAGGGCACCATCTAAATCCATTGAGACGACACCTTATGAACTATGGTTTGTCAAGAAACCAAAGTTGTCGTTTCTTAAAGTTTGGGGCTGCGATGCTTATGTGAAAAAGCTTCAACTTGATAAGCTCGAACCCAAGTCGGAGAAATGTGTCTTCATAGGATACCCAAAAGAAACTGTTGGGTACACCTTCTATCACAGATCCGAAGGCAAGATATTCGTTGCTAAGTATGAATCCTTTCTAGAGAAGGAGTTTCTCTCGAAAGAAGTGAGTGGGAGGAAAGTAGAACTTGATGAGGTAATTGTACCTTCTCCCGAATTGGAAAGTGGAACATCACATAAACTAGTTCTAGTGATTCCTGCACCAATTAGTGAGGAAGCTAATGATGATGATCATGAAACTTCAGATCAAGTTTCTGCCGAAAGTCGTAGATCAACCAGAGTACGTTCCGCACTAGAGTGGTACGGCAACCCAGTTCTGGAAGTCATGTTACTAGACCATGATGAACCTACGAACTATGAGGAAGCGATGATGAGCCCAGATTCCGCAAAATGGCTTGAGGCCATGAAATCTAAGATGGGATCCATGTATGAGAACAAAGTGTGGACTTTGGTTGACTTGCCCGATGATCGGCAAGCCATCGAAAATAAATGGATCTTCAAGAGGAAGACCGACGCAGACGGTAATGTTACTGTTTACAAAGCTCGACTTGTTGCGACAGGGTTTCGACAAGTTCAAGGAGTTGACTACGATGAGACTTTCTCACCTGCAGCGATGCTTAAGTCTGTCCGAATCGTGTTAGCAATTGCCGCATTTTATGATTATGAAATCTGGCAAATGGATGTCAAAACTGCATTCCTGAATGGATATCTCAAAGAAGAGTTGTATATGATGCAACCAGAAGGTTTTGTCGATCCAAAAGGTGCTAACAAAGTGTGCAAGCTCCAGCGATCCATCTATGGACTGGTGCAAGCATCTCGGAGTTGGAATATACGCTTTGATGAGGTGATCAAAGCATATGGTTTTATACAGACTTTTGGAGAAGCCTGTATTTACAAGAAAGTGAGTGGGAGCTCTGTAGCATTTCTGATATTATATGTGGATGACATATTGTTGATTGGAAATGATATAGAATTTCTGGATAGCATAAAAGGATACTTGAATAAGAGTTTTTCAATGAAAGACCTCGGTGAAGCTACTTACATATTAGGCATCAAGATCTATAGAGATAGATCAAGACGCTTGATTGGACTTTCACAAAGCACATACCTTGATAAAGTTTTGAAGAAGTTCAAAATGGATCAGTCAAAGAAAGGGTTCTTGCCTGTGTTACAAGGTGTGAAGTTGAGTAAGACTCAATGCCCGACCACTGCAGAAGATAGAGAGAAAATGAAAGTCATTCCCTATGCCTCAGCCATAGGATCTATCATGTATGCAATGTTGTGTACCAGACCTGATGTGTGCCTTGCTGTAAGTCTAGCAGGGAGGTACCAAAGTAATCCAGGAGTGGATCACTGGACAGCGGTCAAGAACATCCTGAAATACCTGAAAAGGACAAAGGATATGTTTCTCATGTATGGAGGTGACAAAGAGCTCGTCGTAAACGGTTACGTCGATTCTAGCTTTGACACTGATCCGGATGACTCTAAGTCATAAACCGGATATGTATTTTTATTGAACGGTGGAGCTGTCAGTTGGTGCAGTTCCAAGCAAAGCGTCATGGCGGGATCTACGTGTGAAGCGGAATACATAGCTGCTTCTAAAGCAGCAAATGAAGGAGTCTGGATGAAGGAGTTCATATCCGATCTAGGTGTAATACCTAGTGCATTGGGTCCAATGAAAATCTTTCGTGACAACACTGGAGCAATAGCCTTGGCGAAGGAATGCAGGTTTCACAAGAGAACAAAGCACATCAAAAGACGCTTCAATTCCTTCTGCGATCTAGTCAAGGAGGGAGACATAGAGATTTGCAAGATACATACGGATTTGAATGTTGCAGACCCGTTGACTAAGCCTCTTCCACGGGCAAAACATGATCAGCACCAGGACTCCATGGGTGTGAGGATCATTACTTTGTAATCTAGATTATTGACTCTAGTTCAAGTGGGAGACTGAAGGAAATATGCCCTAGAGGCAATAATAAAGATGTTATTTGTATTTCCTTATATCATGATAAATGTCTTTTATTCATGCTAGAATTGTATTAACCGGAAACTTAGTACATGTGTGAATACATAGACAAAATAGTATGTCCCTAGTATGCCTCTACTAGACTAGCTCATTGATCAAAGATGGCTATGTTTCCTAGCCATAGACATGAGTTGTCATTTGATCAACGGGATCACATCATTAGGAGAATGATGTGATGGACTAGACCCATCTGTTAGCTTAGCACTATGATCGTTTAGTTTTACTGCTATTGCTTTCTTCATGACTTATACATGTTCCTATGACTATGAGATTATGCACCTCCCGAATACCATAGGAACACCTTGTGTGCTATCAAACGTCACAACGTAACTGGGTGATCATAAAGATGCTCTACAGGTGTCTCCGAAAGTGTTCGTGGTGTTGGCATAGATCAAGACTAGGATTTGTCACTCCGAGTGTCGGAGAGGTATCTCTGGGCCCTCTCGGTAATGCACATCATAATAAGCCTTGCAAGCAAATGATTAATGAGTTAGTCACGAGATGATGTATTACGGAACGAGTAAAGAGACTTGCCAGTAACGAGATTGAACTAGGTATAGAGATACCGACGATCGAATCTCGGGCAAGTAACATACCGATGACAAAAGGAACAACGTATGTTGTTATGCGGTTTGACCGATAAAGATCTTCGTAGAATATGTAGGAGCCAATATGAGCATCCAGGTTCCGCTATTGGTTATTGACCGGAGATGAGTCTCGGTCATGTCTACATAGTTATCGAACCCGTAGGGTCCGCACGCTTAACGTTTGATGATGATCGATATTATGAGTTTATGAGTTTTGATGTACTGAAGGTAGTTTGGAGTCCCGGATGAGATCACGGACATGACGAGGAGTCTCAGAATTTCCGGGACGTAAAGGTTGATATATTGGATGACTATATTCGTACACCGGAAGTGTTCCGTAAAGTTTCGGAATTAACCGGAGTACCGGGGGGGGGGGGTGTTACCGGAACCCCCTAGGGAAGCTATGGGCCTTAATGGGCCGTAGGAGAAAGAGGGAAGGAGGGCCATGGCTGGGCTGCACACCCCCACCCCTTGGTCCGAATTGGACAAGGAAGGAGGGGGGGCCGGCGCCCCTTTCCTTCTCCTTCTCCCTCTCCTTCCTTTCCCCCTTCTCCCTTTTTGGTAGTTCCTACTAGGAATAGGATTGCAATCCTATTCCTAGTAGGATTGCTCCTCCTTGGCGCGCCAATAGGGGCCGGCCGGCCTCCCCCTTGCTCCTTTATATACGGGGGCAGGGGGGCACCCAAAGACACACAAGTTGAATTGTTTTAGCCGTGTGCGGTGCCCCCCCTCCACAGAAACACACCTCGGTCATACTGTGGCAGTGCTTAGGCGAAGCCCTGCGCCGGTAACTTCATCATATCCGTCACCACGCCGTCGTGCTGACGAAACTCTCCCGTGAAGCTCAACTGGATCAAGAGCTCGTGGGACATCATCAAGCTGAACGTGTGCTGAACACGGAGGTGCCGTACGTTCGGTGCTTGATCGGTTGGATTGCGAAGAAGTTCGACTACATCAACCGCGTCACTTGACGCTTCTGCTCCCACTCCCGCTCTTTGGTGCAGCGTAACTCCCGACAAGCATCGACCGATCCTTCTCCGTCTGCCACTGGCGCGACCGGTCCTACACCTACACCTACACCTACACCTCCGTGATGACGATAAGTTTCCCAAGTGTTTTGCTTAATAGAGTTTTGTTGTGATGCCGTGTTGTATCTACACATATCGTGCATAATGTGTGTATGTTTGAAATGCATTGTATTTGTGGGATTCGACATCTAGTCGTGTGCCTTTGGTAGCCTTCCATACAGAGAAATGCCTCCTAGTGCTTCCACTGAGCCATGGTAGTTCGCTACTGCTCTGGAACACATGGATTGACCGGCATGTGTCCTTCTTTGCTCCTGTTTCTGTCCCTACGGGACACCGAAGTCCTTGTAGCTTGCTACGACTTGGTTGCACTCGCTGATGACCGACACGTGCATTGCTGGGTCATGTATGCCTGTCCCTGTATGTTTGTGCCACCTTGGTTCTATGACTAGTCATGTCGGCCCGGGTTCTCTGCCATAAGGATACTAGCGACATAATCATATACTTAGCATTTTTTTCCTCCAAAATGACTCGATATGCTTAGCTAGCTCAAAAATGACATAATAAGCTTAATTAGCTCCAAAATGACATATTTAACCTAGGATAGCTCTAAAATGACCTATACTTAGCATTTTTTCCTCCAAAATGACTTAATATGCTTAGCTAGCTTAAACTGACCTATTTAACCTAGGATTGCTCTAAAATGACCTATACTTAGGATCTTTTCCTCCAAAATGACTTAATATGCTTAAGAAATGACATAGTTTAGCTCCTAAATGACTTCACATGCTTAGCTAGCTTCAAAATGACATAATAACCTTACTTAGCTCTAAAATGACATATTTAACCTAGGCTAGCTCTAAAATGACCTATACTTAGCATGTTTTCCTCCTAAATGACTCAATATGCTTAGCTAGCTCAATAATAATTACATAATTAGCTTAACTAGTCGTCAACCCATGCAACTGCACGGGCTAGATATTTGGATAGTAGCTTAATATAATAAGATTGAAAATTATTGGTCATATTCTGTCTAAAATAAAACTGGCTAATAATGTCAATGGTTTTTATTAAAGTTTTGAAAGTTTATTATTAAAACACAACAATTTTTCCATGTGTCCATACACGCAGAATATGAATTTATTCGAAATCATGATAGTCTTAGGCACCCCATGTAATATGAATATTTTCTTTAACATGTGCCAATAGCTAATCTAAAACAGATTATTATACAGAATCATATCATCACTGAAGTTTTAGAAAGCTCACAATTGTGGGAACGTATAATATTCAGATATTAGCAAAACCAAAAACAACACACTACTTTCTTAAGTACTCCCTCCATCCCAAAATAAGTGACTCAAAAGTGACTCAACTTTGTACTGGGACGGAGGGAGTATATTAGAGGAACACATCCAGGCAACTTCAAAGAATCACTATTCAGTGAGCCGAAACAAAGGTAGCTGAATCTGGACCCTGATAAATATACTTGCTTTATTCATGTGATGTACCCATTTGATCTTCTTATGTTGGTAATGGCTGATACTTATGTTCAATTACTGGTTAGACGCTTATGTAAATTATAGCTGGAAACATGTGTGTTATATTTTTTCATGGTATATAATCTTATGACAAAAAAAGTTAAATACTTTGAGTTAGTTCATGATTGGATGCTTCACATGTGTTTATTGGTTTGGACCTTTTTTCTGCCTAGTCTTTTGATTCATATGCAAATTCTATCAGTTATCAACACTATATTGTTTTGTTAGATTCTTGTTTAAATCGAAAGGCCTTCTATTCAGCACTGTATTGCACATGAAATCCCTCCATTCATTTAACATAACAGAACTTCTATTTTGTTTTTACGGATATATATATGTAAATAGGCTGAACTAAATCCATGGCACATGTAGAAGCACGTGAGTGTGAGATATAAGTCGGTGTCCATTATTACTTTTTAAAGAGAAAAAAGGAAAATACGCATACTTCTCTACATTGTTATAGATAGTGCAGTTATAGCTGTTAACAAAACTGAATCTTCTTCACCGTCATTTTTGAAGACTACTTGACTTTAATAAAAAGAGTAGGTCATATGGGTCAGTACTTACTTTAAGATACATCGACACCACTCCCGACGCTTTATTATTCCCAGATAGCCAAACTTTCGTATCGATCAGTAGTTCTTCAGCTGATAGATTTTCTTCACCGTCTTGATTCTAGGCCAATGCATGCTTATATTGTTCAGAAATTGCATCCAGCAATAATAAGTTTTCGGTCCACCATCGCACACTTGAAGTGGCAATCTATAATAATCATATGTGGCAAATATGAATTTTCATATCGCACTCATAAGAAAGGTTCTGCAGTCGGCACCAGCTACTGTTCCATCAGTGTGTATGTCCAAAGCATAATATTTTGATTCTGGATTTTAGTTAATTTAACAATATGTATTACCTCCAAGGAAATAAAACCCAAGGTGATTTCAGTATACATTACGTAAAAAAATGTGTGCAGCTCGGCCAAGAATATGGATGGGTGAAGATTGGAGTTGGGTAGAGAAAAAACGGCACTTTGCATACGTTGTTGTTGTGCTGAAAGAAGTTCCACCGGTTTGATTTTGTCCTCATATGTGTTTAGCTGATGTTATTTGAAGTCACATACCACTGATGCTTAAGGCTACACTGATGTCTCTGGCTCGCGAACTTAAGAAGGTCGTGGTCGAATTTGGTGCGGACTTCTCCTCGTCGTCCAGATGCTCCTCCACGGGGCGCTTTCTTGCGATTGGCATACCCGACAGCTGTGTGGGTCGCTCGACATAGGACACACTGCTTTCCTGTAGCCGCTCCACGTGGTGGCGGCGCTGCAAGCGCATCGACGCCGACTTGTGAACGTCTGCAGTGCTCGATACTCCAGGATCCCTAAACAAACAAATGAACTAATGCTTTGTAATATGATGTCACTTAAAATCAGGGAAACAACCAGCTAGCAAGCCAGACAACATATATATACAGAATTGTCGGGGAGACAACTTGTATAATACATTGCCGAGTATAATCATGGTGACACCATGATGTAGAAAATCAAGCATGAAAGTGGTGTTCTACAAAATCAGTCACCGCTAATTGGATCCTACCATGCATGCAATTTTATCAGCCAAGATTAAATCTTGGTTGAAAGAATCAGATAAGCGGATAGCCAGTGAAGCAATTAATCAATAGTTGTTGAGAATCTACTGGATCTCCTATTGGGAAAATTGGATTGCTCACCTAGTTACGTACTTACGTACAGTTGTCCAATGTTGCAGCTGATTTCAGCCATGGCACAAAGTTTGGCTACCCCATGACTTGCAGAACGCAAAGAGGTCACCTACAAATTGTACAGATCAATCAGAGGCACTTTGAGAGGTGGGCATAGCTTCTACATCAATCCCACATGCCTCCCAGATCGAAAGAAAGAACCTAAGCCTGTAGCGACATGGGGGAAAACCAGATCTCATGAAAGGAGAGGAGTCGTGAGAGGTTGGGACTGCCATAACGTGGAGGACTCGTGAGTTATTATTATTTTTGAAAGGAACGGACCCGTGAGAGGCTTAGGCTGCCAAAACGTGGAGGAATCTTGAGAGTTTTATTTTCTAGAATCGGAAGAAGTTGGGACTGTTATTTTAGTTCGAGTCGTGAGAGGCTGGGACTGCCATAACGTAGTATATATAGGAATAATAGATATATGATTTAATATACACCGTTATAATTCGGTCCCACCGGATGAACGGCTCGTAAAATCTGATTAACGTGGTAATTTCTAGGGAGTCTCAAATTAGTATAAGTATAGATTAGCTCCAAAATGACCTATTTAACTTAGGATAGCTCTAAAATGACATATACTTAGCATTTTTTCCTCCAAAATGACTTAATATGCTTAGCTAGCTTAAAAATGACCTATTTAACCTAGGATAGCTCTAAATGACCTATACTTAGTATCTTTTCCTCCAAAATGACTTAATATGCTTAGCTAACTCTAAAATGACATAATATGCTTAAGAAATGACATATTTTAGGTCCTGAATGACTTCATATGCTTAGCTAGCTTCAAAATGACATAATAACCTTACTTAGCTCCAAAATGACCTATTTAACCTAGGCTAGCTCTAAAATGACCTATACTTAGCATTTTTCCTCCTAAATAACTCAATATGCTTAGCTAGCTAAAAAATGACAAGATAAGCTTGATTAGCTCCAAAATGACTTATTTAACCAAGGATAGCTCTAAAATGACTTATACTTAGCATTCTTTTCTCCAAAAGGACTTAATATGCTTAGCTAGCTTAAAAATGACCTATTTAACCTAGGATAGCTCTAAAATGACCTATACTTAGCATCTTTTCCTCCAAAATCACTTAATCTGCTTAACTGGCTCTAAAATGACATAATATGCTTAAGAAATGTCATATTTTAGCTCCTAAATGACTTCATATGCTTAGCTACCTCCAAAATGACATAATGACTTTACTTAGCTCCAAAATGACCTATTTTACAGATATAAGTTGCATCATAATAATCTTCACATTTTAGTTGCATCATAATAATCTTCTTCTTTTAGTCTTCTTCTTCTTTCCCATTTTACAGATTTGCTTAAGATCACGGAAGCTTGGGTTGATGGAGTGCTTGTATTTAGTTTTTGTTTTGACCTTGTGAAACTTGCTACCTATGGATGAAACTGTGTAATATTGATGAAACTATGTATATGTACGGATGAAACTTGCTACTATTGGTAACATGTGTTGGATATATATATGTGTTCATGACTATTGGTAATATGTGCTGAATATGCTATATTGGTCATATAAATATATTTGTGTTGGATTTTTTGTGAAAATGAATTGGTATAAGAAAAACAAATTAAATGGGGCAATATAGACACTTTGCCATCTGCTGGCAGATGGCAAAGAGCTTTGCCATCAGCTGGAAGATGGCAAAGAAACCACATGTCATCCAGAGAAAATTTTTGGACTGGCCTATTTGGGCTCTTTGCCATCAGCTGGCTGATGGCAAAGTATGCAGCCTTTGCCATCTGCTGGCAGATGGCAAAGAGCCTGCAGCCTTTGCCATCTGCTGGCTGATGGCAAAGTATGCCGTTATCCTTCTAACGGGGCTAACCCCGTTAAGAGGCTTTGCCATCTGCCAGCTGATGGCAAAGGCACAGGCTCTTTGCCATCAGCCAGCAGATGGCAAAGAAGCCTTTGCCCACTGGAATTCAGTCAACTGTTTGCCATCTGCTGGCTGATGGCAAAGCCTTTGCCATCCGCCGACCATGCCTTTGCCATCTGCCATGGCAGATGGCAAAGTGCCAGATTCCAGTAGTGACACACTCTCCCTTTCGTTGCTATGCATCTGGTAGATAGATCTTGCGTGATCGTAGGAAAATTTTAAAATACTACGTTCCCCAACACTATGGTTGTTGTTGCTATACGATGCCACTTGTGCACTGGCTTCTTCCCATGAACTGTAAACCCATGGAGCCTTACCGATGAACACGGCATACCACTTGCCCTAGCAATGCACAAGAGCAAGAGTTGAAGCAGCAAATCAATGGAGCACACAAGTAGCAAGCAAAGTTGCACACAAACAACAATGTAGCAGAAGAAAAGAAGTAAAGCATGCATGATCATACGCCATAGCAAGTTCTACCTAGCACTACCATCGTGTTATCCTACCACCACATCCAAAAGAGGGTGACGTCCTACCACCACAAGTTCACCATCACTGTGAGGGGTTAGTATATATCACCTCACCAAAATATACATACCATCAAATAGTTTTCCGTCCCTAGCTACACAAAATGTACGTCGTCATCGTCATCGTCATCATCATCGTCGTCGCCACCGCCATCGTCGTCGGGGATCATGCACGCTCACAGGAAGCACTACTCTAGTAGTAGTGCTTTCCCAGCCAGGTCACGAGCCACAACACCCTGTGAGCGTCTGCCATGGCAACGAACCCAACACACTGGGCCTTGTTGTCAAGCAGGTGGCTGAGAGCTGCCATGAGAGCCTCGT
Organism: Secale cereale; assembly: GCA_902687465.1. Classification (NCBI taxonomy): domain Eukaryota; kingdom Viridiplantae; phylum Streptophyta; class Magnoliopsida; order Poales; family Poaceae; genus Secale; species Secale cereale. The sequence goes on along the minus strand of LR738711.1, from coordinate 930,592,756 downwards.
TGCTGAAGCCACCCTGGGTCATGATAGCACCATATAGGTCAGGGTGGACGTCGAGGGGCTTGCACTCCCTAATGGCTGTTGCCACCTCCTTCACCACCTCAGTCATGCTGCAAAAGACATTGATCTCCTCCTCCATCAGGCCTCCTCTCTTCCTCTTCCTATCATGGACGGGGTCAAATGGCTTATCAAAGGGCTTCACGAAAGGGCTTGTCAGGGCCATCAAGGACCTCGACGTCCGGGGTCCCACGGAAGTCTGGCATGGGAGAACCAAGAGGCTCCCCCGAGCCCATGACATGCTTCCCAGTTGCCAGCCCAAAGGAGAAGATGTACTGCATCTGGCTGTAGTTCTATATAGGTGTGTTGAGGAACTCAGTGTCCTTTGGGTGGTCCTAAGAATGAAACACAAGTGTTGTTAGTTGCGATTAGGAGTAGGCAATGGTGGACAATATGAAAAGGAAAAGGGTTGTGAGCTAACCGCGACATGGCCGGCGTAGTGTTCTGCCTCCAGAACTATGGAGCAAGTGTTCTCATCCCATGAGGTGCCGCTAAGGTCTCTCAGCTTGGACACTTGGTTCCATCGACTTCTCCACTTCCTCAGGTGGTTGTACACCTGGGTGGTAGACACCTTCTGCCCACAGAACTTGAACACCTGCTTCGCAACGGTGTTCAAGTGCACCTCCTTGAAGCCCTTGTCGGTCCTAACTCCACTAGAGATGAGCTCACACATCTTGTTCACGAACGTGGACATGAACGGCTGCACTTCATGTTGTTCGACCTACCACCCTTCTTTGCCTTTGCTGCTGCTACCTTGAGTGCAGCGGCAGCAGTAGCAGCAGTAGGAATTGGCTCAATGAGCACTACTGGCACATAGAGGGAATCAGACACGAACACCTCTGAATCAGGTGCCATCTCGGACATAGGCTGTGAGTCCTCGACAAATGATGGAGCAAACTAGCTGTCGGACATGACAAGTGCCTAACTAAGATCTTGCGTCTGCGTGGTCATGTCCTACAATCGTAGCACACATTGACAATAAGCATATCACACAACATACCAGACAATCCATGAAAGCAGGAGCATACATGTACATGGTTCATCACTATCATAGCAAGCACCATTGGGTTCTACCGTAGTGTGCATCGACTGTAAATTTAAATTTTCCTACGCACAGAACATCCAGGAAGATGCTAAGGGAGATGAATCACAGATCGTTACCACTAGATGCGCAGTACCGTGTAGCGGAGGTAGAGTTGGGGCAGCGCGTCTCCGGAGTTGTCTCCTCCTCGTCGATCTCCCACGTAGCCGATCGGATCCCGCGAACAGGTTCGCCGGAGTGGCGCAAGTGCATTGCCTCTAACGGTATCCGCGTGTGCAGGAGGAACGTTGTGCGGCAGACTGCTAGGTCCGATCACACAACCGGCGACGAGTGGAGGTGGCTAGTTGCAACACATGCAAAGCCCTAATGACGGCGCCAAAGCGATCAATCAAATGAGTGTGCGGCACCTCCACTATATATAGGCATCCGTCGTGGGCTCAACACTTGGGCCTCGCACAAACCCTAAAGCCCAAAGTCTGTTTAGTCTGTATCCGAGTCCGAGTAGGACCAAGTCTGACTCGTGGAGTTGGATCCAACCTCACAGGTTCCTTCCCTTAAGCGCGCGACCCCTTAGGTTCAAGTCGACTTGGTCGCTGGTCGGATCACCTCCGACCTGCACGGTTGGTAGCGGCCTCTAGCAAGGCGTGCCAACCACCAAGCAGACCATGAATCTATTTAGGCAAACCTGTACATCACACGTCCATTCCTTTTGCCACACGATATATGTTGTCGGGCTCAAGGCGAGACTGTCATCCTTGTGCTAGCCCGACCTCTTTCTCCTTCCAATGATGCCGACCACTATCTGGATTATCTCATAATCCTTGTCGCATGGCCATGCTTATCATGGTTGGATCACACGAGGGGCCCAGAGTATGCCTCTCCTGATCGGAGGGGCATATCCCATCTTGCTTGACCATGTCTCGCAGCATGGGTCTGGACAAGCCCGAAACCTACCTTTGTAACTACCCATTCACGGAGTAGCGTTTGGTCGGCCTAAACCAAGTCTGCCACCATCCCGAGTACATGCATCAGCTTAGGTCTTAGGACATAGAATGTATGTTGCACTAGAGACTCACAAATGACATATCGTTATGTCTCATAGTTGGCCTGTCCGACTCAGACCTTCACTACAAAAAAAAGACACATCCGTGACATTTTGGGCCGAACGAAACTTTTTTCTGTCATACTTATGATACTTCTATGACGATAATTGTGACAAAACCCGGTATCATCATATATGTGGTGGGGTCCTACTTCTATGAAAAAAAATCATGAAAGAAAATGGGCTTTTCGTCCTGGGCGGGCCGGAGACGCAGCTGCATGACATTCTTTGGGCCGTCCATGATGGAAAAAACCGTGGTAGAAGCGAGGGCGAGGAAAATATCGGGGTGTTCCTGGTTACGGTGGGTGGTCGGGGCCGAGCGATGCGTGTTTCTCTCGTACACTCATGCGCGTGGGTGCGAGGCATTGGGCTCTAACTGAACCTAAGCGAGGCGTTGGGCTCTAACTGAACCCGAGCGATTGCACTGTAGGCTGCGCGTTACTAAACCCGAGCGATCGATCGATGGCTGTTAACTGAACCCGATCGAGCGATTCCTTCGCTACTGCTGCTAACTGAAGCCGATCGATGCTGCCTCTGCATGAACAGTGAGCTTTGCTGGGGGGTTGGATGAACAGTTCCGGGTGGGGGTGGATGAACAGGACCCCGATCGATCAAGATGGTTGGGGCTGCATGAACAGGACCCTGTGGAGGGCTGGATGAACAGGACCACCCCGTGGAGGGCAGGATGAACAGTAGACGGTGGAGGGCTGGATGAAATAGTAGCCCGTGGAGGGGTGGTTGAATAGGAGCCCGTGGAGAGGGCTGGTTGAACAGTAGCCGGTGGAGTAGCGCGCAGTGGAGGCTGAACAGTCGCAGGTGGAGGCTGGAGGAGGTCGACGGTGGATGAACAGTAGCCCGTGGAGGCTGGAGGGGGTCGATGGTGGTGATGAACAGTATCCCGTGGAGTCCTGTTTCGCGGCACGCCACACCCCTCCTGATGAACAGGACCCCCGTTTCGACCGTAGCGCTCCAACACAAATCCGTTTCCTCCGTTTTGCGGTACGCCACACCCCTCCCGATCAACAGGACCCTCGTTTCGACCGTAGAAGGTCCGTTTCCTCCGTTTTGCGGTACGCCAGACCCCTCCCGATGAACAGGATCTCGTTTCGACCGTGGCTGGTCGAACACAACCGTTTCCTCCGTTCTGCGATACGCCAGGCCTCGCTTCCATCGGTTGTTCTGTCCAAGCCCTCCCGATGAACACGACGACGCATTCCGTTCCGACCCAGCCGGTTGGCTCCCCATGAACACGACGACGATGTTGTTTCTTCGTTCCGACCCAGCCATGTACACGAGCACCAGCCATACGCACGCGCGAGTAGGCGTTCGAGACCCTGCCCATATGTACGTATGTGGCCGTATTTTCTTTCTTGCACACTTCTCGCTATACGTACGTGTACATGCTACGTGCGCGCCTCTACTACGACACGTGCGCGCATGTACATCGACTAGTATGTACGTACACATTCGCGACCATAATGACAACGCTACGTACGCTTCGACCAGGTGGGTCCCGACTGTCAGGCACTTCCTTGCGTGCGAAGATGTAGCTGGTGGGTCCCAGCAGTCAGGGGGGCGAATCATTTTTTTTGCCCGGATGCACTTCCTTGTGTGCGAAGATGTAGCTGGTGGTGTTGGGGAACGTAGCAGAAATCAAAAAAATTCTATGCATCACCAAGATCAATCTATGGAGTCATCTAGCAACGAGGGAGATGGGAGTGCATCTACATACCCTTGTAGATCGCGAGCGGAAGTGTTCAAGAGAACGTGGATGATGGAGTCGTACTCGTCGTGATCCAAATCACCGATGATCCTAGCGCCGAACGGACGGCACCTCCGCGTTCAACACACGTACGGAGCAGCAACGTCTCCTCCTTCTTGATCCAGCAAGGGGGGAGGAGAGGTTGATGGAGATCTAGCAGCACGACGGCGTGGTGGTGGATGTAGTGGTATTCCAGCAGGGCTTCACCAAGCATCACTGGAGGAGGAAGGGGTGTCACGGGAGGGAGAGGGAGGCGCCAGGGCATGGGTGCGGCTGCCCTCCCTCCCCCCACTATATATAGGGCCCCTGGGGGGGCGCCGGCCCTAGGAGATCCAATCTTTTAGGGGGCGGCGGCCAAGGGGGGGGGGACTTGCCCCCCAAGCAGGTGGGGCGACCCCACCCCTAGGGTTTCCAACCCTAGGCGCAGGGGAGGCCCAAGGGGGGCGCACCAGCCCACTATGGGCTGGTTCCCCTCCCCCTTCAGCTAATGGGGCCCTCCGGGATAGGTGGCCCCACCCGGTGGACCCCCGGGACCCTTCCGGTGGTCCCGGTACAATACCGGTGACCCCCGAAACTCTCCCGGTGGCCGAAACTGGACTTCCTATATATAATTCTTTACCTCCGGACCATTCCGAAACTCCTCGTGACATCCGGGATCTCATCCGGGACTCCGAACAACATTCGGGTTACCGCATGCATATATCTCTACAACCCTAGCGTCACCGAACCTTAAGCGTGTAGACCCTACGGGTTCGGGAGACACGTAGACATGACCGAGACGACTCTCCGGTCAATAACCAACAGCGGGATCTGGATACCCATGTTGGCTCCCACATGCTCCTCAATGATCTCAACGGATGAACCACGATGTCAAGGATTCAATCAATCCCGTATACGATTCCCTTTGTCTATCGATATAGTACTTGCCCGAGATTCGATCGTCGGTATTCCGATACCTTGTTCAATCTCGTTATGGCAAGTCTCTTTACTCGTTCCGTAATACATTATCCCGTGACCAACACCATAGTCACATTGAGCTCATTATGATGATGTCTTACCGAGTGGGCCCAGAGATACCTCTCCGTCACACGGAGTGACAAATCCCAGTCTCGGTTTGTGCCAACCCAACAGATACTTTCGGAGATACCCGTTGTGTACCTTTATAGCCACCCAGTTACATTGTGACGTTTGGCACACCCAAAGTATTCCTACGGTATCCGGTAGTTGCACAACCCCATGGTCTAAGGAAAATATACTTGACACTGGAAAAGCTTTAGCATTACGAACTACACGATCTTGTGCTAGGCTTTGATTGGGTCTTGTCCATCACATCATTCTCCTAATGATGTGATCCTGTTATCAATGACATCCAATGTCCATGGTCAGGAAACCGTAACCATCTATTGATCAACGAGCTAGTACCTAGAGATTTACTAGGGACACGTTGTGGTCTATGTATTCACACATGTATCACTATTTCCGGATAATACAATTTAAGCATGAATAACAGACAATTATCATGAACAAGGAAATATAATAATAACCATTTTATTATTGCCTCTAGGGCATATTTCCAACAGTCTCCCACTTGCACTAGAGTTAATAATCTAGTTACATTGTGATGAATCGAACACCCATAGAGTTCTGGTGTTGATCATGTTTTGCTCGTGGAAGAGGTTTAGTCAATGGATTTGCGACATTCAGATCCGTATGCACTTTACAAATATCTATGTCTCCATCTTGAATATAATTCCAGATGGAGTTGAAACGGCGCTTGATGTGCTTGGTCTTCTTGTGAAACCTAGGCTCCTTGGCAATGGCAATAGCTCCAGTGTTGTCACAGATGAGAGTCATCGGGCCCGACGCGCTTGGAATAACTCCTAGGTCGGTGATGAACTCCTTCATCCGGAATCCTTCTTGCGCTACTTCGGAAGCAGCTATGTACTCCGCTTCACATGTAGATGCCGCCACGACGCTTTGCTTGCAAATGCACCAGCTGACTGCTCCTCCATTCAGAATATACACGTATCTGGTTTGTGACTTGGAGTCATCCAGATCTGTGTCGAAGCTAGCATCGACGTAACCGTTTACGGCGAGCTCTTCGTCACCTCCATAAATGAGAAACATATCCTTAGTCCTTTTCAAGTATTTCAGGATGTTCTTGACCGCTGTCCAGTGTTCCATACCGGGATCACTTTGGTACCTCCCCACCAAACTTATGGCAAGGTTCACATCAGGTCTGGTACACAGCATGGCATACATAATAGAACCTATGGCCGAGGCATAGGGGATGACACTCATCTTTTCTCTATCTTCTGCCGTGGTCGGGGATTGAGCCGTGCTCAATCTCATACCTTGCAAAACAGGCAAGAACCCTTTCTTGGACTGATCCATATTGAACTTCTTCAATATCTTGTCAAGGTATGTACTTTGTGAAAGACCAATGAGGCGTCTCGATCTATCTCTATAGATCTTGATGCCTAATATGTAAGCAACTTCTCCAAGGTCCTTCATTGAAAAACACTTATTCAAGTAGGCCTTTATGCTCTCCAAGAGCTCTACATCATTTCCCATCAGCAATATATCATCCACATATAATATGAGAAATGCAACAGAGCCCCCACTCACTTTCTGGTAAATACAAGCTTCTCCCCAAGTCTGTATAAACCCAAAAGCTTTGATCACCTCATCAAAGCGAATGTTCCAACTCCGAGATGCTTGCACCAGCCCATAGATTGAGCGCTGGAGCTTGCATACCTTGTTAGCATTCTCAGGATCGACAAAACCTTCCGGCTGCATCATATACAGTTCTTCCTTGAGGAAGCCATTAAGGAATGCCGTTTTGACGTCCATTTGCCATATCTCATAATCATAGAATGCGGTAATTGCTAACATGATTCGGACGGACTTCAGCATCGCTACGGGAGAGAAAGTCTCGTTGTAGTCAATCCCTTGAACTTGTCGGTAACCTTTAGCGACAAGTCGAGCCTTATAGGTGGTCACATTACCATCCGTGTCAGTCTTCTTCTTAAAGATCCATTTATTTTCTATGGCGTGCCGATCATCGGGCAAGTCCACCAAAGTCCACACTTTGTTTTCATACATGGATCCTATCTCGGATTTCATGGCTTCAAGCCATTTGTTGGAATCCGGGCCCGTCATCGCTTCTTCATAGTTCGAAGGTTCACCGTTGTCTAACAACATGATTTCCATGACAGGGTTGCCGTACCACTCTGGTGCGAAACGTGTCCTTGTGGACCTACGAAGTTCAGTAGTAACTTGATCTGAAGCTTCATGATCATTATCATTAACTTCCTCTCTAGTTGGTGCAGGCACCATAGGAACAACTTCCTGCGCTGCGCTACTTTCCGGTTCGGAAGGGGTGTCTGTCACCTCGTCAAGTTCCACTTTCCTCCCACTCACTTCTTTCGAGAGAAACTCTTTCTCCAGAAAGGATCCATTCTTGGAAACGAAGACCTTCCCTTCGGATCTGAGGTAGAAGGTGTGCCCAATAGTTTCCTTAGGGTATCCTATGAAGACGCATTTTTCCGATTTGGGTTCGAGCTTTTCAGGTTGAAGTTTCTTGACATAAGCACCGCAACCCCAAACTTTCAGAAACAACAACTTAGGTTTCTCGCCAAACCAAAGTTCATATGGTGTCGTCTCAACGGATTTAGACGAAGCCCTATTTAAAGTGAATGCGGCAGTCTCTAAAGCATAACCCCAAAATGATAGCGGTAAGTCGGTAATTGACATCATAGATCGCTCCATGTCTTACAGAGTACGATTACGACGTTCGGACACACCATTACGCTAAGGTGTTCCAGGCGGTGTCAATTGTGAAACAATTCCATAGTTCGTGAGGTGCGTGCCAAATTCGCGACTTAAATATTCTCCTCCACGATCCGATCATAAGAACTTTATTTTTCTGTCACATTGATTCTCAACCTCATTCTGAAATTCCTTGAACTTTTCAAAGGTCTCAGACTTGTGTTTCATCAAGTAGACATACCCATATCTACTTAAGTCATCTATGAGGGTGAGAACATAACGATAGCCTCCGCGAGCTTCAACACTCATTGGACCGCACACATCGGTATGTATGATTTCCAATAAGTTGGTTGCTCGCTCCATTGTTCCGGAGAACGGAGTCTTGGTCATCTTGCCCAAGAGGCATGGTTCGCATGTGTCAAATGATTCATAATCAAGAGACTCCAAAAGTCCATCTGCATGGAGCTTCTTCATACATTTGACACCAATATGACCAAGGCGGCAGTGCCACAAGTATGTGGGACTATCATTATCAACCTTACATCTTTTGGCATTCACACTATGAATATGTGTAACATCACGTTTGAGATTCATTAAGAATAAACCATTGACCAGCGGGGCATGACCATAAAACATTTCACTCATATAAATAGAACAACCATTATTCTCAGATTTAAATGAGTAGCCATCTCGCATTAAACGAGATCCAGATACAATGTTCATGCTCAAAGCTGGTACTAAATAACTATTATTGAGGTTTAAAACTAATCCCAAAGGTAGATGTAGAGGTAGCGTGCCGACGGCGATCACATTGACCTTGGAACCATTCCCGACGCGCATCGTCACCTCGTCCTTCGCCAGTCTCCGCTTATTCCGCAGCTCCTGCTTTGAGTTACAAATGTGAGCAACTGCACCGGTATCAAATACCCAGGAGCTAATACGAGCGCTGGTAAGGTACACATCAATAACATGTATATCACATATACCTTTGACGTTGCCGGCCTTCTTATCTGCTAAGTATTTGGGGCAGTTCCGCTTCCAATGACCCGTTCCCTTGCAATAAAAGCACTCAGTCTCAGGCTTGGGTCCATTCTTTGGCTTCTTCCCGGCAATTGGCTTACCGGGCGCGGCAACTCCTTGGCCGTCCTTCTTGAATTTCTTCTTCCCCTTGCCTTTCTTGAACTTAGTGGTTTTATTCACCATCAACACTTGATGTTCTTTCTTGATCTCCACCTCCGCTAACTTCAGCATTGAATACACCTCGGGAATGGACTTCTCCATCCCTTGCATATTGAAGTTCATCACGAAGCTCTTGTAGCTAGGTGGGAGCGACTGAAGGATTCTGTCAACGACTGCTTCGTCTGGGAGATTAATTCCCAACTGAGACAAGCGATTGTGCAACCCAGACAATTTGAGTATGTGCTCGCTGACAGAACTATTCTCCTCCATCTTACAACTGTAGAATGCGTCGGAGACGTCATATCTCTCGACTCGGGCATGAGCTTGGAAAACCATTTTCAGCTCTTAGAACATCTCATATGCTCCGTGGTACTCAAAACGCTTTTGGAGCCCCGATTCTAAGTTGTAAAGCATGCCGCACTGAACCAGGGAGTAATCATCACAACGCGACTGCCAGGCGTTCATAACGTCTTGGGCCGCTGGGAAAACGGGTGCATCACCTAGCGGTGCTTCAAGGACATATGCTTTCTTGGCAGCTATGAGGATGATCCTCAAGTTATGGACCCAATCTGTATAGTTGCTACCATCGTCTTTCAACTTGGTTTTCTCTAGGAACGCGTTGAAGTTGAGGGTAACATGAGCGTGGGCCATTGGATCTACAAGACATATTGTAAAGATTTTAGACTATGTTCATGACAATTAAGTTCATCTAAACAATTCAATGAACTCCCACTCCGATAGACATCTCTCTAGTCATCTAAGTGATACATTATCCGAATCGACTAGGCCGCATCCGATCATCACGTGAGACGGACTAGTCATCAACAGTGAACATCTATATGTTGATCGTATCTTCTATACTACTCATGTTCGACATTTCGGTCTTCCGTGTTCCGAGGCCATGTCTGTACATGCTAGGCTCGTCAAGTGAACCCTAAGTGTACTGCGTGTGTAAATCTGGCTTACACTCATTGTATGCGAATGTTAGAGCCTATCACACCCGATCATCACGTGGTGCTTTGGAACAACGAACCTTAGCAACGGTGCATAGTTAGGGGGAACACAATTCTTGAAAATATTTAGTGAGAGATCATCTTATTTACTATCATCGTTCTAAGCAAATAAGATGTAAAAACATGATAACCATCACATGCAATCAAATAGTGACATGATATAGCCAATATCATTTTGCTCCTTTGATCTTCATCTTCGGGGCTCCATGATCATCTTTGTCACCGGCATGACACCATGATCTCCATCATCGTGTCTTCATTAAGTTGTCTCGCCAAACATTACTTCTACCACTATGGCTAACGGTTATCAATAAAGTAAAGTAATTACATGGCGTTTTCAATGACACGCACGTCATACAATAAAATAAAGACAACTCCTATGGCTCCTGCCGGTTGTCATACTCATCGACATGCAAGTCGTGATTCCTATTACATGAACATGATCAATCTCACACATCACATATATATCATTCATCACATCCTTTTGGCCATATCACATCACACGGCACATGCCGCAAGAACAAGTTAGACGTCCTCTAATTGTTGTTGCAAGTTTTTACGTGGCTGCTATAGGTTTCTAGCAAGAACGTTTCTTACCTACGCCAAAACCACAACGTGATATGCCAATTTCTATTTACCCTTCATAAGGACCCTTTTCATCGAATCCGATCCGACTTAAGTGGGAGAGACTGTCACCCGCTAGCCACCTTATGCAACTAGTGCATGTCAGTCGGTGGAACCTGTCTCACATAAACGTACGTGTAAGGTCGGTCCGGGCGGCTTCATCCCATGATGCCGCCGAATCAAGATAGGACTAGTAACGGCAAGAGAATTGAACAAATCTACAACCACAACTGCTTTGTGTTCTACTCGTGCAAGATACTATGCATAGACCTAGCTCATGATGCCACTGTTGGGGAACGTAGCAGAAATAGAAAAAATTCTACGCATCACCAAGATCAATCTATGGAGTCATCAAGCAACGAGGGAGAGGGGAGTGCATCTACATACCCTTGTAGATCACGAGCGGAAGCGTTCAAGAGAACGTGGATGATGGAGTCGTACTCGTCGTGATCCAAATCACCGATGATCCTAGCGCCGAACGGACGGCACCTCCGCGTTCAACACACATAAGGAACAGCGACGTCTCCTCCTTCTTGATCCAGCAAGGGGGGGGAGGAGAGGTTGATGGAGATCCAGCAGCACGACGGCGTGGTGGTGGATGCAGCGGTATTCCAGCAGGGCTTCGCCAAGCAGCACTGGAGGAGGAAGGGGTGTCACGGGAGGGAGAGGGAGGCGCCAGGGCATGGGTACGGCTGCCCTCCCTCCCCCCACTATATATAGGGCCCCTGGGGGGGGGGGGCGCCGGCCCTAGGAGATCCAATCTCCTAGGGGAGAGCCAAGGGGGGGACTTGCCCCCCAAGCAGGTGGGGCGCCCCCCGCCCTAGGGTTTCCAACCCTAGGCGCAGGGGAGGCCCAAGGGGGGCGCACCAGCCCACTATGGGCTGGTTCCCCTCCCCCTTAAGCCAATGGGGCCCTCCGGGATAGGTGCCCCCACCCGGTGGACCCTCGGGACCCTTCCGGTGGTCCCGGTACAATACCGATGACCCCTGAAACTCTCCAGGTGGCCGAAACTGGACTTCCTATATGTAATTCTTTACCTCCGAACCATTCCGGAACTCCTCGTGACGTCCGGGATCTCATCCGGGACTCTGAACAACATTTGGGTTACCGCATGCATATATCTCTACAACCCTAGCGTCACCGAATCTTAAGTGTGTAGACCCTACGGGTTCGGGAGACACGTAGACATGACCTAGAAGACCCTCCGGTCAATAACCAACAGCGGGATCTGGATACCCATGTTGGCTCCCACATGCTCCTCGATGATCTCATCGGATGAACCACGATGTCAAGGATTCAATCAATCCCGTATACGATTCCCTTTGTCTATCGGTATAGTACTTGCCCGAGATTCGATCGTCGGTATTCCGATACCTTGTTCAATCTCGTTATGGCAAGTCTCTTTACTTGTTCCGTAATAGATCATCCCGTGACGAACACCTTAGTCACATTGAGCTCATTATGATGATGTCTTACCGAGTGGGCCCAGAGATACCTCTTCGTCACACGGAGTGACAAATCCTAGTCTCGGTTCGTGCCAACCCAACAGATACTTTCGGAGATACCTGTTGTGTACCTTTATAGCCACCCAGTTACGTTGTGACGTTTGGCACACCCAAAATATTCCTACGGTATCCAGGAGTTGCACAACCTCATGGTCTAAGGAGAAGATACTTGACACTGGAAAAGCTTTAGCATTACGAACTACACGATCTTGTGATAGGCTTAGATTGGGTCTTGTCCAACACATCATTCTCCTAATGATGTGATCTCGTTATCAATGACATCCAGTGTCCATGGTCAGGAAACCGTAACCATCTGTTGATCAACGAGCTAGTAACTATAGGTTTACTAGGGACACGTTGTGGTCTATGTATTCACACATGTACCACTGTTTCTGGATAATACAATTTAAGCATGAATAACACACAATTATGATGAACAAGGAAATATAATAATAACCATTTTATTATTGCCTCTAGGGCATATTTCCAACAGGTGGGTCCCAGCAGTCAAGGGGAAATGTTTCTTCACGAAATAAGGTGGCTGATACGTCCATTTTGCATCATGCTTATATGTTGATATTTATTGCATTATGGGCTGTTATTACTTGTTATGTCACAATACTTATGCCTTTTCTCTCTTATTTTACAAGGTTTATATGAAGAGGGAGAATGCCGGCAGCTGGAATTCTGGGCTGGAAAAGGAGCAAACTCTGGAAACCTATTCTGCACAACTCTAAAAGCCTGGAACTCAACAGAATTTTGTTTCAGAAAATATAAAAAATAACTGGTGAAAGAAGTCCACGAGGGGGGCCACCGGCTGTCCACGAGGATGGGGGCGCGCCCCTCTTCCCAGGGCGCGCCCCTGCCTTGTGGGCCAGCCGGAAGGCCCCCGATGCCCATCTTCTCTTATATGAGGTGTTTTAACCTGGAAAAAATCATAAGGAGGCTTTCGGGACCAGACGCCACCGTCTCGAGGCGGAAACCAATCTAGGGCTCCGGCAGAGCTGTTCTGCCGGGGATACTTCCCTCCGGGTGGGGGAAATCATCACGGCCGTCATCACCAACAACTCTCCCATCTTAGGGCTATCTTCATCAACATCGTCACCAGCACCATCTCCTCTCAAACTCTAGTTCATCTCTTGTATCCAATCTTTGTACCCAAACCTCAGATTGGTACCTGTGGGTTACTAGTAGTGTTGATTACTCCTTGTAGTTGATGCTAGTTGGTTATTTGGTGGAAGATCATATGTTCAGATCCATTATGCATATTAATATCCCTCTGATCATGAACAATATTATGTCTTGTGAGTAGTAACTTTTGTTCCTGAGGACATGGGAGAAGTGTTGCTATTAGTAGTCATGTGAATTTGGTCTTCGTTCGATATTTTGATGAGATGTATGTTGTCTCTCCTCTAGTGGTGTCATGTGAACGTCGACTACATGACACTTCACCATTATTTGGTCTTAGAGGAAGGCATTGGGAAGTAATAAGTAGATGATGGGTTGCTAGAGTGACTGAAGCTTAAACCCTAGTTTATGCGTTGCTTCGTAAGGGGCTGATTTGGATCCATATGTTTCAGGCTATGGTTAGGTTTACCTTAATACTTCTTTTGTAGTTGCGGATGCTTCCATTAGAGGTTAATCATAAGTGGGAGGCTTGTCCAAGTAAGGACAACACCCAAGCAGCAGTCACCCACATACCAAATTATCAAAGTACCGAACATGAATCAGACGATCGTGATGAAAACTAGCTTGACGATAATTCCCATGTGTCCTCGGGAGCGCTTTCCTTTATATAAGAGTTTGTCCAGGCTTGTCCTTTGCAACAAAAAGGATTGGGCCACCTTGTTGCACCTTATCTACTTTTACCTTTTGTTACTTGCTACCAATTACCTTATCACAAAACTATCTGTTACCTATAATTTCAGTGCTTGCAGAAAATACCTTACTTAAAACTGCCTATCATTTCCTTCTGCTCCTCGTTGGGTTCGACACTCTTACTTATCGAAAGGACTACGATAGATCCCCTACACTTGTGGGTCATCAAGACTCTTTTCTGGCGCCGTTGCCGGGGAGTGAAGCACCTTTGGTAAATGGAATTTGGTAAGGAAAAATTTATATAGTGTGCTGAAATTATTGTCACTTGTTACTATGGCTCAAAATCCTTTGAGGGGCTTGTTCGGGGTATCTTCACCCCGATCAGAAGAGCAAAGAGTTGGTCCTCAACCTACTGCACCTATTGAAAATGTTTGCTTTGAGATTCCTTCGGGTATGATAGAGAAACTGCTTGAAAATCCCTTTACAGGAGACGGAACACTGCATCCCGACTTACATCTAATCTATGTGGATGAAGTTTGTGGATTATTTAAGCTTGCAGGTATGCCCGAGGATGTTATGAAGAAGAAGGTCTTCCCTTTATCTTTGAAGCGAGATGCATTGACATGGTTTAGGCTATGTGATGATATGGGATCATGGAACTATAATCGTCTGAAGTTGGAATTTCATCAGAAGTTCTACCCTATGCACCAGGTTCATCGTGATCGTAATTATATTTATAATTTCTGGCCTCGCGAAGGAGAAAGCATCGCTCAAGCTTGGGGGAGGCTTAAGTCAATGTTATATTCATGCCCCAATCATGATCTCTCGAGAGAAATTATCATTCAAAATTTTTATGCTCGGCTTTCTCTTAATAATCGCTCCATGCTCGATACTTCTTGTTCTGGCTCTTATATGATGAAGACTATTGAATTCAAATGAGATTTATTGGAAAGAATTAAACGTAACTCTGAAGATTGGGATCTCGACGAAGGTAAGGAGTCAGGTATGACCCCTAAGTTTGATTGTGTTAAAGCTTTTATGGATACCGATGTTTTCCGTGAGTTTAGCACTAAATATGGACTTGACTCTGAGATAGTAGCTTCTTTATGTGAATCTTTAGCTACTCATGTTGATCTCCCCAGGGAGAAGTGGTTTAAATACCATCCCCCTATTGAAGTAAACGTAGTTGAACCTATTAAAGTTGAAGAAAAGACTATCACTTATAATGTTGATCCTGTTATTCCTACTACTTATATTGAGAAACCACCTTTCCCTGTTAGGATAAAGGATCATGCTCAAGCTTCAACTATAGTTCGTAAGAGTAATACTAGAACACCTATACCCTCTGAGCAAATTAAAGTTGAACCTAGTGTTGCTATGGTTAAAGATCTCTTGGTAGAAGATTTAGATGGACATGTTATTTACCTCCAAGAAGAGTCTGCTAGAATAGCCATGCTAGGAATAAACATTAAACCTGTTGTAGGTTGCCTGTCATCTCTGTTAAGATCGGAGATCATTGCTATCATGGTTCATGTGATGTAGGTGCTAGTGCGAGTATTATCCCTCTTGATTTGTATAAGGAAATTATGCATGACTTTGCACCTGTTGAGTTAGAAGGGATTGATGTTACTATTAAGCTTGCTAATAAGGACACTATTTCACCAGTTGGGATTGTTAGAGATATTGAAGTCTTGTGTGGGAAGGTTAAATACCCTGCTGATTTTCTTGTTCTTAGTTCCCCCCCAAGATGAATTCTGTCCCATTATATTTGGTAGACCCTTCTTGAATACTGTTAATGCCAAGATAGATAGCGTGAAAGACATTGTTACTGTTGGATTAGGAGATATGTTTCGTGATTTTAACTTTGCTAAATTTCATAGACAACCCCTTGAAAAGGCACCACCCAGTAAGGATGAAATTATTGGTCTGGCCTCTATTGTCATGCCACCTAATGATCCTTTAGAACAATACTTGCTAGACCACGAAAATGATATGCATATGAATGAGAGAAGGGAAATAGATGAAATATTCCTTACACAGGGACCCGTATTGAAAAACAACTTGCCTGTTGAAATCCTAGGGGATCCTCCTCCACCCAAGGGTGATCCCGTGTTTGAACTTAAACCTTTACCTGATAATCTTAAATATGTTTATCTTGATGAAAAGAAGATATATCCTGTTATTATTAGTGCTAACCTTTCAGAGGAGGAAGAAGAAAAATTATTGAAAAATCTGAAGAAGCATCGTGCTGCTATTGGATATACTCTGGATGATCTTAAGGGCATTAGTCCCACTATATGCCAACACATGATAAAATTGGAAGAAAACGCTAAACCGATTATTGATCATCAGCGACGGTTAAATCCTAAGATGAAAGAAGTGGTAAGGAAGGAAATACTAAAGCTTCTAGATGCAGGTATTTATTTATCCCGTTGCTGATAGCCAGTGGGTAAGTCCTGTCCATTGTGTCCCTAAGAAAGGAGGTATGACTGTCGTTCCTAATGATAAAGATGAATTGATCCCGCAAATAATAGTTACAGGTTATAGGATGGTAATTGATTTTTGTAAGTTAAATAAAACTACTAAGAAAGATCATTACCCTTGCCATTTATTGATCAAATGCTAGAAAGGCTGTCCAAACATACTCATTTCTGCTTTCTAGATGGTTATTCTGGTTTCTCTCAAATACCTGTGTCAAAAGGGGATCAAGAAAAGACCACCTTTACTTGTCCTTTCGGTACCTTTGCTTATAGACGTATGCCTTTTGGTTTATATAATGCACCTGCTACCTTTCAAAGATGCATGATGGCTATATTCTCTGATTTTTGTGAAAAGATTGTTGAGGTGTTCATGGATGATTTCTCCGTTTACATAACTTCTTTTGATGATTGCTTAAGCAACCTTGATCGAGTTTTGCAGAGATGTGAAGAGACTAACCTTGTCTTGAATTGGGAAAGGTGCCACTTTATGGTTAATGAAGGCATTGTCTTGGGACATAAAATTTCTGAAAGAGGTATTGAAGTTGACAAAGCTAAAGTTGATGCTATTGAAAAGATGCCGTGCCCTAAGGACATCAAAGGTATACAAAGTTTCCTTGGTCATGCCGGGTTTTATAGGAGGTTCATTAAGGACATCTCCAAAATCTCCAGGCCTCTGACCAATCTCTTACAAAAAGATATTCCTTTTGTCTTTGATGATGATTGTCTAGAAGCATTTCAGATACTTAAGAAAGCATTGATCTCTGCACCTATTGTCCAACCTCCTAACTGAAATTTACCCTTTGAGATTATGTGCGATGCTAGCGATTGTGCTGTAGGTGCTGTTCTAGGGCGAAGAGTTGATAAGAAATTGAATGCTATCCAGTATGCTAGTAAAACTCTAGATAGTGCCCAAAGAAATTATGCTACTACTGAGAAAGAATTTTTAGCAGTTGTATTTGCTTGTGATAAGTTTAGACCCTATATCGTTGATTCTAAAGTAACTATTCACACTGATCATGCTGCTATCAAATACCTTATGGAAAAGAAAGATGCTAATCCTAGACTTATTAGATGGGTTCTCTTGCTGCAAGAATTTGACTTGCATATTATTGATAGAAAGGGAGCTGAGAATCCCATAGCAGATAACTTGTCTAGGTTAGAGAATATACTTGATGACCCACAACCTATTGATGATAGCTTTCCTGATGAACAATTAGCTATCATAAATACTTCTCGTACTGCTCCATGGTATGCTGATTATGCTAATTATATTGTTGCTAAGTTTATACCTCCTAGCTTCACATACCAGCAAAAGAAAAAGTTCTTCTATGATTTGAGACATTACTTCTGGGATGACCCGCATCTTTATAAATAAGGAGTAGATGGTATTATTAGACGTTGTGTACCTGAGCATGAACAGGAACAGATCATACACAAGTGCCACTCCGAAGCTTATGGAGGACACCATGCGGGAGATAGAACTGCACACAAGGTATTGCAATACGGTTTTTATTGGCCTACTCTCTTCAAGGATGCCCGTAAGTTGTCTTATCTTGTGATGAATGTCAAACAATTGGTAATATCAGTAGACGTCAAGAAATGCCTATGAATTATTCACTTGTTATTGAACCATTTGATGTTTGGGACTTTGATTATATGGGACCGTTTCCTGCCTCTAATGGGTACACACATATTCTAGTTGCTGTTGATTACGTTACTAAGTGGGTAGAAGCTATTCCAACTAGTAGTGCTGATCATAACACCTCTATTAAGATGCTTAAAGAAGTTATTTTCCCGAGGTTTGGAGTCCCTAGATATCTAATGACTGATGGTGGTTCACACTTTATTCATGGTGCTTTCCGTAAGATGCTTGCTAAGTATGATGTCAACCATAGAATTGCATCCCCCTATCACCCACAGACTAGTGGTCAAGTAGAACTAAGTAATAGGGAGTTGAAACTAATCTTGCAAAAGACAGTCAATAGGTCTAGAAAGAATCGGTTCAAGAAACTTGATGATGCATTATGGGCCTATAGAACTGCATACAAAAATCCTATGGGTATGTCTCCATATAAGATGGTATATGGAAAAGCTTGTCACGTACCTCTTGAACTAGAACATAAGGCATATTGGGCTATTAAAGAGCTCAATTTTGATTTCAAACTTGCCGGTGAAAAGAGGTTATTTGACATTAGCTGTCTTGATGAATGGAGAACCCAGGCCTATGAGAACGCTAAGCTATTTAAAGAAAAAGTTAAAAGATGGCATGACAAACGGATACAAAAGCGTGAGTTTAACGTAGGTGATTATGTCTTGTGATATGTCTGCAACGTATCTACTTTTCCAAACCCTTTTGTCCTTGTTTTGGACTCTAACTTGCGTGATTTGAATGGAACTAACCCGGACTGACGCTGTTTTCAGCAGAACTGCCATGGTGTTGTTTTTGTGCAGAATAAAAAGTTCTCGGAATCGCCTGAAAATCAACGTAGAATTATTTCAGAAAATATAAAAAATATCTACAAGAAGATCTGCACCGGGGGGCCCACACCCTGTCCTCGAGGGTGGGGGGCGCGCCCCCTGCCTCGAGGGCCCCCGATGCTCCACCGACGTATCCCCAGGTCCTATATATTCCGTTTCGGGGAGAAAAAAATCAAGGAGAAAGAATTATCGCGTTTCACGAGATGGAGCCGCCGCCAAGCCCTAATCTCTCTCAGGAGGGCTGATCTGGAGTCCGTTCGGGGCTCCGGAGAGTGGAGATCGTCGCCATCGTCATCATCAATCTTCCTCCATCACCAATTCCATGATGCTCACCGCCCTGTGTGAGTAATTTCATTGTAGGCTTGCTGGACGGTGATGGGTTGGATGGGATCTATCATGTAATCGAGTTAGTTTTGTTAGGGTTTGATCCCTAGTATCCACTATGTTTTGAGATTGATGTTGCTATGACTTTGCTATGCTTAATGCTTGTCACTAGGGCCCGAGTGCCATGATTTCAGATCTGAACCTATTATGTTTTCATGAATATATGCGTGTTCTTGATCCTATCTTGCAAGTCTATAGTCACCTACTATGTGTTATGATCCGGCAACCCCGAAGTGACAATAATCGGGACCACTCTCGGTGATGACCATAGTTTGAGGAGTTTATGTATTCACTATGTGTTAATGCTTTGGTCCGGTACTCTATTAAAAGGAGGCCTTAATATCCCTTAGTTTCCAATAGGACCCCGCTGCCACGGGAGGGTAGGACAAAAGATGTCATGCAAGTTCTTTTCCATAAGCACGTATGACTATTTTCGGAATACATGCCTACATTGCATTGATGAACTGGAGCTAGTTCTGTGTCACCCTAGGTTATAACTTCTACATGATGAATTGCATCTGACATAATTTCCCATCACCGATCCAATGCCCATGAGCTTTACCTATATTGCTAGTTGCCTATTTACTTTTTCGTTGATATTATCACAAAAACTACAAAAACACTATCTTTACTTTTATTGCTGCTACCGCCACTATGGTATTACTTTGCTACTAAACTATCTTGCCGCAGATACTAAGTTTCCAGGTGTGGTTGAATTGACAACTCAGCTGCTAATACTTAAGAGTATTCTTTAGCTCCCCTTGTGTCGAATCAACAAATTTGGGTTTAATACTTTACCCTCGAAAACTGTTGCGATCCCCTACACTTGTGGGTTATCATCTTGCTATTCAACTCTCGTTTAAGATATTTTGCAGGAAAACTTCTCTCCAAGTGGGAAGGACCTTACGTTATCGAGGAGGTCTATCATTCCGGTGCCATAAAAATCACCAACTTCGAAGGCACAAATCCGAAGGTTGTGAACTGTCAAAGAATCAAACATTATATCTCAGGTAATCCTATAAATGTTGAAACTAATGTTATTGAAACCGTAACCCCGGAGGAATACATAAGGGACACTTTCTAGAACGATTCAGCCTCCGAAAAGGAAGAAGTATGTGATACGGTAAGTAAACCGACTCCAAAACAGTTCTAAAGGCAATTTTTCTCCGTTTTGGAATATTTAGAAAAATAGAAAAATAAACCGCAGTCCGGAAGAGACACGAGCCGTCCACGAGGGTGGAGGGCGCGTCCACCTTCCCAGGGCGCACCCCCTGCCTCGTGGGCAGCTCGTGTGTCCCCCGGACTCCGTTTTCTTGTGGGTTACTCCTTTTGGTCGGTAAAAATTCATTATATATACTCCCGAAGGTTTTGACCTCTGTATCACGCAAAAATCCTCTGTTTTTGTTTCGAGCTGTTTTCTGTTAGGGTTTGCTAAGCCAGGCATCATGTCGTATCCTTCCTCCAACAACGAAGGCAACGATGCTTGGCTAATGAAGATAGATCTGAAGAGGGAAGGACCCGAGGAGATCCACAAGGAGAAGAAGATCAAGATGGAGGTGGAAGATCCGGCTCCGGCACAAGGAGAAGAAGACACCCCTAAACCTCTTCCTAACATCTTTACCTCAACTGAGATTGAAGCTTTCAGGATGATTGAGTTGGCTCAAATTCGGAACAAGCATCTCACAAGTAAAAATATTTTGTTGAAGGATTACATAGCAGCTCTCAAAGGTATTATCCGCAAGTTGGAGGATCTCCTACGCTCGATATATGAGGATCCGCCATCACTACTTGCAACTCCATCATCACCACCCACGAAGAAGGAGACATAATCACATGGGTATGGGCACTCCCCTTAGCAACTGCCAAGCATGGGGGAGTGACCCCGGTATCGTATCACCATCACTCCTATCTTTACCGTTTTACTTAGTTCGATCCTTTTGGTAGTATCTTGATCTAGTAGAATAAAGTTAGCATGATCTAGTTGTGAGCTTTTGCCTTATGATCTTTACCCTTTGAAATCGAGTCCGTGAGCTATATAATAAAGATTAGTGTTGAGTCAAGGGCTTGAATTCCTCACTTGGGTCATGATAAAATGAAAGAAAACATAAAGAATATCCAAGAGATCATATTGATCTTGTGGGAAGTAATGACTTCACATACAAGAAGTATGATAAATAGAAGTTGTTGGGAGTTGACAAACATAGTTTTGGTCATCGTTGCAATTAATAGGAAGTAATAAAAGAAGAGAGGCTTCACATACAAATATACTATCTTGGACATCTTTTATGCTTGTGAGCATTCATTAAAGTATGACATGCTAAAGAGTTGATGTTGGACAAGGAAGACAACATAATGGGTTATGTCTTCTTATATCCGAAATAAAGTATATTGTCACGGATCATCCAACATGATGAGCTTGCCTTTCCCCCTCATGCTAGCCAAAACTCCTCGCACTAAGTAGAGATACTACTTGTGCTACCATACATCCTTAAACCCAGTTTTGCCATGAGAGTCCACCATACCTACATATGGATTGAGAAAGATCCTTCCAAGTAAGTTGTCATGTTGCAAACTCGCTAAAATATGTATGATTTATTAGTGTGGGAGAAATTAGCTTTATACGATCTTGTGATATGGAAGTAATAAAAGCGACGGACTGCATAATAAAGGTCCTTATCACAAGTGGCAATATAAAGTGAAGTTCTTCTATGCTAAGACTTTGTGCATCCAACCATAAAAACACATGACAACCTCTGCTTCCCTCTGCGAAGGGCCTATCTATTATTCTTGCCTTATAAGTGTCAAGGTGAATTTCACCTTTCCTTTTTACATTTTATCCTTTGGCAAGCACATTGTGTTGGAAAGATCCTGACATATATACCCACTTGGATGTAAGTTTTCATGGTCTATTACTGTTGACATTACCCTTGAGGTAAAAGGTTGGGAGGCAACACCATAAACCCCTATCTTTCTCAGTGTTCGATTAAAACTCCATAAACATAAGTATTGCGTGAGTGCGAGCAGTTGTGAAAGACTATATGATAGTTGAGTATGTAAGCTTGCTGAAAAGCTCTTATATTGACTCTTTCCGATGTTACGATAAATTGCAATCGCTTCAATGACCGAGATCAAAGTTTGTTAGTTTTCAATGAAGTTTATGATTCATACTTGATATTGTGGATGAATTGTTACTTTAGCATAAGAATCATATGACTATATCTACTTAAGTTGTTGTTATGAGAATGATCATGATGCCCTCATGTCCGTATTTTGTTTTTATCGACACCTCTATCTCTAAACATTTGGACATATTTTTCAATATCGGCTTTCGCTTGAGGACAAGCGAGGTCTAAGCTTGGGGGAGCTGATACGTCCATTTTGCATCATACTTATATGTTGATATTTATTGCATTATGGGATGTTATAACTTGTTATGTCATAATACTTATGCCTTTTCTCTCTTATTTTACAAGGTTTATATGAAGAGGGAGAATGCCGGCAGCTGGAATTCTGGGCTGGAAAAGGAGCAATCTTTGGAAACCTATTCTGCACAACTCCAAAAGCCCTGAAACTCAACAGAACTTCGTTTCAGAAAATATAAAAAATATCTGGTGAAAGAAGTCCATGAGGGGGGCCACCGGCTGTCCACGAGGGTGGGGGGCGCGCCCCCTTCGCTGGGTGCGCGCCCTACCTCGTGGGCCAGCCGGAAGGCCCTCGATGCCCATCTTCTCCTACATGAGGTGTTTTGACCTGGAAAAAAAATCATAAGGAGGCTTTCGGGACCAGACGCCGCTGTCTCGAGGCAGAACCAAGGCGGAAACCAATCTAGGGCTCCGGCAGAGCTGTTCTGCCGGGGATACTTCCCTCCGGGAAGGGGAAATCGTCACCACCGTCATCACCAACAACTCTCCCATCTTGGGGAGGGCTATATTCATCAACATATTCACCAACACCATCTACTCTCAAACCCTAGTTCATCTCTTGTATCCAATCTTTGTACCCAAACCTCAGATTGGTACCTATGGGTTACTAGTAGTGTTGATTACTCCTTGTAGTTGATGCTAGTTGGTTTATTTGGTGGAAGATCATATGTTCAGATCCATTATGCATATTAATATCCCTCTGATCATGAACAATATTATGTCTTGTGAGTAGTAACTTTTGTTCCTGAGGACATGGGAGAAGTCTTGCTATTATTAGTCATGTGAATTTGGTCTTCGTTCAATATTTTGATGAGATGTATGTTGTCTCTCCTCTAGTGGTGTCATGTGAACGTCGACTACATGACACTTCACCATTATTTGGGCCTAGAGGAAGGCATTGGGAAGTAATAAGTAGATGATGGGTTGCTAGAGTGACAGAAGCTTAAACCCTAGTTTACGTGTTGCTTCGTAAGGGGCTGATTTGGATCCATATGTTTCAGGCGATGGTTAATTTTACCTTAATACTTCTTTTGTAGTTGCGGATGCTTGCATTAGAGGTTAATCATAAGTGGGAGGCTTGTCCAAGTAAGGACATCACCCAAGCACCGGTCCACCCACATACCAAATTATCAAAGTACCGAACGCGAATCAGACGATCGTGATGAAAACTAGCTTGATGACAATTCCCATGTGTCCTCGGGAGCGCTTTCCTTTATATAAGAGTTTGTCCAGGCTCATCCTTTGCTACAAAAAGGATTGGGCCACCTTGCTACACCTTATTTACTTTTACCTTTTGTTACTTGCTACCAATTACCTTATCACAAAACAATCTGTTACCTATAATTTCAGTGCTTGCAGAAAATACCTTACTGAAAACTGCCTATCATTTTCTTCCGTTCCTCGTTGGGTTCGACACTCTTACTTATCGAAAGGACTACGATAGATCCCCTACACTTGTGGGTCATCAGTGGCCCGTCCGGTGGGTCCCCGTTGTCAGGTGGAGGAATAATTTGCGCGTAATAAGGAGGCACTTACTTGCTGCGGCCGTGGACCCAGCTGTCAGCCTCTCCACGTACAGTCCACGTCCAATGGAAGCCGTTCCTTGACCACGTTGACCACGTCACGCCGAGAGCACCAGGGCGGTGGACGACGGCGAGGCCTAGGAAGGGGACGACACGGAGCCGGGGAAGACGCGGGATTGGATGCCCACGCGTAGAGGAGTACGTGGGTTCACTGGTTCGCTGCGGTGTGAGGCTGCCGTCGCCACATAATAACAGGGGGTGTGGGTGAGTAGAGGGATGGCCTGGCTAGCGGTGGGAATAGTAGGGGGCGGTGAGGCCTCCGCGGTAGCACATCCGGCCACGGGAGGCAGGAGCATGCGGCACGACCGACGCTGCTTTGGGCGGCTGGAGCAACAAGACCAGAGGTTGAAGAAGCACTACGGCCGTTGGATGGACATCGTACGGTCACTGGAGCTAGAATCGTTCATATTGACTAAGTTGACAAACCACTCATTCCCCGTCAACTTAGTAGGCCCACAAGTCAGCCTCCCACCAAGGTGGGTCCCAACCAGCAGGGGGAGTATTCATATTTTTTGTGCGTAATAAGGAGGTACTTCCGATGGGTTCGAGCCGACATCGGGGGGAACGTTTTTTCGCGCAATACGGTGGCTCGTCCGGTGGGTCCCAGCAGCCAGGGAGGAAACGTTTTTTCGCAAAATACGGTGGCCCATCCGGTGGGTCCCTGCTGTCAGGTGGAGGAATCATTATTTTCCGCGTAATAAGGAGGCACTTCCTTGCTGCCGTCTGTTGGGGAACGTAGCAGAATTCAAAATTTTCTACGCTTCACCAAGATCAATCTAAGGAGTTCATCTAGCAACGAGCAGAAAGGAGTGCATCTACATACCCTTTGTAGATCGCGAGTGGAAGCGTTCAAATGAACGTGGATGATGGAGTCGTACTCGTCGTGATCCTCGTCACCGATGATCCCAGTGCCGAACGGACGGCACCTCCGCGTTCAACACACGTACGGTACAGCGATGTCTCCTCCTTCTTGGTCCAGCAAGGGGGGAGGAGAGGTTGATGGAGATCCAGCAGCACGACGGCGTGGTGGTGGATGCAACGGGAAAAGCTGCAAGGCTTCGCCGAGACCCTGCGGGAGGAGTAGGAGAT